>JH651286.1:259947-415782 GCA_000260095.1 Tetrahymena borealis | reverse complement strand
TTGTTTTTTAATTGTATTAAAAATAGAAAGTAATTAAATAATAAAAATATAATAGTACTAGAATTAATAAATTAGCTAAATAGTTAAAAATATATTCAAGTATAAATAATAAATAAATACTTAACGAAAGATAACAAATTTAAATACATTTAAAATTTCATTTTAATTCTAAAAATAGTGTGTAAAACTTTTAAATAACATAAAAATAATAAATAAACAATATTAATTAATATTCTTATGAATGTTATAACCATTTTGAAATTAATATCAGATATACTCTTATTTAATTAATTATATTATTAATTAACTTGTTTAAATAATAAAATATAGGATCAAGTAAGATCACTGCAATTATTTATTTAAATTAATTTTATAAATCATTTCATAATATCACTAATTTAAATAAATTTTATAAATATAAATTCAATATCAAATTTAATTTGTTTTTTATTAATAGTGCGTAATTAATTATCTAATAAAAAAATATCAACAATTAAATATTGATCAAAATATTTAATTATTAATAACTAATAATATAATTTATCTTCTTCTATTTAAAAAAGAAAGTAATAATATTAATATGTTTTTAATAGTATGTAAAATAATAATAAAAAAATCTAATAAATAATTAATTTATTAATAGATGGTAAAAATGAATGAATAATGTGTGTATAATATAATAATTAAATAAATTCTAAATCCTCTTTAGAAAGTAAATATTTCATCATAAATATATTTTATTTATTTGCTTTATTAAACTTAGAAAATCAAATAAATAAAGAAAATAATTTTATTATTTATTCTGATAATAAAAAATTATTTAAATTCATCAAATAGGTTACTTTGGTAATTTTATAATATTAGTGAATAAAAAGTTCTTAATTTATAATTTATTAAAAATTAATGAAGCATACATACAAGAAAAACTGAGATGTGAATTAGAAAGGGACGGGAATAGCCATAATGTTTTGAATTGATGATGTGAACCTAATCCTTCTTAATATTTTATTTGTAGAATAAATTGAAATTACTTAATAAATATAAGATAAATAAAGTATTTATATATTTTATATTTGTATTGTAAATTTTTTAATAATTAAATTTTTTTTAATTGATTCTAACTAGTATGGCTATAACAATATTTCTTTTTTAATAAGTCTTATCAATAATAATTTAGTGATTAAGCGAATTATAACTTTATTTGTTTTTAGTGCATCTAAAAAATAATTATCGTCTACTTAAATGAGTCCTATCCTTTAGCCTTAATTTCCAGAATATTTCCATAAATTACAAATTATGAATAAGTAACAACCTATGATAGAAAATTAGCTTTTAAACACAGTTTTAAATGCCTTTTATATTCCTAATTAAAAATTGTAAAATAAATTTATAAATATAAAATAATTACAATCTAATTATATAATGCTGTTAATTTATTATATCTTTTCCTATCAAATGCTAATAGACTACCTATTTATATAAAAATTTTAGGAGTACATTTAAAAGTGTATTCAAAAATAATATGTTTAGCCTTAACCTTAATCCAACTCAAAGTAGTAAAATTAATTATTGTCCTAATAATAATCTAGTTTAAAATCTTCTAAATCTTCTACATTAATAGACATTAACCTATTTTAATCTCTCATCTATTCTTATTTATTCATAATTTAGTTATATTTTCCTTTCATTTTTATCAGTTCCTTTTATAATTATTCATGAGTATTCTAAGAGTATCTATTAATTATTTTGTATTAATTTGAAAATTACTGTAAATAAAAATAATCCTGTAATATAATAGATTTTCTTCATTTGAAAAGTATTACAAAATTTAAAAACAATAAATATTAATTTGGACATTTTTTTGTTTTTGAATATGAATAAAAAATGTAAATACACTAATAAAAATTTGAAATTAATTTTATAATAAAATGAAATTAAAAGTATTGGTTTAATCATTTAATAAATTTATATTTTTTAAAATAATATTCTATATTTTTTATAATGAAAAATATTATATGAAAAAGTTTATAAATTCCAAATTATTCAAAAAATTATTAATACTTGTTGAAGCAAAAAAAGCATAATATAATTTCTGTCCATGCATTTAAAAATGGGGTAAATTTATGCACATAGCATGTACTTTTACATTATGAGCTTGTGCATAGCTTGAGTTTGAATATATTTTCTAGGCTTATGCTTTAAGTTTTAAATGCAGGTTTCATAAATTTTAAAAATAAAAAACATTGGATTTCTAAGTCCCCAGTAACAGTATTTAAAAAAAAATATAAAAGCTATTGTTTAATTACGGTTAGAAAACTAATTAAAAAATAAGTATATTATTTTAATTTTAATTTTTTTGTTTTTCTCATTTCTATGAAAGAGAAGATATTATTATGAACAACTTTCTTATTTTTGAATTAGAGTTTTTTAATTTTTATTATTGAATTATCTTAGTGACATTAAATTAAGATGAGAATCTTAATAATCAACATAATTAATAATTAAAGAATAAATCTTAGATGAAATCAGAAAAACAAGGGAAATCTTAAGTTTGGGATTTTTTTAAAAAAGAATCAAACAAGGCTATATGTATGATTTTCTATTCAGAATATAAAATTAGAAGTGCAACTTCATAACTCCTGTGATATCTGAAACTTTAACATCCAGATAGGTTAAATGAATGATAAAATGATTAATTGTATCTTTCTTTAAATTCATTAAAATATATGAGATTAACCGATAATAAAGTTAAAATAATTGACAAAAGCTGTAGCAAAGTTTATATCCATTTCAAAATGTTTTATAATTACTTAATTTGCTAACTTTCTTAGATAGACTATTATTTTGATAAAAATGCTGTTTAAAGTATGTGTCAGAGATATACTTACTAATAATGGAGACAATATAAATCTAATAAGAAGGGTTTGCCATTATTGATCACTTCTCATAAAATAATTATCTAGAATTAAAATAAGACTTTTAAAAGTGCAATTATGAAGTCCTTTATCTCCCACCTAAATGGATAAGTGAGTTGTAGCCACTAGATATTATTAAAATGCTGTGATCTATTTTGGATTCAATATATAAGAGATTCTTGGAATAGAATAATAGATAATAAAAATAGTAATGAGCATAGAAACAATCACTTCAATTTTAATTAAAATAACCAACTAGGTTAAGCAGGAGAATTAATCGCTCTGCTGAGACACTTACCTATAGAAGCACTAGTCGAAATGGTACTGTTTCTGCAACTTTTAAATGTATAGATGTCAGTCATTATTTCAATGATCTTTAAAAATGAAATAAATGAGCTTAATAAAAAATACATATTACAATTTATTACTGATTTTCATATAAAAATAATTATTAAATTGAAAATAGTGAAAATGGTTCAAAAACGAAGGAATCTGAATATCAATTTTAAATCGTTCAACTACTTTTCTTCATAAGAAGTCTAAAAAGAACATTATTTTCTTATTAAAGTATATTATATTTTATTAGAACAGTAAAAAATATAACATTGAATATATCAAAAAAGAACAATCAATCAGTACTCAAGCTATGGAAAATTAAGTATCAAAACTTCAAGACTTAATTAGAAATAAAAATGGCCTTAGAAACTATCTTCATTATAACAGAACCATAACAGCATATCTGGTTTATATACTTTTTATTTATTATAAATTAGAGATATTAAACCAAATAAATTCAGATAAATATTCATCTAAACAATTTTAGATTTCTAATACTTTTTTATTATGGATGTTCTACATTCTAAATCGAATGTTTAAAATTCAAAATTTTTATTGATAAAAGTGATGATGGCTATTAGTTTATGTTTTAAATAAATTTAAAATTATCAAAACATATATAGTGGCCTTAATTTTTTAAATTTTCTTCAGAAATTAGTGCAATTAATTTCATTCTTGCACTTTAATATATTTTAGTAATATCACATCTTATAGTATATTTTGAGGGAATAGCAATATTCTAAAGCATCTTTGAAACAAAATAAATCCTTAATTTAAACTTAGCTTAATGGTAATTAATCTTATATTATTAGCATTCCTATCATAAATCATATTTCTTTTTCTTTATTTTTTGATAAAAACTCTTTCATTTTTTTTCTTCACTCTCTTTTTTCTTTTATTCATCAAATCTCTCTTGGAAATATGAGGTTCTTTGGAAGGGAGGTTTTTTTTAAAAATTAAAATATTTTTCGATTCCTATATTAGAGCTTTTACTGTAGTTTAAATAGTAAATTCTGCATATTCTTTATCTGTGAATGAGCACTCCATAATTCCTTATTTTTTTAAAAAACTAATTTAATTAGAGCTTAATATCTTTTAAATACTTTTAACTTGTCTCCTAAACTTTTCTTCAAAAAATCAAAATAAAGTATTTAGGTATTTTAATTTCTTACTTAATTTTAGATTAATATAAATAATACAGTAACAAGGGAATATAATAAACTTACAATTTTATTAAATATTTTATTATAATGCAGGTATCTTTCAAATAATATTTTATCTACTTTTGTATTTTATTAGGAAGTTAAACTAAAAGAAGAAGAAAAATTAGTTAATTATGAAAGGAAATAATATCTAAGGGAGACAGAGGAAAGCCATAGTTTTTGAGCAAGAAAACGAAATATGGTATTTTAATAGACTTTAAATATTTAACTTAGCTTTAAGAGATATTGAATAGAAGATGTTATCAATTGTTTAGGTACTTTCAACAAAATTTTGCAAAATATTAAATAAATGATAGTATGGAGAATCAATAGGAATTCTTTAGCATTATAATTTTTTAAATAATTTCTTTTTGGAAATAGAATGAACATACTTTTATAGTATAGGTACGACCACAACACTTTGAATGATAGTTAGCATTTTGTGGAGCCAAAATATAATAGAAATAAAAGAAAAAAATCAAATAAGAGTAATATAAGCTATTTTAAAGGTTAGATTATTCATACACAAGGAATATAAAATTAGTGGAGGTATTCGAAATAGTGCTTTCAAAGAAAAAAAAGGAAAGAGGTTTTATTTTTTAGGAGATATTTACTCATTTCTCTTACATCTTAAATATAAAAAATTTTTATTTAAAAAGTTATCTAATTGCTTTAATTATTATAGAAAAAAAATCTATTTGATAAATGTTTTACAAAGTATTTAATTTATTAATTCCCTTTTAATTTCTAAATCTTTAATAAGTGATCAAATTTATTTCTAACTCTAAAAAATATGACTGGTCACATTGATACTAATAAAGGATTTAAGTAAAGTGACTATTTATTATTTATAGTGACTAATTAGGGATGGTAATTTTAATTTTCTACAAAATTAAATAAATTTTTATTCTACAATTAATAACTTAATCTTTCTAATAAAAATTGATAAGTTAAAAATTTTATTCAATAATTATTATTTTTTGATAAGGAGTTATGGATAATAATCTTTTCTTAAAATGTCTCCTTTTTAAAAAAAACTCCTTATGTTAAAGCACTCCTTACATAAAAGTAGGAACTGAAGCCATTTTATAAATACTTTAATACTTGTTCATCTATCTTTATTATTACTCTTTCAATCAATATTGAATTTTTAAATTAAAATAAAATATTCCTTCATTTTGTTATCTAACAATTTTGAAAAACTGCCTCAAAATTTTTAAATTCTCTTCATAATAACATCACTTTTATTATTGTGAGTGTGTTTAGAGGATTAATCTTCAATATCTATCATATTTTTTCTACTAATTTAAAAAAATGTTCTTATTCAATGTATTTATATTATTTAGATAGATTTTTTAGATAATTTTTTAATAGAAAGAAAAAAGCTAACTAGTAACATAAAAAAATTTAATTTATTAACAATATTATTAAAAACTGTAGTTATACTTTTAACAAATTCCCAGACTATGATCAATAGGTTTTGAGATTAAAACACAGGTCTTCTTAATCTTTAATTAATTAAATATGAAGATCTATCTATCTCTTAATCAATTAAGTTTTAATTTATAAGGATAAGATGATATTATCAAAAGAATATTAATAAACTAATTTTAAATTTTAAAAAGAATATTTAAAAGAATGAATAGATAGATAGATAGTTAAGAGTAAATTTATTTAATTTTAAAAGATATATTTATATAAAACAAATTTTAAATTAATAAGTTTAACTAATTTTTATTTACTCATAGCTTTTTAGTTCTATTTGAAGTGTTAATTTTGTTTGTATTAATAGAAATAAGAGAAGAAGAATCATCTTCCATACTACAACCACCAAAAATATATGCTTTCTTAGATTCCGGATCATAAGCCATTACTGAAGCCATTTTAGGAGTAATTAAACATTTCTTTCTTTCTTCAGGAGTGATTTCAAATTCGTATAACTTTTAATTAGTGAGTTGGAAAATGAGTAATTTATCAAAAAATTCCATGCCAGAAGTACCTCCAAAAATATAAATAGAATCATCAACTAAAGTAGAAGCATGAGCACATATTCCAAATGAAAGATCCTTAATACGTTTCCATTCAAATGTTGTTAAATTCAAAGAATATATTTCACTTCTAATTTTATCAATATATCTACCACCAATAACAATCATATATTTCTACTTCAATTATTCTTCTTGTTGCTTATTCTCATCTTGCTTTTATTCTTCCTCTTCTTGCTATTATCCAAGTGCTATTATATAATATTATAAAATGTATTTAATTTATATAACTGATTTCTATTACTTTATTCTTCTCCTTTAGGGAATTCGTCGTTTCCTTCATCATCATTATTATCAATAATAGCATTGTTTTCGTCAAATTCAATATTAACCTTTGGAATATTCATTACTACTTCATGGGGAATTGAATTGCCTTAACCATCTACTTCTTTTGTAAAATCACCAATATCAATATTTATTATATTCTATCCCTTTTTACTTTTGTTTTTTTTCTTCTTTTTCTTTTTTAAATCAATTCCTGTACTGTAAAAATGGGCAGTGTGCATTTCTAATCCTTTAATTTCATCCCCATTTTTTGTTTCAACTCTCTACCACTTACCTAAACCTAATTGTAATTTATTATAATGCCTTAAAATAAACTTATGACAGACAGATAAATTGTATTTACATATATCGTAAATGTAGAGATCTTTAAGAGGCTCTTCAGAATCAGCTCCACCAAATAGAATAAGTTATTTATCAATATTATTATAAACCAAAGTCGATGAATTTCTTGCAGTTGGTTCATTTAAATTAATAGAACTGCTGGCCTTGTTCAATCTCTAAATTGAATTTGTATCTATTAAAGAATATTGCTTATTTTATATTATCATGATTTTCATTCATTTTACCTAAATCTAATTTCAAGAGATCATCATAATGCTTGTTTTCCATATAATTCTATCCACCAAATATATAAATAGTGCTTTCATCAAATTAAGCAGATGCATGTCCTGCTCTAGGAGTAAAAGTGCTCAAAGGGATATTAATTTATTTCCATTCACATTCATTGTTTTCCAAAATATTTAATTCCCATATGTCTCCGAATTAGGGTGTTTCTCTATTTCCACCACCTATAATTCAAATTATTTATGAATGAATACCTACTTGGTGTTTTATTAATAAACTTAGGTACCTATCAAAATAAACTTATTCTAAGAGATACAATGGAGAGTAGCTCCACCTCTCTTTTAAGGATAAGGAGAACCTTTCTTAAATTTGATGTATTCCATTTCTAAGACTAATGCTTTTATTTAGTTTAATTAATTTAAAATCTTAACTTTTAAAAAAATATATCAATTTTTTTCAAATTAATTAGGAGTTATAAAGATATTTTGAAAAAATTTTATAAATTAAATTACCCAAATAATAGTATCAATAATCAGTTTTTTATTTTTCTATATTAAAATAAAAATATCAACAAACAAATTGTGTCAGAAATCAAGAATCCATAAATTTGGTATTGCTTATCATCATCTAATAATTTTAAAAATTAAATCTTGTATTTAATATTTTGCAATACTATCTTCATAACACAATAAATTCTAATTTAAACTTCATTATTTTATCAGATTTTAAAAAAGTATTAATTCTAATAATAAATTTATTATAAAAAATGAATGAAAAGTCAATTAAGTTTAATATATTTGAATGAAATAGAATATGAAAAAAAGAAGAGAGTATATGTGAATCATTTTTTATATCATTAGAAAAGAGGTAGATAGATTGGCAGTTTATTTTTTATTATACACTAGATTAAAATACATATTTCACAGTAAATTAATCATTGATCATATTTTAATTTCTAATCCTTATTAAACTATTAATATATAACCAAACATAATAAGATATGATTATTATTTAAAATTTATAAGGATTAAAAGCTATCTTTATACTTAAAAGAATTAAATTATTTCATTTATTTTTTAGATCAATATCTACTATTCGTTTAGATATCCAATAGATTTGCCGGAAAATTAATATATTGAAGAGTGGTTTAAAAAGCGCGCAAAAATAATTAACTACAAAACAAACCTATCAAATCATTATATCTTTTTTAATTAAAAAATTGAAGATAATTCTTTTCATTAATAATTTTAAGATATAAGAGTAATTCTTAAATAGGAAATAATATAGTATAAAGGAAGAGTTATAGATAAATGAGTTGGAAGCATAGTTATGATGATTACTTTGATGGAATAAGCATTGATGATAGAGATCTCCATTATTAATCAGAAGAAGCAGATGATTAATTAAAAATTAATTTCTACATTTAGAATCCTTATGAAATATCTGAAGATGTCTCAGCAGCAGCAACAATGAATTTTTATGTTTATAAAGAGGAAAAGGATAAATATAATCCAAAAGCTAATTAGAATATAAGAAAACTATTTGAGAAATAAAGTTTATTGATCACTCCCATTGAGGAATTAGAATAGATTGTCTCTGAATAAAGAAAAGTAATTTTTATTATCAATTATGCCTAAATGTATTAAAACTCAATGATGTAAATAGTTAAAAGCATCTGCAATGGAATAGGAATTATTATTGTAACAATAAGAGGAAGAAATACAATTAAAGAGAGCAGAGAATATTAAAGATAGATAGCTTTGGGTTGATAAATATATGCCTAAGAGATATGATGAATTACTCAGTCTCGATAAAACTAATAGAGAAGTTCTTTGCTGGTTAAAAGCATGGGATCCAATAGTATTCAAAAAGAAACTTAAAAAGAATAGGTTATCTACTCCATATAATCCAGGATTTGGAAAGAATATGTTTGGACAATCCTACAATAATCATAATTATGGAAACAATTAAAATAAAAATAACTTTTACAATAACAATAATAATAACAATAACACCAACAATAATCAATAATAAGGAAATAATAATAATTTCTAGTTAGTTTAATAAAAGCCTTTCTTTTTTGATTTAACAGACGATTACTCTGTTTAAAAAATGTAAAATAGTGTTATTTTACTTGCAGGTCCACCTGGTTCAGGTAAAACTACTCTTGCAAGAACTGTTGCTGCTCATTGTGGTTATAAAGCAATTGAAGTAAAATATTAATCTACAAGTAAATTAAATAAAATTCACTAATATTAACATACTTTTATAATAGATTAATGCATCAGAAGATAGAACTGCTACCAAATTAATTGAAAGAATAGAAACAATGACAAGAAATGAAGCTTTATAATTTAAAAATAATTAAACTGATGAATAATCAAAAGAAAAACCTTCTTTAATTATTATTGATGAAGTAGATGGTGCATTAGAATCTGAAAGTCATGTAATATTTAATGATTTATAAAATAATTAGAATGATCAATATATAGATAGACTCCTATGGTTTTTAATAATTATTTTCAGAAGAAAGTGTTTCATAACTAACTTACTACCAGCCCCAAATAAAATAAATATTAAAAATTATTAAAAGTGGATATCCAAAAATAATTTGATAATCTTATAAAACAACATTCAACCCACCACAATTTCTATAATGAGATAGATACTAGAATTATTCTGTAGAAATTATAAAAATTGAAAGTATTTATAGAGAGATTAGTTGTTTTAAATCTAATAGAAAAAGTGTGATCATAACGTGTATAAATTATTTATTTCATTGCTTTAATGCTACACTCTCTATGTTAAATAGGAAAATCTAAAATATTAAAATCTGCTTAATTAGAGAGTAAGATAGCTAAATAAAAAAGAATATTTATTGGAGTCTATTAAAATAATAATATTTCAAATATATTATTTAATTACTAAATCCTTACTAATATTAAATGTTTTGATATTAATATATTTATAATTATCTTATAGGGTGCTGTTAATCATTTACTAGATTTTATTTTCAAGGGATAGAAGAATCTTTAAAATAAAGCAACAGGAGGTGCCCCTACAAAGTAAAATACTAACTAAGCAGGTAAAAAGAAACCAGAATCAAAATAGAAAAAGTAGAAAGAAGAAGACGATGATGATGGAGATGATAAAGATAATAATGAAGATGATTAAATTATTGATGAAGAAGGAACAAAGATTTAAAGTGGATAAAGCGTTCACATTCGTAGACCTGTGATTTTTATTTGTAATGATGTTTATAGTAAAGGTTTGAGAGAGCTAAGAAAGAGAGCTTTAGTTTTTAATTTTATTAAGGCTAGAAGCGATAAACTTGTTGCAAGATTACGTGAAATTTGCCAAAAAGAAAAACTATATATTGATTAATTAGGCTTATAAAAGATTTGTGATCATAACGAAAATGATATAAGATCTACTCTCATGAATCTTTAAATGATTTCTAAACTTTAAAAGTAAAACTAACGCTCCAGAATATCTATAGATTAAATCTTGATGGAAGAAAAGAATAATTCTAAGAGTATCTTAGAATTACTGGAGTGTATAATGATGCCTTCGGGACAGAGAAAGGAACCTAATATAGAGTAAGTTATCTCAAATAAAAAGTTGAATTTTATAAAATTATAATTAATTAAATAAAAAGTATTTTAAGATATACAATTCACACTCTAATTAAAAATACTCAACCAGACTTACTTATAGATGCAACTTTATTAAATTATTCTAAATTGAAAACCGCAGAAAGATTCTTTGATAGAATTCCTTAATTCTTAGTAAATTCATTTTGACATAAATAGTTTATTCTAAAATATTAATTTTAATAGGATGATTTATCATTTGCTGAAATTCTTGAGAGCAACTTACTTAAACACAATTATGAAATGGCAAAATTTATTTCAATTCCTTTGATAAACTTTGGATTAAATTTGAAAAGTACAGAAAGAGTAAAATTAGACTATCCAAGAGATGGGTTTTAATTAAGGAGAAGAGAAGTAAATACTAAATTTATTTTAAATGAAAAATTTGATTTTCTTTAATAATAAAAAACAGAAAGCAGCAGTAGATTGTGTAGAAAGTCTCCTCGAAAATTTACCTCAATAAGATTAACCATACTTAAATAAAACAAATTTTGTTTTGGAATATCTTACTAATTTATACTAAATTATTTAACCAAATATATCATCTGTAAGCATTTAACCAGCCTTTATAATTTTAATATTTTAAATTGATTTTAATTAAATTTAGACAATTATTAGTGACAGTGAAAAAAAAGATCTATACACTTCATTAAGTATCATGATAGATTTCTCTCTTAAATTGCTTGATAATCCTTAGAAAATAGATAGAAATGGAGAAAAATTCACAATTTATTTCACTCCTTATATAGAAAGAATGCTAATGTTTGGTGTAAATAACTTTCAGTACTATTCATCCCTTCATTTAATTATCTCTTAATAATAAAATAGAATGTAGTCCCATTATAAAGATTAAATGAAAGATCAATTCACTTTATTTTAAAGAATTATGATATCATAAATCACCAAAAAGTTCTTGCTAGAGAAATGGCTGATGATGTAATTAATTAATTAATGAATAAATAAATATTTTACTCCTCACAATTTTAAATATATTATTTGATATCATCAATAGGATATTCAATAGAAGAAATTAGAATAAAAATTAATGAATATATAAATGCTTGATAACCAATATAATAAAAAGGCTGCTAAGAGAAAGAAAAGAGTTGAAGGAGAAGATGCTTCTTTCCTTTACAAATATAGAGAAGGTGTAAGTATTCCTATTAAATATGATGTCAAGATGGAAGAATTCTTTATGTGAAAATTTAACCTATTTTAACTATATTAATGAAATTATTTTATTTATTCCTTTCAATTTGTATGTAATTCTAATTTATCCTTCATAAAAAGTACTTATTGCTTTAGTAAATTAATTAAATTATTGTCCTAAATTATATATTTTTGAATGTTTTTGAGAAATTGGGTAAGAGAATAGAAATATGATGGAATAGGAGATAGGAGATAAACAAGCTATATGATAGTATTTACATATATGCAGAGAGATAAATTAATACAATATTTAATAATATATGTTTAGGTTAATTTTTTTAAATGGATGATAGATTTCTAATATTCGTGAACAATGAAATATGTTTATATGTTTATAATTATTTAGATTGGTTGAATGAAATTCAATCAAAGAGCTAAGACATCAAATATTGTATAGAGATAGATTATTTATTATGTTCGCTAACTAGCTTGTAGGCTGGCTCGTTCACTGCGTCTGGTTTTTAAATCGACAGAAACATTAATTTTATAAAGAGATAGCTAGAATAAGATTTAATCTATATTTATCTGTAGAATGCAATGCATTTAATCAATTATATTAAATTTATCCAACTTATTATTTAGGAATATATGTATGTATGTATAACTATTAAAGAGAGTTATAATCTTCTTTAAACGTGTGAATGTATGTATGTAGTAAAGTTTATTTAAATAAAATTTTGCCAATCAATTATCCTTTCAAGAGAAAGCCAAAACCTTGCCGCTGCTGGCATTGGCTTCTTCATCCTAAGCTCTTCTCTTTCTTAACTTTTCTTATCTTTCTATTTCAGCGTATAAGTCTAAACATTAAAAAATAAAAAAATTAATATCAATATGTCTATGCTACTTATAATTTATTTCTAATATGCAAAAACTATTGCTTTAAAATAGGAAAATAATTACCAGGTCTTTATTGCTTCATTTATTCAGTTAATCTTTCCATTTCCATAGAATGCATTTCTTCCATTCTTTACATTTAAGCTCTCATTTGGAACTTCATCATGGCAATTTCTACAAATGAGAAACAAGCCAAGAAGAGACCACCTATAATACCTTATTGAAGTGCTGATTTATAACCACCTCTAATCTATTAATATTTTAATATTATAATATTATTATTAAGTAATCTTCATTGATTTATTCGTTAAAGTAAGTTTTTATCTCCCTCTTTGTTATAATGTACTATAATTTCAAAATGATCAAATAAATAATTACTGCTAGTGTTGCACCTGTAATGAAACCACCTGCTATCTTATTCCAGTTATCTTCTACTTATCTAACGTGAACCAAACCACATTCAGTAATTGTGAAAAGGGCACCCCACATAGCGAAGTTACCTGTTTATTATTAGTTAGAAAAAAATCAGTTATTTTATTTTCAAAAATAATAATTCTAATGATCTTAATAGCATCGTCTCTTTCAATCATTATCTAATTCTAAATCTTTAAAATGAAATGCTATTATAATTTCAATTATCTATAAAAGGTTTTTAATGATTAGATTCATTTTCATAATAATATTTGCATAAAATATTTATCATTTGAATGTTCTTGATTGAAAGAGCTCTTTTTTAAAAGACATAGATTTTTTATATTTTAAGTTTGTTAGTACCTCCAAGAATAGGAGCTCTCTTTCTAAGTAAATCAAGACCTTAAGAGAAACGTTCAGAAGAAGGGGCATAGTACATACCTATTTTGATAATAAAGAATGTGAATAAATTGAATTTTATAGTAGGATTGAAATAGATTGCAATAGAAATCATCTTATTTAAAAACTCATCAACAGCTTTAGAATATTTGGACTATGAAACTTAAAATATTGCAAGATAGAAAGGGTTTTACCTTTAATGAAATAAATAATAGATCCTGCAACAGCACCCATTGCATAGGCACCACCAATATCGTCAACGATTCTGTAAGGGCATGGCTTTTCTCCGATCATTTTATCTTTACTTCCTTTTCAAATTTATTTATTTGGTAAGCTTGAGCTATTTTAGTTGTTATTGATATTTTAATAGAATATCTTTTTTAAGAAATTAATTTTTTTCAGCCTGTTGAGAAATCAAATAAACAAAATTAATATATATATTGAATAGAAGACTTAAAAATATATAAAGGTTTCTATCTTTCCTTTTTTCTTAATATTAAATAAGACGAAAAAAATGTGCATATATCCTTTGAAATTACTACCTCAAATATTATTCCTTTAAAATTTTATAATAATTTAGCTTCAGATATTAATTAAATTTCACTTCTCGAAGATTCTTATTATACGTATACAATTTAAACAGAAAATTCCATAGAAATTTATTAATTTGATATTTACTATCAATTCATTACTTATCTTATTAAAATGTGCATTAAGTATGAAAATTAATAAATAAATAGATAAATAGATAATAGATTCACTCACACTCATTGAACTTGCAATTAATATTCTTTAATAGATTTAACTTTTAATAATTTATATTTTAACAAGTCTATAATAGTTTTTGATAAAACTTACTAATTGATTTATCTTTAAAGTTTTTTAATCTATATTTTAGAACTAATAAATCTATTAAAACAAATTATTAAAAATAATCAAATTTACTGTATTCCCTCTTTTATGAATGATAATAAATATTATATTTAAAAACAATATTTAGTGTGTAATTTATCAGAATTTTTATAAAATATGATTCTAATAACTGTCGTAACTAATATTAAACGTAGTATAAGAGTATTTCTTAAAAATATCATTAAAACAATAATAGTATTGTTTTAAATTTCATGAGATTAATGAAGAAAAACTTATTTTTTATACAAATTATATTTTATTCTTTTGATTTTTTCGATATGATAAATCAAATAATATTTAAAAGTTAATATTTTTATATTTATATTTACAAATATAATAATAAAATCATTATTTTCTTTTAGAAAGAGTTTCATAAGCAATATATCCAAATAAAAATGTAGCAAAGAATGCACTTTAAATACCATTTTTTAGTGCATATTTAAAACCTTATCTTGCCTATAAATTAATTAATAAGATAAATTAATTATATAAATACTAAATACTGATTATTTTACTGATAAAGTTGCAGCAGCTAGAGGAAGACTGAGAAAAGTGCTAGATAAATCATCCATTTTAAAATATTATCTAAGTCCAATTTTATAAAGCACAACAACGCCATTAAACCTTGCAAATAAATCTAATTCATTATAATTTTTTTAAAATAACTATAAAACAACTTTTAATTAGTTACTTCCATAATCACTTCCAGCCACTTTAAGATACATTAAACCTGTGCTAAAACGCTCTGCTCTATGACTAGATTTTATCATAAATCCTTTATAATAGAAAATAATGAAATTCTTTTAAATAATAGAATATCTTAAGTTAACTAGTAGAATTTTAATTTAAACAGTAATAAAATCTTAAGTATTACCTCTAGCAAATCCAAGAGTACCTCCTACCATTGCACCCAAAGTAAAACCACTTCCTACACCATCAACAAATTCTTATCCCATAGGTCTCTCCATTTTATTATCTAATATATGAATAAAACAAGATTTAAAATTGAAAAGTGCAGAACTTGTAATTAAAATATAATTTATTTATGAATAAAATTGTTTAAAATGAACATATTAGTATACAAAAACTTCCTAACTTCTACTAATTATCAATCATTCTATTATTTAAATTATCTCCTAATGCTAATATTAAACTAATACTTTGAATTTATTATCCTAAATCTATTAAAATTTATTATATTGCACCACAAAATACTTATTCTTATAATAAGTTCACAGTTTATTCATAAAACCTCCAATTCAATAGAAATTCTATTACCTTCTTATTATTTTATTGCGTTTTTAGTTTCCTTATTTGCTATTTTTAACACTACTTTACTATTTTCCAAAAATTAATATCTTTTGTCAAATTTAGATTTTTTTATAGAATTCAATGATAATAATTTAATCTGACTTAATAAATAAGCGGATTCAAATTAATGGTAATTATATTTAGTAGAAAGATCTGAGTAAGTAGATTTGAAATATTTATTAAGCTTCTTTATTAGCTAATTAACCTTTTCATCTAATATTCTGATTAGAAAATAATATTAAGTTTTTAGACTTATTATATAAAATTCACTTGATTAATATTTAAAAATTTTATTCTAATAGTGTTAAACCATTTCGTTTGTGAAACCTATTATTTCAAATGTCAAAATAGTAGTGCCAATCTTTGTTAGCCTTTAAAATATATTAATAAAAATAGTATTTCTGAAACCTGATGCCTAGGTAGAAACTATTTAATTAAAATTATAGTAAAACTGCTTATAAAAAGACTTTAATTTAAATCATTATTAAATTTCCCCCTAATCCAATCCATTTAATCTATTTGTTTCCAGAATCTACAGATTATTGATAAAAATTAGATATAATATTAGTGAAATATGGATTTATTTATTTTTAAATTCCTTAAAGAGTTAGTTACCCAAAGATCATTCTAAAAATTAATCCAAAATATTTAATATATAAATAAAATAAAAAGAATAGTTAGTTTTTCTATTTTAAAAACTCATTTTAACAAATTAATTCATTTTCAAAATTATTATTGTGTAATTAAAATTAAATTAGAATTAAACCATACAAAAAATAGAAAAGATTTATTTTAGATTTTATTAAATTTTATAAAAATAATTTCTTTAAGCTAAAGATATTGGCATTTAAACCTTGGAATGAATAAATAAATAAGTTATAATTAATTATTAATTTAAAAAAATTTAATATGATTCATTTATGTGACTTATTTTATTATTATTTCCTTAAATTAGCATTATTATATAATTTTTTATTTAAATTACTAATAAAATATAAAATTTATTTTTTTTAAAAAAAAAAGGTTATCGACACTGGGACTTCCCAAGCGGTCCCCCACCTTAGTACTAACCCAGCCTTAAGGCGCTTAACTTCGGAGTTCGAATGGGATCCGGTGTTTTCACCTTAGTATGGCCGATAACAAAATTAATAAATATCGATAGCTACAAATATATAATGTAATAGATAATTGTACAATTTTCTTTGTAAAAATGTAAAATTGTATTATATTTAAACTATTTTATTTATTATTTTTTTACCTTAACTTCAAATATATTAATATAAAAATAGATTAAATACATGTGTTGATAATCCTTTTATTAAATTAAAAAAATTAATAAAAAAGGTTGTCGACACTGGGACTTCCCAAGCGGTCCCCCACCTTAGTACTAACCCAGCCTTAAGGCGCTTAACTTCGGAGTTCGAATGGGATCCGGTGTTTTCACCTTAGTATGGCCGACAACAAAATTAAAGAGTTTAAATCAAATTTTATAAGCATAAATAAATTAATTAATTTGAAATTTGAATTTTATTTCCTAATTGATTTTGATTTTCCCAACCAATAAGAATAATTGCTGATTTTGGGTAATTTAAAGAAGAGGACATTCATTTCATTTCTTTTGTTATCTTACAATTAGAAAGAAAAATTTTTGCATATTTTTGTGTGTAAGCTAAACATAAATTGTTGAAATGATAGTTTAAAATAGTTTTTATGACGAAATAAATAAACTGAGTAATTATATCATTTTGGTTATATAATAATGGTTAATCGATGCAATCTAATATGTTAATTCTTCTTTAAATTTTATAGTAAATGGCTAATAAAGGATTAAAATACATCGAGATTTAAAAGTATAACAAAAATGACGTAAATAGTAAGAACGGTAAGTGATTTCAGCTTGAATAACTGCAAAAGTAGATAGATAATAGGATTTTAACATATTTGGTTTACATTATTTTCTACTAGCCACTTTATTAGTTTATTTTGATATTTATCTACCCGCCTTTTTAGCTTTTACTAATTTAGCTTTGGATTCTGACAGAATTTTTATATAGAAAATTACATGTATCCACTCTAACTACAAACCTTTTTTTAATTGCTTATAAAAATTCTTCCTCAAAAAGGGAAGTATCTAAGGGGATTACATTTAATACTATAAATTCTATTTAGTGGTTTGGATTACTGATTTATGCAATATATGCAGCAAATTCAATTCTTAAATGATTAAAAATTATCAATTAGATTTTTAGAGGATAATATCCCTAATTTTTACTTGTTTACAATTTACAGTTCTTGCAATAGGAAATCTAATCTTTCTACTATAAATTAGAAATTTAAGTTTGTAAACAAATGTAATCACCAAAAATGATCGCAATTTACTCTTTACTCCCTTTCTATCACTACATGTGAGAGACATTCCCTCCTTTTTCTTGCTTTTTAATTAGAAAAATGTATAAACTACTATGAATAATTTTTATCTATTTAATTATTACTCTATATTGGTTTTTTTATTTGCATCTATTTCAAAAAAGGCATTCAATTCCTGATCAAAAAAAAAATAAAATAAAAGAAATAGCTATAGACATTAATTTATTGAGAATATAAAAGAAAAATTTTTTAATTTAAAGAATTTTCTTAAATGTTCCTCTTTATCTTAATTAATCACATACATACAAAGTGCAGTGCCGTTAAAGCATAAATGTAGCACTATAAATTGAAATGCTTAACATTTTCTCCACTTTCCATCTTATTGTGTCTTAATCTAATCCTTTTAACATTTTACTGTTTTGAATAATAATGAAAATATTTTAGTGCTACCATTTCAAATTTAATTGGAGGGTTTTTTTAAAGCAAAAATAAATTAAAGTATTTCAGAGAATCAAAATATTCTTGAGTTATTTATTATCTTAAAATTTTTATTTAATAGCATAGGTGCATTAAAATTATTACCTATGATGGTAATAGACTAATGCTCAGATTTAGAAAAAATTCTAATGGTGTATTTAAGATATTTTTATGTAGAATAATATCCTTTTTAACTGGAATATGACGAAAATTTTATCATTTATTCAAAAAATCGAATTAATTATGCCTTATTAGAAAGCATTAATGATTGATAATACCTTTAATTCACAAGTGCTAATAAATAGCAACCTTTATGAGTATAAAATTACTACATGAAAAATTAGATTTCTGGTTTTAAATAATGTTAATGACTTCATTTGTTTAAGATAATTATCTCAAATATTTATTATACTTATGTAATCTAGGATTTTACTTAAGATTAGTTTGCTTCTTGAAAACTCAATCTAGATATATTACATTTATCTCTTGAAGGATGTTTTGAATGATAGATTGCCAGATTTAATAAATAAAATATCGTCTAAAATTTCTCAAGCTAAAATACTTACTTCTTGTAATAATAATTGAGTCAATTTAGGTAATAAAAAGATTTAGGTTATTGGATGTGACAGCTAAAAGTAATAGGGAATAGAAATAAAAGTTAATTAAAATCAAAGAATTTCATTTTTATTAACTAAATTTCTAAATCTGTTTCAATCTGAATAAGGACGATTTCTAATGAAGATTAACAGTGAATGACATCATTTTTATAAAATTTTATATTTTTATTGCTGAAGATAATCTGAGAAAAGGAAAGCAAAGAAATGATTGAGTAAAAGATGTATAAACCAGTATCTTTATTCCCAAATATTAGGGTTAATCTGAGCCAAACATACTTTCACTTGGTTTGGGAGCAGCATTAAATGAAGCTAATCTTGTAAGATTTGGATTTGGCAACAAATAATAATCTATTTGGAAAATTTTTCTTATTTAGGGAGTAAACCGTATATCATGTCTGATTTTTCTCACTAATAATAAAAATATAATAATGTAAATAAAGAGACAAATATTAATCTTTACAGTGTTTAGTAATCAATTTAATCTTATTTTCCCATGAGATTCTAATTCAGATTTTTTATTATTTAAAGTTGGTTTTCCCTATAAGTCATTGTAGGAAATTCAAGATACTTATCCTTAAAAATTTGAAGCTTTGGATAGAAAATCGAAAGATTAGATTAGATTAAAACTTATCTACAATTATCATAAATTTTAGAAATGTCTCACTTAAGACTACTAAAAACTTATGATTAAAATTCTTTTTAATTTTTACCTAGCTTTAAGGTATTTATTTTCATTTAAATGCTAGTACTAATTTTAATTAAAATTTAATCATAACCATAACAAATATTTAGAAGTTTTTTCTCATTTCAATGGAGAAGAGTTGCACAATTATTATGTTTATAGAACGAGAAGAAAAATTGTAGGAATTATAATTGTATGCATTTTTAAAATATAACAGAAGTTTAAATTAATTGGTCTGAGGAGAGCCATTTATTTTGATTTTAAAGAGAATATTTATTTTTTCATTTAATTAAGTAATTTAATTCCTCATTATTTTACTAAGTCATTAATCTCATAACCGATCTTTACTTAACACATTTACAACGTACTTTATTTAGTTCTAATTTAAAGTTGAACTTCTTAAAACACACTATTTTTATAAAATTTGCGGATATTAAAAAAATCAGTTTGATCTCTTAGTATTATTTTTAATGTAACTAAGTCATGACCATTTAAATGGTAAATCTTACACTTACATTAAATGAGAGAAATACGGATTTACATTTTTAATAAAAACAGCGTGAGATAGATAAAGATAAATAATAATTAGTGAAAACCCTCAATAATCAATTAGGGCTTTAGAATCTATATTATCTCTTAAAGATATAGATTCAATTTAAGATGAAAGAGATAGAATCTATCTTTTTGATCTTTTAAGATTTACCCTAAAATAAAAAAATAAAGGGATTTAATTTTGATTATATTATAATTACATTATATTCACCACTCTTTGAATTATTACATTTTAGCTTAGACCTTTTTCCCTTAAAATAGATAGTAATAAATTAGCAAATATTATTATCCAGTCAGAATTGACTAATAAAAAAAGTATTTTACAAATGTAGACTGATGCATTTTTTTATAAAAACAAAGAAATTGGCGTAAAAATATTTTTAATTTATTGTTTAATTATTGGATTTGGCAAATCCAAGTATGGCTTTAAGCAAATATAAGCAACAAGCAAAGATAGACAAATCAAAAAATTGAAAAGAGGGAGTTTTTAGTAATATTTGTAATTACACCTTAATCTGATGAAATTCTAAATTAAAGATTAGCTCTCTATTCCCATCAGCAAACTATTAAATTCCACAAGATTTGTGGCTAGAAAAACAATGAAGACTTCCAAAAATTAATTTAGTTGTAAAGAGAAATAGAAGGGAAGTGCTTATTGCTTTAATTTCAAGATATACAAAAAGTTGGAAGATATAGAAGGTGAAAGAGAAGGGATGATTGGCAGCCATTGAAACGCTTACTATAACGATAAAATAGTAGTATATAAATGAAGATTAGATGTATAAAATACTTTATGTGAATGAGATTTTTTAGAGGTTATTCAAGATAGAAATAAATTATTTGAGAGAGATGTATATAGTCATAAAAAATATAACAATATAATATTAAATATAATATTCTATTAGAGAGAGAGAGAGTTTATATTTCATTTTTTTGTTTTGTAGGTTTTTGATAGAGGTGGTTTTTATATATAGTTCAGGTGTATTTAATTTACTTTTGCGAGAGGGTTTGGGCATAATAAAAATTAGAGTAATTATGGTGATTTGGTAGAGTGGTTAATTTTAGATTATTATTTTTGAGAGAGATATTATAATGAGTTAATTTTATTGGTTTCCTTGCTTCTATTAGAGAGGAGTAAGTTAGTGATTAAAAATTGACTTATTAATTTTAAGAAATAGTATCATAGAATCAATTTATCAATTTATCCTATTCAATTAGAGAAGGAATTAAGGAATTCAATTAGTGTTTCGTTGATTCCATTAATCCATTCAAATTATTGCTTGAATTCTTGGTCACTGAAAGAAGATCTCTTTTCCAAAATGAGTCTCATGAATTATTCTTGGATCTTCTTGATAACAATCATGGCAAAAACCTTCTTTTCCTTCAATTAAGTCTTGTCTTGGGTGTCGAGGAGGGAATCGAAGATAGTTTGACGAATATTCAATCTGGTTTAACCAGGCATATAGAAATGTTCCTTCAAGAAGGCGTCATATTGCAATGTTGTGAGTTTTTCCTTTTCAAGAAGTTGGTAATCAACGTAGCCAGATCTCATTCTGACAATAGGAGTCAAGAAGTTACGAATGTTATTCTTGCTAATTGATTACTTTGTTTTTTCAAGACTTGAGCTGGAAGAAGTATTATTTTCAGCAGCTACTTTCTTGGATTTTTTAACACTAGCAGAGGTCTTCTTAGAGCTTTACTTGGGGGTAGAAGGTAAAATTTCCTCGGTTTTGAGATTAATAGAAGAAGGAGATTAAGAAATAGAGTTGCTTGAATCTCTGTGAGGAATGGGAGAAACAGCAGAGTAGGTGATAGATTGATTTTCATCCTTTTCGGAATCGTGGCAACTGTTTTCAAATTCTTCCTTGGTATTGATAGCTTCTTATTTGAAGAAATTCTACTATTCCAAAGTAGCATTAGGGTAAACTACTTGTTGTTATTGAACAAAAGAAGTTTACATTCCATTGAAGTATTGATCAGTAGATTGTTATTGGGGTTATTGAGAATAATTGAAATAATGGTATTGAGATTGATTTTGAATTTCAGATTGTTCAGTTTGTTAAGGATAATAATGGTATTATTGTTCTTGGTAATAATAGGGAGCAGTGTATTATTGGTGATGAATAGAATCGTTATGGAAAGTAGTAGTAGCGTTGGTGTTGTAAGCGGGTTGATTTTAGTAGCTCATTTCATATTGAGGATGATATCTGTATTCATTGGTACCGTAATAAGCATATTATTCAGCGGATGAAGCAGTGTTGGGAGTGACAGCGGGGTAGAAGCTCATTTTAAATAACCGAGTTTTATATGTTTTTTGATTTGCAATAATTGATTGAGTGAATATATATCACTTTTTATTATTTTTAATTCGTGTTTGATTTTTTGATTTGTTTTTGATTTTATTTGATTATTATTACAAGTCTGTGCTGGGCTTATATCGTTTATTCCCATATCTTCGTAAAGGTAAAAAAATCTTAATTTAATATTTATGCAGTAGCTATTAAGATTCTTTCAGATAGAAAAAAGTTAAGAAGTGTTTTCTTTATTAATCTCTAGCCATACGTCGCATTATTATTGCTCGCAACTAATTATTTCTGGCAATTCATTTCTTATGCAAAAAATTGTTATAGACTTCCTAAATAAATTTAATTATTAAAATAATTATGATAAGAAATTTATAGGCTAAATAGTAGTAGATTAGTAGATTGCTTACATTCGAAATTACATTTAATTTGCCACTTTTGTTGTATCCACTACAGCTGAAGCCAGATGTTTGTTGAGAAGTAAGTCTTATTATATAGCGCAAATTTCTTAGGATAGGGTATGACCCTGATCAGGGATAGGCTTGTGTGAAATTAATTAAAAAATATATCCACTGTTAAATAAAGGATTTGATACTTAGCTTTTAGGCAAACAAATAACAAATTATTAAATTATATTGACTGAATAAGAAGAGTACATTCTCCCAGTAAAAAGGAAGAGAAATACCTCTTTTACATATTTCTGTAAAGTTAATATATAATAAACAAAAACAAAATTTAGTATAGATGCCTAAATCCCATTTATTGCCTTGTCTAGTGCAAAGTCAATTTGTTCAAATCTAACAAAAAGTTTAAAAAGAGCAAAATTAAAAGTTCGGAAATTAAAAAAGAAAGATAAATTAATTTTCTATTGATTTCTTTTTTAAAAGCAAGTAATGTCTTCATTAATTAAGAGTGAGAGGGAGAGAATTTGTATAATCAAAAATTTAAAACTTCTGTTTGTAACCTCTTAATTATAAAATATAATCTAACTAGGTTATCTAATTAATTCTTAGCCTTAACTTTTATAAACTACTAGGGGGTAAACTATCTAAATATTATTAAAATTAAATCTGCACCCTACCCAAACGAGACTCTCCTTCAAAAAAGATTACTCTTTAAATCATACTTCGCATGAAGGGATTAGAGGGAGGAATAATCTTTCTCAAATAGAACCTCAGGCACTTAAAATCTTTTTATTTATTTTTTGTTAAAAGTGCTTCCCCCAACTGGTTTGAATAAGTATTGTATTTAACTAGATTAATAAATTTATGCATGTAAAACCAAAGCCTTTAAATAAGGATTTTATCTATTTGTAATAGCATAGACGGGGAGATTAGTATAAATGGAATTAATTAATGCAAATTTTGACTTTATTTTTTGTATAAAAGAATTAAATGAATAATCTGTCGATGGTGCTAATATAAAGTAAAGGCATCAACAATAACAACTACATGCAAGGTGAATGCAACATAAAAAGGAAGAGAATCTATGAAAATTATTAAATTTTCTTATATGAAGTTAAAATATTAATTAATCCTTATTGAGAAGGATTTGATATTTAGGGTGTAGATATACTAGAGAAGTAGAAGAGCTAAGTTTCTTTTACTCGAGAAATTTAAGGAAAGTGATCATAATTGAGGTTTCAGCTTACTTTAATTTCACATATCTTCTTTAGAAGACCCTTCAGTAAGAGTAAATTGCTTGCTTTTTGTATTTTTGGGGTCTCCATGTGAAATTAGGTCTCTCTTGCTTTCTTATTTTAATTACATGGATTGAGTGGTTTGCAGTGAATCCAAATTTTTAATGCCGGTCAAGCTATAATTCAAATATGAGGTGTGGTGGGTATTTAGGTTTTATTAATTATGTAATTAACTACGGCCTAATCAAATTTATTGTATTTCTATAAAAAGAGAACTTTACATTTAATCAAATTGACTTGAAATACATTAAAATTATCAAAATGCAATCAATCGATTCAAGTTACTTTAGACACCCACCTGCCTTCAATTAATTCTTTTGATTTAATTATTAATTTCCTATATAGCAGAAATAAAGAAATTGATAGGATAAGATAAGAAAAAATCTGGAGCAGTAGCAATTAATTTCATTTACTTGAAAATAAGTGCTGTAATAGACATATTATCTCTTTTGCCTTACTTTTTCTATCAGTCTTTAAAGATTAATGACCCGCGCCTAAAATTTATCATAAAAGTCATATTTTTATAGTATAGCAATTTAATTGAATTATCGAGCTGGTAATCTTTCACTTCAATGCATTTCTATCTCATTTGCTTCTTACTCCTTCTTAACAGCCATTTTATATACTTCTATTAGTTTATTATCTCCTCCCCTTTACGTCATAGCATGTATGCATATTGATTTCTTCTAAATATCTCAGATTTTTAATGGATAAAAATTCTTTTAATGTGCATTGGATATCACTTTCCTCAATGGATTTGGTGGGGCACTTAAGATTTATTTAGGATAAGATTATTTTTTGATCTTTCTATTTCCAGGTTTAACCTTAATAGCATTTAGTAAAATTTTTTTTTGAGTAACTCGAGGAAATTATAATTCTATTGTTTCAATTGATTACTATAATAATCCTTTTGATATCCCAACACCAAATTGAGTCTTTTGTTAGACTTAAATAAGTAAATAGGAACCACAGTTTCGAACAGATAAAGGAGAGATTGAAGAAGATTTAATGCAGCAATAAAATATTCTTCACATTTGAATGATATGTTATTATATTTTAAGAAAGGGATAGAAATTTATTATAAATTGAGAGTCTGAAAAAAGAGCAAATAAATAATCGAAAATAGCAAATGAATTAGGGAAATCAAATTAAGAGTATATTTGTAAGGATAAAAGTATAAAAGTTAAGGTTTTATCATATAATTAATTATATTAAAATTAAATGATGGTTGGTTAGGTAGGTTGGTTGTAAGTTATAAGTTAAATTGAGAGAACCTCTCTTTGATTATTTGATTATTTCCTTATTTCTCGGATATTTTTTTTTTCTAATTGAAAAGATTGAGTTATTTAAGAGCCATCATAGACTTCAAAACAATTAGTGCTTTTATAATTTTGAAATTAACATTTGAGTTTTATCATTATTACTCGCGCGGATAGAGAAATTTTGCTAAATGGGATGAGAGACCGCGATTTCATCAACACTATCGTGCTGTCCTATTACAAATTTGAAAGTACACTCCTGCATGTTGTACACATTTTCTGCCTTCATTGAATTCTCATTCTTGTAGAAATACAAGCAATTGCGGATGATTTTTACAAACCTAATTTTTAAGCAAATATAAAGGGTTTACAGGGTTATTTTAAAATGCAATTAGGATGATTAGAATAGAAGATTGGTTTAAAAATGAAAAAGGGGAGAAAGTAGCAAGATAAATTTATAATTCTAGGCTGATTGAATAATTTTAATTTTGTTTGTAACTTCATGAAAGTAAAGCGAAATAAGTATAAATAAATATAGGTCAGCTCCCCCTTTATAATTGTAATTATTAATTTATATTACAATTAACTCTAAAATCTATATATATCTTCTTCACTCTCTCCCAACCACGCATTTCCTCATTGAATAAGCATGCAAAATCAAAAGTAAATGAGATTAATGCGAATTAACTTTCAAACTACCTCTCTCTATTTTAATCTTAAATTTCGAATTCTAGTGATTTCTTTTCGAAACTACCCACTTTATAAAGCTCGAGTTTCAAAATTTGAGGTTAAATATTTCAACTAAAATTAATCAATCTATCAATAAAATTATAACATATTTTTTACTTTACTGTCTGTGTGGGCTCTTACTCGAAGGTTATTAAAAGTTTACCCAAAACCTCACTATGGTATTGGCTTTCCATAATCTCCATTTCCTAAAGAGTTTATTCGATTTTGGAGAGCAGGGGTCTTTTCTGAGGATCATTAGACAGTGAGTCCTTTATGATTTCAGCGAGGCGGGGAAACCTATTGCAGAAATTCTTTGGGAGTTCTCCCTTTTTGCAATTCTAGATAGTCTTCACTAATTCCATTGTTGTATTCATAGGGTGGAATAGTTATAAAATGATTATACCTAGACTGTAAATATCTGCTCTATGATCAAAGAACTCGGCCTTTTTATATTCAAAATCATTATAAAGGGAAAAATGAATGAGATTTATAAGTGTAAATGGAGTTATAAAAAGCTCGCTTAATGCTTAATGGAGTTTTTTTAATAAGTTTAAAGAATAAATATTGCCTTCATAAATAATTATTCCTTTAGCAATCCTCAATTTAAATTTATTGATAACCAAAGAATTGAAGTAAATCCCGGCAAATTTATTCATTTATAAAAGTCATCAGAATTAATGATTTCAAGTATTTATATTATAAGTCTGAATTTATCAGAATGAGATACGTAAATTAATCAATAATGGGAAAGTAGATTGACGCGAATAACTGAATGAAATGTGATACACTAAATAGAAAAAAAAATTGATCTTAAATGTTCTATGAGTACAACTTTTTCAAATTAAAATTTAACAGATTTCAAGATTTTTCTATACATGAAAACATTATTTTTCACCAAAATTAAGATGCTTAAATGACGCAATATTTACTATGACCAAATTAATATTGAAGATTGAAGTATTTAATCATATTTTTCAAAAAAAGAAGAGTTAGCAAAAGTGAAAATTAAGTAAAAAATGTTATCATTACTTGGTGTTGGGAATTAATTATTGTAAGTAAATTCTCAATAGAAATTTTGGTTATATTGTTAAACAAAATATACTTGTTTATCTCTAATTAAATGATATTTTTTAAATAACCTGAAATTGTTATTTAACTAATCAATCTTATCTAAAGCGAACAAAGTATCAATAAAATTAAATCAATATTCTCCCACTTATAAAAATATAAAATCTAAAAAATTTATGCATGATTAGATTAATCCACTATTTTGGCAGCCACATAAAATTTTACCTTTCTTCTCTTTAAAATTTAAAAGAGGCCAAAGCTAAAATTTAAATTTGAAGTCATAGTAATTAAATTTACCTTTTAAGAAAGTTATTCTGGCGAAGCATAAGTTGCAGTTCCGCATGTAGATGTAATTTCTTCCTTAGGTAAGTAAAATGGTAGCTTATCATGATATCCCGAATTTGTTTCAGATGGCGAAGTTGATGCTGCAGAGAATGAATTATTTGTTGAAGTCTACTTCATACCAGAATTATCATTTCCATATTTTTTACCATAGAGTTAGTGATCGTTATATTGTATTTTTTGATTAGGATTGATAAGCTTGGATAGCTTTTTTACTAACCCGAAATCACCAATTTTAACTTACATATTTTCAGTCAAAAAAATGTTGTGGGGTTTTAAATCTCTATGTACCATTTTGCAGATATGATGAATGTGAAATAATCCTTTAATAATTTCTTTAAGAATTAAAATAGCTTATTGTTTGAATTCTGATGTCAGAATATCATAAGGATCGATTGTACAAGAGTAAGATTAAGTCAAAGCAAGATTTACCGCTTAGTTTATATTGTTGTTATTATTTTATTAATTACTGAAACTGTTGCACTCGCTGTTCGCCATTACTGTTTATTAAGGCGATGAGAGAGAAAAGTTTGTATTTTTATTGATATTATTGTTGATGTTGTTGTTATTGCTGCTGTTTTAAATCTTCATGTTGGTTTATATTTGAGTCATTGATTACATAGAGAATACTTTCTTGTTTCTGTTTGTGATATATTCGGCAAGTGTTTGGTGACACAACTCAGTTTATAAATAAAAAATTATTTCATCATATTTGTCTAATTAAAATTCCCTTTATTTTTGATCAATTGTGAGATAATCCATAGATTTATTTTTTCTCCTCTCATACGATTTAGTATTGCTGACTGAAGAAGCCTGCTATTATTGCAGTGCTTGTTGATTTTGTTGTTATTGCTGTTATTGGAGCTATGCTTGATTATTTTATTATTGTCTCTGTGAGATTTTTTATTCTTCCTAGATAAGTTTAATTTAGTTATTTTATTATTCCTACTTCTTAACTCCGAAGATGGAATTCTTTATCTACTCCTTATTATTCTTATTTAGTTATTCTTACTTTTTATTCTTATTTCCTTTATTGTTCTTATCTCCTAGAATCCCTTCATCCTTTAAGTCTGATTTCGATTTTTCAGAGTAGCTTTCAAATACGAGCTAGAAGTCTGATTAGCCTTTATTGAAAGATTGGCTATTGTTTTCTTGGCTTTCATCATTATAGTCTCCTTAATTCGTAGAGAATTCAGATTATTTTTTAATTTCTTTATTTTCCTTAATGGATTTTTTGCTATCAGGTATTTCTGCAGAGTTTCCATTTGAATTACTAAATATTTTCATCTGTGACGCCCTTTTTTTAGAGTGGTTACTTCCGTTGATATTAGTGGTGGGAGATTATTCAGTTATATCATTATTGCTATTGGGATTGCTTTGATTCAAATTGTTTGTAGATGTTTAGGAAATGTCCTATTAGCTTTCATCCTACTTAATTGATTTAGAATTTTCTTCAATGAATACCACTTCATTATCATATTCGTCTTCGAAATAGAAAGTATTTGAGTCTTCATTATTTTCATCATCAGTATTGTCTTGATTGTGGCTGTGTTGCTATTATTAGTGCTTATTATTACTAGTAATATTCTGCTAAGTATTCTTGCCTTTTTGAATATTTTATCCTTCATTTTTCATTTATGCTTATCCCTTAATGTCATTAGAACCGCCAATTTAAACTTGAAATTATTCATTCTAGTTGCTTTTACCTAGCTGCTATTTATTTATATAAAATAACATGATCATTCCATTCTATTTTTATATATTCGCTTATTCTCGCTTACTTATTGTTTCGGATTGCAATTATTATCCTAATTAACTTGCTTTTTATCTACTTCTTTATCTTTCCCACCATCTTTCTTTATCGGTGATACCTGTTCTTTATTGCTATTTTTCTTCTTCTGAGTAAATGAACTGCTTAATTCAATTGCTTGTCTTTTTTGTTCCTCTTGTTTCTATGATTTCTTTTTCTCTGTAACCTCAATCCAGCTATGGAAATAACGGATCACATTTGGGTGATTCACTTGTGCTAGATACTTGGCTTCTCTGATCAGTTTTTCATAGTGCTTTTGGAGGTCGTCTTTAACATCTTTAATCTTGAGACGAATTTATTTCACAGCGTATTCAGTATCATCTATTTTGTGAACTACACGATATACACTCGCGAATCCTCCTTGACCTATCTTCTGCAGCTGGATGAAATTATTGTCATATATCTATTCAGTTATTGGAATATTTGGGATAAGTTTTTATTAGAATTGTAACAACATTTCTTCCACTTTTAAAATATATTTAGTTAATTCTATTCTTTCAACTCACTCAAAATATAAAAAGATGAGGATATTAATCTCTAAAAGCTATATTTATAAACAGGGGGTGGAAACACTCCTATTTTTGGCGCACTATAAATGTTTAGTCTTGCTAAAATAACTTTTAGGATTGTTGAAATTTTATTTCTTAATTAAACATTATTTTACTAAAATTCTCTAGTTCATTCTGCTTATAAACTCACCAACTTTACGAGACGCACCTTTCACCGTAGAAAAAATTGAAAAATTATATTTGTGTAGCGATTGTTAGCTTACTCCAATAAAATCAATGGAGAGAGATTATAAATACATCAAAATGATTAAAATAATTGAATGCGTTTATTTTGCGAGATGAAGATTAGAGAGGGTATAGAAATTTAAAGACAGGGAAGGAGGGAGTTGCTCTAATTATTTGGTAAATGATTTTACTTTCTCTTAGGAAAGAATCTCGAGTTATTCATGTAGCATTTACTGATAAACTGTATTTATTTTGGTATTGAAAAAATCTTGTCTTACTTTGCTATTTTGTTTTATTATTATTATTAAACTTAGTAATTTTTACAAAAGGTTTTGTTTTTTCCTTTCTTTCTTTGTTTCTTTTATTTTTTTTCTTTCTCTCTCACTCCTTGTTAACTCTTTTTCCTAAAATAGAATCAATCAATTAATCAATCATAAATAACAAATATATACATACAAATATTAATTAATTAACTAAAAACAAAATAAATAAATAAATAATATCAGTCACTTTCATTCATTTTTTAACTATTATAATAATCATTATTATATATTTCTGTTTCTTTCAGATTCTTAAGCGCACTTATGTGCTTGAGTCTCAGTGTCACACATAAATCTACTCATTCTTCTTTCCCTTTTTATATTAATTTAATTGATTGCTCTCTAGATCATATAATAATTAAATAATGTGTCTGATTGACTGACACTCAATTTTTTATTAACATTAACTAAATTTCAAAAAAAATTCGAATTAGTATATTAGATCATTAGTGCTAGAAATAAGATCTATCTATGATTATCAAAAGTATTATATTGTCCTCTATTTTTACTCAATTCATAATTCAGTGGAAATTATTAATATTTCATTCAATCAAAGATTAAAGTTGAATTACATAATTATTATTTTGGTGATAGTTTAAAGTTACCTTAATTCTTTTCATTCAAAAATAGCTGAATTAAAATTATAATTTCATTATGATTAAAGCTGAACACGGTATTTATTCAAATTAGCGCTAATCTCTACCAACAATAAATGAAAGAAGTTTAAATTCATCATTTTGAATTAACTCTCTAAAAATTAATCTTGTATTAAACAATTACAAAATATATTTTAAAGACAAGCCTCATCCCTTACTTCACATGAAGAAAGCACTGGATAAGAGTATTATCTTCAGTAACATAGATGAAGAAGATTAAGAGATTCAGTTATTCAAAAGTGCTTGAAGTTATTCAGATTTATCATTTTATATTATAAGGAAAACAAAAAAATATTATTTTTTTGTATAAATAATATGGTTATATTAAATATGGAATTAGCTTTTGTTAGTTAAGTTATTTATTTAATTAAATTTGTAATAAATATCAAATGTAACATAATAAAGAAATTAATAGATAAATAAAGCTGTTTGTTAATGATAAGTAAGTAAATACCTCCAAAACGAGCTTCATTTGAATAGATTTTATATAATCCAATCTATTTTAATTTTTAACATTTATTACAAATTTTTTTACTGAAAAATCAATCATAAAAAAATAAAAGAAAAAAAATTAAAAAGGAATTTAAATACAAAATATTTTTAATGGAGGATATAGGAACAATATAATTAAACAATAAAGTAAAATCATCAGATAAAATGGAAGATGAATAAACTAAAAGTGATTATAAGATTCGAACTTTTGATGAAATACAAGGATTAAGATATATCAATAGAATCATAACAAAAGATGAAGAGAAAGCCATATTAAAAGAGATATATGAATAAGAATGGAACACTTAACTTAAAAGAAGGACTCAACACTATGGATATAGATATGACTATTCAGTGAAATCAATTGATCAAAATATGTATTTAGGAAAATTACCTTAATACGCTCTGGATATTTGCTAAAAATTAATAGAAAATAAAATCATAAAGTTCATGCCTGATCAAATGATTATCAATGAATATACACCTGGATAAGGTATAAATCCTCATATAGATAAGGCTGATATTTTTGGAGAAACTATATTCAGTATTTCGCTTGGATCTAAATGTGTTATGACTTTTAGCTATGAGAATTAAAGTTACGATGTGCTATTAAGAAGGAGAAGTATTGCTATCTTAGAAGATAAAGCTAGGTATTAATTTAAACATTCAATAGCATCAAGGAAATCTGATAAATTTGAGGGGAAAGTTATTTAAAGAAAGACTAGAGTATCTCTTACATTCAGGAAAGTGATAGATACAAAATAAAAATGATTTCAATAATGAATAATTGATATAATCAAAGCAATAAAGAATACAAATATTGGCAAATTTTAATAAATTAAAAGTTTAATAAATAAATTCTATTAAATAGATTAAATTATCTTCTGTAAAATATAGTAAGAAATTAGTTTGTTAGTTAATTAATTAATTAGTTAAGTTAGCATTATTTTTGAATACTTATATTATCATACCTTTTCTATTTTTTATTTATTAAGAGTAAATTATATTTATCAAAAAACATATTTAATCTCTTTAGAATAAAAATGAATATCTAAATTTTAGAATTTAATTGCTCTAATTACTTATTTTAAAAATAGACGTACTTTAATTCAAAAAAGATCATTTTTAATTGCACTTAACATAGTACTTTGAAACTAAAATTATATTTGATTACTTAGATTTAACTATTTTGCAAAATTAATAAGGGATTAAAAATAATAAGTAATAAAAATTAGATATTTATAAAATAATAACATAAATTGTGTTAATTTCAAATTCATATATACCTAAAATTCTCTTATGCTATTATCCAATATTAGCTAGCATCCATTTTTTAGACCTTCAAATAAACATACATCCATAACCTCAAAAAATGTTTAAGAGGTTATTAATATATTAGAACTTACATTATTTATTTTTTAAATTCAATTAATATATTTTGTTACATTTCAAATTAAAATTTAAAAAGTAAAAAATTTGAACATCTGTCTGTAAATGTAATATAAAAGAATTTAGATGGATTCCAAATTAAGCAAAGCACATGATTATGTTAAGCAAATAAATTCATAAAAGAGGATTGATTTATAAACAAGATCTTTTATTTTTATTTTTAGTTCTCAAAAATTGGTCCATTAAAATAAATTAATTGCTTAAAAAATATAAAGTATTTAGAAATATTTTTTATAAAACTTCATAGTAAAGTTATAAAACATTATCCAAATTATATTATTTTTTAGTTGGGAGTTTTAATCAAATGAGTAAAAATTAAACCTATCTCTTGTTTTAAATGCTTATTTAAACTTTATCAAACTTTACAATTTAATATCCAACAATATTTTACAATATCAGCAAATTATTAATTACATAAAATAGTAAGTTAAGATTGAGTGTGGATATTTAAGGATTTATGATTTATTTTACTTTTTGAATTTTTAATGAAGGATATTTGTTTTTGAGAATCTGAAGGGAGGAAGGATACACTATGATAATGGATGAAGGAATTAATTTGAAGTGAAAAGAAAGATATGAAGATTGATTTATTGTATTTCAACTAAGCTAGAGATGTAAATAATAATAAAACAAATTTACAAATAAACATCATTAAATATTAAGTTTGAAGAGTTCGAAAAGTATATTTAAGAGTTGGTGGGAATTAATCTTCTTTTAAATAAAGGAAATTAACGGTATCTTTGTATTTGCTTATAACCTACTTTAATACTTATTAGGTAATTAGAACTATTTAAAAGGTTAATTAATTTTTTATTAATTATTATCTATCACTACTAAAATTAATATCTTACTTTTATTTTTTGAAACCATATTTATAACAAACTTTTCTCAAACAATACTCGTTTTGAAGCTTAAAGCTAATCTTACCAATCTAAACTTATGATTCTATATTTTAAACTAGAATTTACAGGTAAAGAAATTTTAGCATTAAATTATGAAACTGCAAAATTAATATTTTACTTTACAATTTTGTAAAAATAGAAAGGAAATTTATGTAAAAGCAATTGTTGCAATTCTTACCATTCCCTTGAAAAGTATTTTACGCTAATAAATAGAAAGAAAGTATTTAACTTTTAAAATGGTTTTTAAAAATAAAGAAAAGTTTAAAATTATAGAACATATGATTATTAGATTAACTGAATAATTAATAGTACAGGGGGCTATCAAGAACAAGAATAATATCTCAATATTTGCAAGTGAATAGCCAAGGATGAAGAGTTATAAATAATAGAAAGTGTTAAGGGGTTGTAAGCTCTTAAATTACGAACTATTGTATAAAGTTTAATTAATTATTATAAATTATTAATGAACTTTTAAATTAATGATATTAATAACTTATTACTATTAGATTTCTACTCCCTCTAAAGATTAAATCCAATCATTAATTTTTAGTTTATCCCTCAGTCAGTCAATAAATCAATCAATCAATCTTTTAATTCTTAATCAAAAATTCTGCTTGTAAAAATAAGAAGATATATTTAGAAAGTAAAAATTAAAAGGTGTAATTTAAGGCATATTGTTATTAAATAAGTGTGTTATTTTAAACAAGAGTAATTTATACAAGCGAAACATAATCAAAATATCACTACAAATAGTCCAGTGAGTGGCCATACAATTAGAGGATGCATAAATATTCATTGACTTTGAAATCGCGTGGTTTGGAAAGAGAATACCACTACCAGCAAATAGAAATTTGTAAAAGATAATCTAAACCTTTGCTGCTTTTATATCTAATCATTGGTTTTATTAATTTAATATTTCTCTCCATTGATCAAATTAAATAGGATGATTCTTCGAGTAGTAAGAATCTAAGTACTGGAGAATTCTACATTGTTTTAGCTTTTCTCATTTTCTGGATAATTAGTACAGTTTCCAGTCTGGTTTTGCTGTATTAGATGCCCAATAAATTTAATATTTTCTACTCCTTTCAATAATTCATTAATATCGTTTATCATATGATCTTAATCAACTTTAAGTTAAATATCAGTGATAGCATATTCTCATCCAATAATATATCTTCCAACAATTGTAGCAGTAATAGCTCATAGAGTGAATCTGATAAACCCCTTATATAGTTTCATGTTCTTGAAGGCTTTTTATTAGCAATTATAATAAACAGAGGCTACCTTGGCACTAAATTCCTAGTTAAGGCTTCTCTTGCAATAATTTCTGTGATATCTTTAGTTTTTATAAGTATTAATGAGCTTGAGAGGCCTTACATATAAATTCCGATTGGATTTGCATGCTTGGCAATCATCCTAGCATAGATTTATGAGGAGGATAAAAACAAACGCTAAGACTTTTTAGTAAGAAGAAAAGACGAAGAATGGAATAAGATAATTAAAAATGTTCTACCAACTAATTTTATTATTGCAAAATATAATGCAAAGGAATCCAGAATAGAATTGGAGCAGGCTAACAGAAAAGCCAACAGATAGTTAGGGATTACAAATAATGATAACTTTCAAAAGTTCACTAAAAATACAATGGTGTAAAAGAATGAAATAATTTCAAATGAAAAAGATTTGAATCGAATATTAAAGGGAATGCAATAGCAGTAACCTTATAGTGTTAACGGTGTTCCATAAAGTACTCAGCAATAGAATCCTTCTTCAACAAATTCGAAAGACTCGACTCTCTACTCCTTAATAAGATCGAAAATAGAGGATGAAATGAATAACAAACGTAAAGTATCCCTCAAAAGTCAATCTAATAATATTGAAGCTATTATGGATACAATTAGTGAGGCATTTTAGAGTACCATTCAAGGAGGAATTTTTGGAAGGTAGAAGAAGAAATCGGTCCAATCGAGTTAAATCTAAACTGTAAATTAAAGCTCTAAATTAAATTAAAAGAGAGTTCATGAATACATTGGCACATACAGACCAAATGGATTTGATGTAGATAAAAAGCTTTTAATTAGAGTAAGTACTTTCTCGCTTAATGAGATTTTTGCAGTTATCACTATAGAGAATGAAACCTATAGAGAAAAGTACATAAAATAAATTAAATTCAGTACTTTTCTTGAAAAGATATTTAGCTTCCAATTGAAGAAATTCAAGGAAAGTTACTTGATTGTTTTGAATGAATTAAATAGAATCAATAATCAGTCAGTATTAAATTAGTTACTCTATCATAATGTTAAGTGCATGAATCGTGTCAACAGTTATCTCTAATATTTTGAATTCAAAAACTCTTCCAAGCACGAGTTCTCTGTAACTGAATTCCCTCTCACAGCTGAAATTTATAAGATACTAAGATCTCTTAAGCATTACATTGTTGGAAAGCGCATACGCACATACTATGAAAATACAACGCATTTTGATAAAATCTCTACTGATGAAGAGAGACTCTAGCAGATTTTCTTTATGATCCTTGAACATTTAATGGTAAATTCCCCTTAAGATGGGTACGTAGCAATTAGAGTAACTAATGATTAGACTATTTCGAACTGCTTTAAAATATAAATTTAATCTACTTACGATAGTGCTCTACTGAATTAAATTAATCTATAAACATTCAACATAGACGAATTGTACAATGATTATGAAATATATTCTAACTACTTTGTTTCCCTTCGTATTGCTATCAAACTCATTACTTTAATGGGTCCATACAACAAAATAGATTTCCACAAAAATGATAAAAATATTTTATTTACCAGTTTCAGTATCTTTTCAGATCTGGAAGTAATTAAAACATAGCAAATCAGAACCTAGCAGAACAATTGTTCTTTAACTAAAATAGGATCTATTGTAAATATGTAACAGCATTAACATTTAAATTAATAAGTGCTACATTAATAACCAAGTTAAATGTCTCCTTTACAATAAGATATGAGTTAGAACGGAGCTATGAGTGGTGTTTTAGGTTCAGCTAAGTATTAAAATGAATCAACTTCAGTGATTAAACCTAATAACTAAAACAGACAAGATAGTGTAAAAAATGGAGACAATAACAATTCTAATAATAACAACAATAACATAAACAATTAATCTCAAAATAAGAGGCATTAAACAACGTTAAACAATATTAACAGTGCTTAGGATCTAAACGATTCTGGAAATGTGAGTGAAATCTATGATGAATAAAATTCATTCAATCAATGGTTTAAATTAAAACAACTTTAGCACTCGTGCTTGGCTAATCAAAAAGTATTTGATGTGATAAGTACTAACCTACCTAACCCAGCATCAAAGAAATTAGAAAAAAAGTAAAATGAGAAGGATTCAATAAATACATAGCCAGCGATAAAAAATAAGTCTTCTGGAGAGAATTCTAACTCTTTAAATAAAACCAATTCTGTTGTTTTGAGCGAAACTCTTACAGAAGAACAGAAAGATCTCTCAAAAAGTAATAATTTAATAAATTATAGAAAAATTCCTCCTAACCTCAATCTTTCAAGAGATGTAGGAAATCCAACTATGGGATCTTTCACAGGAATTTATGGGGGACCATAGCAATTAGGAAATTTCCCTAACTTAGCTTAAAAACAAAACTTGAAAACTATTATCTTAAATGATGATATGGATGCTAACTACCCTATAAATCCTGTACTCACTACAAACCCTTATTCAAATAAAAGCACAAAGTCTAATAAAAAATTTAGTTTAATTGATAAAAGATCGTAAGTAACTAATTCGCCAAATATATAATTATTTGATAGTTAAAGGCAGCTGAATAGTTTGTTATTGAATAACACCTCAACATAACTATTAAATTAATAGTAGCCAAACAGTGAAAATCATAAAAATTCAATATCAAATAAAAATAATTAAAATCTTAGCAAAACTAACTCTTATTCAAGCAGATTAAATGATAAAGAAGTAGTTATTTCATTCACTAAGCACCCTAATAATGTTTACTCAGCTGGTGAGTTAGGCAACGATTCCGAATTGTTTCCTCTGTAAAATAATTAATAGTAAAATAAACCTAAAAAAAGAAGCAAATTTTGATTAAATAACTAACGTTTTAAAAGAATTTTGAAAATATTTAATGTTAATAGAGCTATAACAAATAATTAAATAAATTAATGATAGAATTTAAAGAAAATCCTTATGTCCATATATATTTTATATTGTTAATTAAATTTTATTTTATGAATTATTTACCAGAAAAAATTAATAAATGCTCAATTTCTATTGGTGTTCCTCAATAATTAAAAAAGTACATAAAATTTTAAGCACTAGGGTTCTGCCTGTTTTTGAAGGTATTACATGTAAAGAAACAAATCAATATTATTATTATTATTATTTTGACTTTGATATTATATTATTAAACCTTCCTTATTTAATGTTACATTTCATTAGTTTTCTTTTATAAAAGATAATTTCTGTCTGGTACAATTATTAAAACAAAAGAAAAACTATTTTTGATAGTACTATTTTTAATTTTGTTTTGCTCTCTTGCTAAATAAATATGGTTGGTTATTCTTACTAAAATTATCTCATAAAAATACTAATATTTCTTAAACGATAGTTTTTTACTAATTTTATTACCTTTTTAATTCTTATCACCACTTTTTAAAAATATAAAACTTTTTTGTAATAGAAAAAATTAATTTAGGATGGCTGTTTTTTCTTTAGAAAGGACTAGAAGATACAAGTAGAAAATGCAGAAGCCAAAATAAAGATACTTTGATAAAGGTTATCTCTAATTTACCTATAACGAACAAAATAGATTTATTTCAGCAAAAGTATTTATTTTTTTTCATTCTTTAATGAAAAAAGTTTCTATGCACTAATTTTTTAGTTATCGAAAAATGTGATAATAATACGTACTTATCTTACAAGGATTTAAAACATTCTAGATTCTCATACTTTTTTCGGAGTAAACGAAAAAAATAATACAAAGATTGTATATATAAAATATTCATATTGGGTCATAGTGGAAATAATAAAATATCATATTTCCATTTGTTAATTTATCTCACCAAGCGTAATTTCCTTAATAAAGTATTAAAGCTCAATTAATTTCCTATAATCTTTACTGACTTTTAATCTAAAATTAGTTTTTTAACGGTGAAGTTTTAGAAGAGGGGAAAAATATTATAGCAACTAATTATTATAAAATTCTTCATTTTTATACTCAAAATCTCTTTTCCTAATTTTTTATAAATGTGGTTAACGAATTATAATGTTCTTTAAACTACAATTTGGTTTTTTTCAGTATTTTTTGCATAGAAACCTTAACAGACTTATCTATACGGAGATTAAGAATAAATATTTACCACTACTAAAAGAATTAATAAGGCGTTTGTCTTAAAATAGTAATGTTTTATTTATGATAATTTAAGAAGTTTTTTATCAGGAAAGAGGATTTTTGAAATAAGATTAACTCCTTTTTGAATATTTTATTATTTTTTTTGATGGATTCGCATATACAGAAATTATAAATAAACAGAATTATAAAATGATTGATTGATAAATAGATTGATTGAAGCTGTAATATTTATTCTTACAATATTATATTATTAAAGAAGAAGAGTACAATTAAATGAATTTTTTCTCTAATTGCAAATAAGAAATTTTGATTAAACAAATATCATTACCTAAAAATGAATTAAAAATCGTATACGAATGATTTAGAAAGTTAGATAGAAGAGATAGATTAAGTGAAGGAAATGTTCAAAAAATAAACTAGAATGATAAATAAAAAGCAAATTAGTAGAAAAGACTCAAAAGGAAATATTAAATTAAGACAAGGAATCAACATTTGCATAATAAGTACATATAATCTAAAATCAAAAAAAAGTCATCTATATTAAACATATAGTTTATTATTCCTAATATTAATAATATAAAGCATTTCTTACACAAACAGCAAGAAGAAAGAATAATAAATATATAAAAACTTTCACTTAGATATTTCAAACAGTTCTGCAGAGAAATTCTTCAGGTAATAACAACACCTGAATTCAATCAATATAGGTGAAGAAAAAGCAAACAATATACACTACAGACAAATGATGATTAAAACCTTAGAACATATACCAACATCTGAGAAGAATGAGGGCTAATATCATGAATAAATTCATTAATAACTTCAATTAGATCTCAAATAGTTAACAAAGGCAACTACTTGCGATACTTCCAAAAATAAAATAGACCAAATGACTGGTTCGCTTCAATAAACCCCACAATCTAACATTAGAAAATACTTTAATGAAGGAATGATCAATCAAAATGACACTTAGAGTTATATTTCCAGCACCACAACAGCTGCCACTAGGGTTATCACTCTTCAAAATAAGTTAAAAGATTTAACTACTCACGCAAAATTCCAAGAAGATTATGAAGATGGAGAGAGTGTGTGTTGCTACCATAAAAATACTTTCACTGATGAAATTTTGGATGACGAAATATTTATGCCATAAACAAAATTCTCTAATAAAGAGCCACACCAATCAAAGTTGTTTTGGGATAAGGAAAATAGAGATTAGTTTCATAGAATCAAAAATATTGATACTGGTAAAGATAACAAACAATTAACTATCAAATATAACATTATTAGTATTCTTAATGAAATCCTATTCAATCAATCTTAGAAACCATCAAAGAGATTCTTTTTTAATTAAGAAAAATATAAAGAAAAACAAATGATTTGGGGATGTAATCAAATCTAGCTAAAATGAATAATTTTTTCGCTGTTATTATTACCTCAATACCAATTCTATTATTTTTAAATTATCATGCAAAACTACAATCTACTTTAGCAGATATAATATAAAATTTAATAAAAGTAGCAAATAGAAACTTTTAAAAATCTGTTCTTTTGAAGCCTCTTTTTTGAGAAATAGAAAATTGTTTTTTTAATTTAAAGAGTTTTTGAAAGAAATATACTCATATTGTTCAAATCGAATATAGAAATAAAATCGGAAAGAACATTTAAGAAGGGAATAACAAACAGACCTGGATAATGAATGATTTATTACATAAAAATATGTTTTTTCCTATTAAACCTTTAAACTTACAGCCTAATTTTGTATTTAAGGAAGATAATATTGCTATAATGAAAGCTACCTCAGTATTTTTTAGAATTGCTAAATTCTTCTTACTTATATTTAGCAATTCCTTCTTGATTATTTCTTAAATTTAGAAGAACGTAATTCAGAAGCATCACAAATAAGAAAAAATTAATAAATAAATTTTAACACATAATTAATTTTACGGTTTTTGAAATGATAGTGTAAGGAAAGTAAGCTTGGGTAATAAATTACTTTAGGATATCATAGTTAAATTAAACATGTGGCTAAATATATAAATATGAGATGTGGATTTAATTTCTATTTCGTTTGATTATCAAGAAGCATTCATAAAACCCCCCAAAAAATGACAGATATAGATAGATATACTACACTTATTTACATAATGTTTTCAAGATTGATTGATTAAATTCTTAATAGAATTTTGTGGTTGTTTCATAAGGAGATTTGATTGGATGGATTAAAGAATAAAAAAAAAATTATAGTTATTAATAATTCATGTAACCTCTTAAATTAAATTTATATATATATTTCTATAAAATAAAACAGGATAAGAATTCGATATCAGAAAGAAGGAAGACTTTTAACAAGTATCAAACTAAACTCCAAATGTTTAATTAACAGAACCTTGCCAATGGAATTAGTGGTGGTAATAAATATTTTCCTTCATTGATTACACTTGAGTTTTATTAAGCAATAAAGCTATGTTAAATTCTTCAAAGATGTTACTTACTTTCCTTCAAAAAAATTTTTAATAAAAGAAAAGAATAAAGATTTTTTAAAAATCAGCAAAAATATTGTTTTGCTTGATTAAATAATTAGCCTAAAGCAATAATAATAGAAATTCGAAAGGCTTTTCAATAATAAGAGGGGTTATACTAAAATTATACTATTATTAGACTAAGAAATAGATCAAAATTTTATAAATTTAATTATTTTTAATTACTTAGGGATGAGAAGAAAGCTAATAAAAAAGAATTTGAAAAGGCTTGTAAATTAAACTTGACAGAAAAAATAAAGCAAATAATATAATAGACTGACTCGGATCTAATGCCAAATTTAAATAGTGCTATCAATGAAGGATGGACACCATTGCACTACTTCGCTTAATTTGGAAATACTGCAATTTGCAACCTTTTAATTTAATAAGATGTTAATATTGATGCTGTCAATATCCAAGGATAAACTCCATTAATTCTTGCTTGTCTTGAAAATAAACAAGAAGTTGCATCTTTATTGATAGAATCTGGCGCTAATGTGAATGCTTAAGATTAATATTTGAACACTCCTCTTCACTATTGCTTTTTAAATGGTAATTTACAAAACTCTATTCCTTTCTCTCACATTTAATTAAATAAGCTTGAATAGATTTAAAGGAGATGTATATTTTGAGATAATACTCTTTAATTTTGCTATAAATTAGTATATTAAATTAGAAGTATTGATTAAATAAATATCTTTACTGATTAAGAATATTTCAATAACCTTTTATAATTCAAGCTTGTATTTAGGAATTCAACTTATATTTAATAACATTATTTAACTATGTATAGGTGACAAAGACTTACTTGATATTATTTTGAAGAAACCCTATCTTGATGTCAATTTGAGAAACAACAACAATAAATTACCATACTAGGAGTCCGAAAACGAAGAGTTGATTTCCTATTTCAAGTAATAGTTATAGAAAAAAGAACTGTAAAGAAATATTAAAACCAACATGCAAATAATCGAATATGACGACGAAGAACTCCATAACCTCTTTTCAAACAATTAAAGCATTATATCCAATATCCACTTTTAATCTATCCCCAACCATTCTAGTTAATACATCGTATAAGGGTTAATCGGTAAAGGAACCTATGGTGAAGTCTTTCTTGTTTAGGAAAGAAATTCAGGTAACGAATATGCCCTTAAAATGCTTCATAAAGAAAAAATTATTGAAGACAATATGTACAAATATGCTATCACTGAAAGAAATATCTTGCAAATGGTTGATCATCCTTTCATCACCAAATTGCATAAGGCATTCCAAACTAAAGAAAAACTCTTTTTCTTACTTGAAAATGGTAAAAAAGGAGATATTCTTTAGCATCTCAAGTTTGAGAAAAAGTAATTATTCTTTTTACTTCTTAAGAAAAATAAATTAATTATGATTTTGTAAAAATAGATTTTCAGAATCTAAAGCATAATTTTATGCTGCTGAAGTGTTGCTAGCATTAGAATACTTGCATAGTAACGATATTCTTTATAGAGATTTAAAAGCTTAGAATATTTTGATTGCAGAAGATGGTCATGTTAGATTAACAGATTTTGGTCTTTCAAAAGAAGGTGTTAAGGAATATGATAAGGGTGCTCGCAGCTTCTGCGGATCTATAGCTTACATGCCTCCTGAAATCCTTCGGAACCAGGGCCATGGTAAATCTATTGATCTTTATCTTCTTGGTGTATTTATCTACGAAATGTTAACAGGAACTCCCCCTTACTATGGAAAAGATGAGTAAATAATATAAATAATCTATGATGGCATATAATAATGTTTATTTAATAAATAATAGAAACACTATATATAATAATATACAAATGAGTCAACTTAAATTCCCTCCTTATGTCTCTAGAACTTCAAAAAGTTTGCTCATCAAAGTAATTTATTTAAAATGTTTTTTTATTTTTAAAGACTCATTAATTCTTTCATTCTAATAAAAGTTACTTTCTAAGGATCCAAGATTTAGACCTACCCCTGATTAAATTAAAAGACATCCTTTCTTCCTAGGAATTGACTGGAAATAACTCATTTTAAAGTAATTAATCATTTGAGTTTTAGGAAATATTAATTATTTATTAAATATATTAAGAAATGTCAGACCTCCTAAGACTGTTTTGAATATCTAACAGATATACCAATCTAATGAAGATGTATTTGAGGATAAAGGAGAAATTTAAATATCACCAACGAAATTGCATAAATTAAAACTAAACCTATAATAATAATATTCTAATAGTGATTAAAAGTAGGAATTGTTTAATAAATGGACTTTTATAGCCCAACCTTGATTAATTTTTAAAAGTAAAATGCTAAATTTATTTAAAATCAATTTTTGAGACTTATAAAGTCTATTCCTATCAAAAGAGAGAAATATTTTTATAAATATTAGACTCTCTCTCGCTTAGATACCCTTAATTACGAATAAACACGATTCATTAGTTTAAACTTAACAATAATAAAATAATCTATCTTACTATTGTGTTATAAAATAGAAACAATTTATTTAAATTAAAAATTCCAATAAATAAACTAATATTTAATAAAACTATTAATAACCACTCACCTACCCTCCCTCCCTCCTACCACATCCACATGCACCATTATACTAATCACTATCAAATAATTTATCTGATAATTAATTAAACTAATTCTTATAAATTACTATATTAATCATCATATCAAATTAATTTATTCTATAATAATAAAAACAACCACAACCACCTATAAATGCATCTTTCCGTTCCGCTCACTCACTCACTCCCATGCCTAAAACTCCTTTGTAAACTAATACAGGAATAAATTTTCATGGAATTTTCCTAGCATATTCTTAGCATTTGTTTTATGAAGGGAAGAATACTAAATAAATAAATAAAACTAATATAATCTCTTATATTGAACTATAGATAAATAAATCTAATATAATCTCTTATATTGAAATTTAAATAAATATATTAATTAAATAAAAGTATGCCTCATTTTTATAAATTTCACTGAAATGATTGTATATAACTATAAAAATTTCAATGAATAACCATCCTTACTTTTATATAAGTAATTGTGTTACTAACTAAATAATTAATTTAAATATTTTTATTTTAATTTATTACATTACAATTATTTTTATTACTTTTACTTTCTGTTGTAATCTTATAAGTTAAACTTAAATTTATTATTCTATTTATGTAGTTTAAATCTTTCTTTTGAGAAAAAGTTAAGAATATTAATAACATAAAAATTAATTTAAGTAAAAACAGTTGGTAGAATTATGAAAAAGAAATAAAATCCATTTAATAACGGGATATAAATTTGGTATAATTTGACAACGAAAAATATTAAAATTCAATTATTTTTAACTCTTTTGTTACTCTTTACTGGTATTAGCCAATTCTCTATTTATCTATATTGAATATTTAAAAATATTTTAGATGATTGCTATTAGAAAGATGCTATTTTGTCTTAAAAGTAATTGAAATTACGTGTTATAATTTTATAAAGAATCTATATTAATATTATCAACAATAACTTAGAGCTTTCTATTTTCTAATTTAACAAAAGCTTAAGGATTTTCTTATCTAATTTATTCTACTATTATTCCTAGTTATTCTTCAGAGAGTTATTTAATCTTAGCAGTGAAACAGCTTTTCTCTTCTTAGAATTAATCAATGAATACTTCATGTTATTTACTATTAAAAATGTGATTTTTAATTAAGAAGATATTAAATTTGTAATATTATGAATTATCTATTTTAATAGAATGTTTAGAAATTAGAATACATCATACCTTGCTTTATCTTCCTTCTTATCTTTTTCTAATGATATAATCAAAAAAGAAAGATTATTAAAATTGCTTTTTAGTTAAAAAATATAGATATTACTTCCAACAGTTTATTAGATTTAGACCATAGGCAAATAATTTTTTATCAGCTTTTTGAAATATTTATCTAATTTGTCTGATAATTTCCATATCCACTATATAATTTTAAGTATAAAAAGGAGGTTAGATTATTTATCTATTCGATCTCTAATCAATTTCAGCGAAGGTATCAAAAAAATAGTATAATGCTATCCCTTATTCTTAATATAAATTTTCTTACAGATCCTTAAGCGTTATATAATTTGCAATTATCCCAGATAAGTTATACATCATCCAAAAAGTCTTCTATGGAATCATAGCTTTAATTATTCAATTTATTCTTAACAGTGGTTAAATCCATAGGTTTCTTGACGATATTTGGATAATCAGCTAATCCAAGAGCTATATTAATTATTATGAAAAACACAAAAAAGTAAGATTTTAAGTCATTTTTTATCAATGGAAGATACCCATGTAATCAACTGGTACTCTAAATTCAAGAGAGTCGCTATTATCAAATAATGATTGTATAACTGTATTCATTTTTTTGTAATCTTCTTTTCTCGTTGCTGTTTCGCTTTTCATTATGTTTATAGTAGAAAAAAAAATTTTAAATGCTTATCTAATAATAATCTAAGTTTCTCTTGCTATTTTGTATTTCTCTTAATATTTCTTAATGTTTTCTTTATATTATTACGTTACGAACTTTAGTGTGGATTTAACCTTTGCTGACATTTTTCTTTTCTTGCTCTTTACCTAATATTCCTACTTCTTTCTAAATTTTCTTTCCCTCCGAAATCCTTCTAATTTTTTAAATTATTGGAATAAGTCTAATTTGCGGAAACGAATAGATAAATAATTAAATAAATAAATGAAATAAGAAACAGCAGATAGATATCTTTCTTTTATGAAAGCACTGCCTCCGTGCAAGAGATAGATATTTTTCTTTTTAAAAAAATAGACTAAAGATATAATTAATTTAATAGACATAACTGTCTGTATCAACAAAAATATGTAGTGTTAATTTTAGGAATGTTCGACAAGTAAACACATCAAATAACTTATTTTTATCGAATTTAATACTGCATAAAGACTATATAAAATAAGAGTTTAAACATAATATAAAATGATTATAATCTATTTTTCCTATCCAAATCTTTCGTTTATAATAATATTCTATTCTTAGTTATTTTTAGTGAAGTTATTTTAATTAAGTGAAAAGATATTTCAACTGAATTTAATTAATTTTTAAATTTATCACTCCTTAGAAGGAAGAACTATCTCTATAATTTAATCTTTACAGGTAGAAACCATTTCATTAAAAGCGCTGATCAAAGCAGGGCCTTAGTAAACCAATCCTATGTAGATGCTGCTACTTTTTTGGATTTCATGATAACTTTCAGCCAATTTATAAAAGCCATCTACACAAGGCTTGGAACTATCCATAAACGAAGTGAAGACTGAAAAAGTACATTCCTCAGTGTAACGAATGGATTGAATTAGTATCTTAAACTCTTCATAGACATTAGCATCTGGCTTGTTAATGTTTTCAGAGTAATAATTATAGATTTCTTTAACTTTTGAAGCACAAGGTTTAATCTTCTCGAAGAAAGTCTCTTCAACATTTCCAATTTCACCTATGTCTATGTCCATCTAACCACAAGAACCAGATTATTACCCACAAGTACCTTAGTCTCCTGGTTAGTTGTTAAAAACATGGAATAATTTGAAGAACATTTAGTATTAGAATGCGAACCCACAACTAAAGAGCATTTCAGAATAGCGAGAAGTTTTTTAGACTATCTTTTCTAAAGTCATTTCAAATGAATTTTAGAATGAAAGTTATTCTATTTCTTCAATTATATCTGCAATATTTCTTAAACATCTAGGTAAATTGAATTCAGCTTTCTTAGGTTCAAAATATTTCATTACTCCTTTGAAATCAGATGGTTTTCCTTTCTTTGCCTATTCTGTTTTAGTACCGAAGTTTAAAGTACCCCAAATATCAAAAGCTTATGTTAGTGAAATTAACAAAACTAAGACAATTATTATTTTATTCATTTCAATTCCTTTTTCTTTTAAACTTTCTAATTTTTTTCACAAAATTTCAATTTATATATTTTTGATAGAATTTTAATTATTTAATTCAAAAAAATATCAATTATGCTTTAGCAAAACGAGTAAAGCTTATGATTTTTGATATTATTTTTCTGATAAACTTAACCTATTAATAGTTTAATATATATTCTAACTTTATTTAATCTTAATACCATAAATATTTTATTAAGCCAAAAGAATAAAGGAAGAGTGTATGAAAAACTATTTTATAATTGGAAATTTCTAAAAAATAATTAGTGAATTCAAACTTTATAAAATAATATAATTTAATTTTGTTATACCCCTATAAATATAATATGAATAAAATAAATATTGGAAAAATGTATGGTACAAAGAGTTAAATAATTAGAATTTATGTTTCTTTGTAGTAAAAATTGAAATAAAAATTAATTAGTTTAGTATTAGGATCAGTTGCTATTTTCTTCAGCAGATTTTGTTTGAAAGCTATCTGAGCATGGTGATTTACTTGCAATAAACTTTGTTACCATCTAATAAGTTAAATTTTTGGGAGGGATAATTATTTATGAGGTAAAATCTTAAGAGAGAGATAAAGATTCATTTAAAGAAGATTAAATTGCAGAAGAGACTTGTTTATAGTATTCATTATATTTATGGTTATTATTGTGGTTAATTATTGATTGTTTAATACTTTATTGCAAAAGGGCATTATTACTTTTATTTACAAATTGGTTTTCATAACTTGTTTTTCTAATTTTTTCTCTTAGTAAATCTAAGTTATTTATATGATAATAGTTTTAGTTAGATTTAACTATAAATTCTTAAAATAGAGAGTTTTGAAATGTTTTTGACTTTTATAAACTTGGATTAGCTAAGATGTCAATATTCTAAAAGATATAGAAGTGGTATTCAAAGCCCTAAATGAAATAATAAAATTAAAATACTGATAATTTTAAGAAAATTAATAAATTACTTAATGCTCTAAGTTTTTAATGTAGAAATTGTAGAATGGTCCTACATTTCCTATTATGTGATGATTTATTTTCCATCCTAAGAAATTATAATTCTAGTATTCCGAATTATAAGCTGGGTTTTTTGAACCTATTATTTCAAGTAGCTTGAGCATTTTATGAAGAGGCATACCTCTGCCATAATCAGTTACAGAAATTTTTAAAATATTAGAGAGGTCACACTCGCCTTATATCATTTCAAATTTTACATTCACCTCTTTACTATTAATATGGTTAGTCTGTGATTAAATTTCATGCTAAGATGGATCAAGTTTATTGTGCTAGAAATCTTCATCTTCATATTTTTAACAATTATTATTTTCTTCTTTTATTTCCTTACAAAATCGCTAATCCTCTTGGCTCAAAAATATATCTCTTGCATCTAATTCTTATTTTGTTCCATCAGTAGGCTTAATAGAATTGAAATGAATTTAGCTTCTACTACAAATTTTAGATGGACTATTAATTCTTAAAGGAGTCGTTGCTATTTAAATTTATTATCTGCTTCGTAGATATTAGCTTGTATTTTAAAATTTAATGGAATTTTCAATCAAGTTCATAAGCAATTAGTTTATTTTGTCTATGTATGTAATGATTTGTGTTTCTGAATTACAATTAATATATTTTATTTTTAAGTCTATTTCATTAGCCTTATTTATAAATCTCGATAATAATTAGCTCCTTACTTAACCTAAAGTCGACTATGTAATTTATAAATTATCTAACCTCATTCTAAATTAATTTTTCACTAAACTAACATGATCCTTGAAGTTGTATATCATATTATAACACTGCGAGACGTTAGCCTTAATAATACTTTAATTTAATGAGTTTAAAACTATATTCTAAAGCTTCTCCCCTATTTAGTATAATAAATTTTAGTTATTTATTTTATTCATACTTACTTAATATTTACCCTTAAAACAAGGGGGTATTTTTAATTAATTAAATTGAGGATTTGTATGAATGATTAATTGTTTAAAAATATTTCGTTGCTCTAAATATCTTATTAAAAATTATAAATAATGCCTTCTTACTTTTAAGCTATATTTTCAGCTTAAAATTAGAGAAAATAATTTATCTGTAATATTTAGAATAAATGCATTTAATTTGAGATAAATTAAAAAATGTATTCCTTTTATGAAAATCATTATGTAAAGAATTTTGGGATTTACTTATTTTATAATATTAAAGGAATATTATTTAAGAATAATAGATAATTCAAATGATAGAGTTTATAAACATTAACTTTGGTAAAATCTGTGGTAGATAGATATGATGTCAAATAATTAATATTTAATAAAAGATTTACCCACATACAAGCAGAATTAGAAGAAGTTCTTTTCAAAATTTTTATTGATACCTTCAAGTATTTTCACTTTTTATTTATTTGTTTCTTCTTCAATTACTAAACAGCAAAAAAAATCAGCTTAATTTTGATAAGTTGATGCTTTTATTGATATTCTTTTTTCTATTGAATCTTCAGATTTTTTGAAGATTCCATAAAATAAATCTTCTACTTGGCTATTAAATTCAGTTCCAAATTATTAGGTATCATAATAATTTTCAATTTGCATTTCCAATTATAATTAGATGTTTTTAGTCATTTTTTTGGAAGCATTTGGAGATTAGTTTTACCCAGTGAATTTCATTTTATTAGTAATTGATTACTTTAAAATACTAATAATTCTGTTTTCTAATGTATTTTTAGATTTATCATCCAATTTATAGGCGCCAGCTTGCAAAAACTAGCTTCTTTGATCAGATTTGTAAATCGACCCATCATCTTCATAATCTTTGAAGCTATCAAAGACCAATGTTTTTCGGGAGAATAATTTGAATTCATTAGAATTATTTAGAGATAATAATTTTCTAGCTTAATCATTGATCATATCTAATGAAATGTAGTTATTCTTCTTATTGTATTTGACTGTAATGATACTTTGTGATAATCCTTTTTTAACAATTTAAGCCCATTCTTTCTCATAATCTCGTAGAAGGAAGATTTCCCTTCTATTTTTCTAAACATTATAAAAGAAGTGTATGATAAATAATGTGAATGCCCCATATGCATACTTGTAAGCATATAACTATGTAGACCAGCATATAGAATAATACCTTTTCAATAAATTCAAATAAAATTTATCAAATTAATGAACTAATTTTTTATAAGTGAATAAGAGATTGATCGATTTTTGCAAGCAGATAATTCAATTTTCTATCAATATAATTTTGGTATGTATTAATTGAAATTAATCATCTAAATTGATTTTCATAATTGATATACTTATCTTTACAAATGATACTTAAATCAAATACACATATTCCCTAAAAATAGTTTAAGATTTATTTGAAATACTTACAGAAAGGCAGAGGACACTATTTATCCAAAAGTCATGAGAAAATTAGCACTTAAAAAAGCCACAGTTATATGGAGAGAAAAACCAGCTGCGCCAAAAAAGAATAGAACATATCTATCATCAATTCCAATGGTAGGTCCAAATAAAAAAATCTACCCACCCATAGCAAATGAAGCAAATAAATTTAGGGAGTTAACCCAAAGATTGAAATATTTTGGTAATCGAGTAGTAATAGTATAATAAAAAATGCATGTGGATGTAGCAACTGAATAGACAATTAAATCTGATATGTTCCACGATACGCTTGCTATGATTACGCATGGAATTCCTATTATGAAGATATATGCTATTAGTATATTGACGAATATTTTATTATAGATAAGTCTTGTTTCTTCTTGATATCTCTATTCAAGAAGATCTGATTTGAAACACAGAGATAACTTTTTCATTTACTATTATTTTTAGGATTATCTTTTACGTAATATTCGCCTTTCTTTTATCCTATTTATAACTATGTAAATTCCTCTTTTATTTACTTTTGTGAACTACTTTATTAATAGGCTTTTAAAAAGAGTAAGAAATTTTTTTACCAAAACAATTTAATTTGAGGATCGTAAATTGCATGTTGGGGGTAAAGAAAAGTAAGTCTATTAATTATACTTAGACCCTACATTTTTGTATATTAAATTTAGAAGATTTTTTGAGATGATATTGCTAATACTCCTCATTTATTTAATTTTAGAGTAACTTTAAAGGAGTTCGTGCTTGTATATTTTAAGGCCTATCAATATTTTACAGGTAAAGAGTAAAAACAAACAATAAATCCTGTTTCTTTCAAAAATAAATTGTGTGATACAATTTAATTACTTCTAGTTATTGAGAAATTTCAAGATATTTTTAAGAATTTGATTTATATTTTTTAATCTCATTATGACTTGAAATTAACTCCCTAACTTTGGCTTACATATTTATTCAGAAACTACAGTAAAATTATCTTAATTAAATAAATATCAGTAATGTTTAAGAGGACATTTTTTATCTTTAACAAAAATTTAATTTACTAAAATTTATTAAATAGGTAGTTCTAATTAAATTTAATTTTTGTAACTAAACTATACTAAATTTAGTTTAAGGATTTTTATTAAATTGGCCAATTCTAGTATGGTATGTAAATACATTTTAGTTTATTATTTATAGAACCCAGTAAAAACTGTACAAACAAAAGACTTCTCAACAAATATTAAGGGAAACATAGTATATTTGTATAGCTTCTTTTTAGTTAAGAATGAATTGCTTGCTGTTAAAAATCGTTTAATTTTTAGGGTGCTTAATTATTATTAAGTTTTATCATATAAAAAATTAAATTAAAAATAGTGATTACTTTTGATTGAATTGATTGGTGCACTTGCAATATTTATACAAATGTATTTTCTTTCAAATTTAATTTCTCAAGAGATGTCTGATTTTGTTTAGTCTAGTTTTAAGATTGAAAGAATCTCTCTTTACATTATTAAATTTACATAATTAATAATATATCAGAGAAGATATCAAATCTTTTTTTGCGTAAGAAAATCCTTTTTTTAAAATTAAGTTTCTAGATTAATTATTTACTCCAGTAATTACTAGTAAAAAGTATGATAATACGAATTATTCAAAATATTAATTGGTAATTTTTAAAACTTTTGTGATGAAGATCATAATTAATTAATAAATAAAATTAACTTTTAATTTATTTAATACATCTAGTATTGGAAAGAAGAGATTTCCATTAAAAATAATTTAGATAAAAACGAAATAATCAATCACTTTTTTCTTAGTTTTAATGTAATACAGATTATATTTCTAAAAATAATTCATCAAGATTATTCAAACAAAAGATATTTATAAACTTTTATTTAATTCTATCCTTTTTCTGGATTATCCTTATAGTAATTTATATATATGAAAGAACTTTATAAAAAGATTTATTGAGGAATAATCTTAAGAGATTATCCTTAAAATAGTAATGTATAAATATATAATTTTTTAGCTAGGGAGTTAATTTTTTTTCAAGAATATTATTATTAAGAGTTAAAGGATACACCTCTTTTCCTACTGTCAGATTTTGTAAGATTACAAGAAGATTTCTTTCTGCTAGTAGGCTTATTAGAATATTGACTGTTTGTCTATTCAAATAAAGGTAGGAATAAATCTACCACATTATTTTATGGCACTTTATTATTATCATTACTTTAAATTAAGTTAGTATTTTAGTTATTGTTTTAAATCAAGCTTTTCTATATTTATATAATTGGCTATAATAAAACATCTGAGCATTTCAACTCCTTACTCTCCTATTTTATCAATTATTTAGGCTTTTCTGCCACGGTATCATCTACTTAATCATTAAATGTTCTTACACTAAAAGAATGTAATTTAGATTCATTCAATTCACTATCAAATTAACTGTTCTTAAATATTACATCATTTTAAGAGTTATTTATTAGATTTAAATCTTAGTAGATATAGAAGTGAAAATCAGTTCCCTTTTGTTGATTAAAATATAATTAATGTCAAATTATTTTAATGAATCATCTATAGTTCTAAACATTTTAATTGGTTATCTTCTTTGCTTTATTATAAAAACCATATTTGTTTCTTAAGTAATGAAGATTTATAGGTATATAGCTATATTGCATATAAATCATTTGAAGTAGAAAGATAATCAAAAGATTACACTATTATTGTAATTTATGAATGTTAAAAATAGTTAATCCATCTCAATTCTTTATGTTATAAATCTAGATGTTAAAAATGTTTTATTTTTAATTTTGAAATTAATTAAAGAATTGATAGTTTTACATTTATATAGTTTTTAAAAAAAAGTAAATTGTATATTATTCTAGATGTTAGTTAACATTAAATGAATTAAATTTTACTGATATTTCTGATGAAGACATAAAGAAATCAAAATAAGGTCCTAACTAGCCTATCAGATAGTAATTATTAATCCATTAAAGCATGCTGTAGGGCTCGGATCTATTATGCAATTTATATTTGATACATTCATATATTCTTTTTAGCTTTTTTTGTGGAATTAAAAGTAATTAATTTCTGATTGTTATTTTTAGTACATCGCATGAAGCCTTTTCTCCTTTAAGCATTTAGAATATCACTTCTATCTGCTTGGGGTTTTTTTCAAAGTTATCAGTTTATCCATTTTCGCAATCTTTGTATTCTTGGTCATCAAGATTTTCAGACTCTTAAGTAATTTAATTATTAGTTTGTTTGTACATCATATTGCAAGATGAAAATTTTTTAATGGTTGATAGAATTGCAGTTGATTTGAGTAAAGATATTGTGGGATTAGATATTTTAGATTATAGAGTTATTGTTGGAAATTTTTAAGAGCTTCCCCACTTATCATCTGATTGGTTTCCTGACACTTTATTAAAATATTCAATTGTATTGCAAATAATCTAATTTAGCTTTAAGTAATTTTAATTCAAAAACTCATCAGGAATGCAATTAATGAATGAGAATTTCACAGGATCATCGGGATTTTCCTAATCCGAATCAAGGAATGTTTTTTTAACAGATTAAATAAGTTATTGTAAAGGGAATTAGTTTGCCTTTTTAATGTTAACTTGAAGCTAATTGCACATGGTACAAATATAATCTCGGAGATTATAGAGAATATTATAAGATTTATAAATCTAAGAAGATATTATGTCAGATACTTTCTCGGCAGCCAGAATCTTTTAAAGTTTGTAACCTATTTATTTATTGTATCCAAAATAAGAAATAAAATTAGACATTATAATATTTTGTATTAATCTTAAAGAGAACTCGAATTAGAATTCTACTAAAGGAAAATTAATTGCAGGTTTGGAGTTAATTCAAATAAATTAATATATCTATCTGATAGGTCTCTGCAGAAAATTCGTAGATAATTAAATTAAATTTTTACCTAAATTTTAACATGCTTGAATTGAGAAATTTTACAGCATCTTACTTTAAGATCTAACCTTCTCTAATTGTTGAAAATCTTTGGTTTCTTCAATCACCAAACAGCATTAGTATTCAGTCTAGCTCATAAAAGTTGAAAGCTTTATTTTCAACTTTTTTGGGTGTTCTTCATCATTCACAGAATAAACTCCAAACATCTCGTAAATGATCTAGCCATTATTTTTTTCATAATTATTCTTACTATATTGCCTCGTTTGCCTTCTATTTTTAAATATACTAAGCTGATCATGGAGATATTCTATTTATCGCTCATCACACCTCAATGAGTTCTTTTTCTTATATTCCTCAATGCTTAATTTCAAAGCTTTGATTATTTGATTCTCAAGAGTTACATGATTATCATTCATGTTAGATTTCCTTCTCACTATAGAACTTATATTATCTACCATAAATTAATGAGTTGTACAATTTTCTTCTTCATTTAGAGAAACAAGGGTCCTTCTACTAAACTATTTAAAGTCATCTTTATCTCTAACTAACAAGATATTTTTCGTTTTATCATTAATCATATCCAATTCGATGGAGTTATTCTTCTGATTATATTTTACAGTCAAAACGCATGAAGATAGTCCTTTTTTTACAATTTTAGCCCACTCTCTTTCATTTTCACGAAGCAAAAAACTCTCTTTCCTCATTTTAATTTAGAGATAATTTTGATATATTATCAAGAAATTATACATTAAATAAGCATATTTAATAGAGTAAACTTGTCCTTCCCATGTTATCATGAAGTAGCTAATTAATTTTAATGTAAATAACCTTAATATGAATGATTGGAGAAAATACGAAATGAATGAACTGAGTACTCTAGATATAATTTACATTCTTAGTTTTATAAAAATATTGCTAATTAATCAATACCACTCATTCACAGCATACTAACCAAATATTAATAGCAAAAAAATTATATAATTAAATTAATTTAATTTACGAGGTCGATGTTAGGAGCAAGCAGATTGTAGTCACTAAGAAATTTTAACTTAAAAAAACAAAAGTTGATTAAAATTGAGCAGTAATTGCTCCAAAAAAAAATAAAGCAAAAGGATCATTTATTCCAATATTAGGTCCAAGGATAATAAGTTAACCTCCCAGAATGATGGTAATTATAATGTTTAGAGTACTGAGAAAAGTCTCAAATAGCATAGAGAGCCTTTTGTGAAAAAAATAATATAATATGGTAAAGAAAATCGCGCAAGAAAATATTCCAGTGTGGTAGAATTCGCTTCTTATATAGGTGACCACTATTCCAGGAATTCCAATAAATATGCTGTAAAAAACTAAGATTCTTTAGAGTACACCCGTCAGGGCACTTCTAGATTCATGCTCATACTTTTTCTCTAGCTTCGTAGAGGTGAATTTCAAAGTGAACTTATTCATTTTAAACGAAGATGGTATGCCAACTGGAATGTACCAAAAGATTATATTTAGTTATTTTTTCTCTATTATTTAAATTAATTCTGTGATTATAAAATTTTTATATCATTTAACTTATTCTTACACCAAAATTTTTGATCTTATAATTGATCAAATCTTCTGTTTATCAAATTAAATTCTATTAAAAAATTTAATTATAGCTTTCTCTTTTGATGAAAACTCATTATCAATTCTTATCAGTTAAATGAGCTAAATTCATGTGTAATCTCTACTCCTTATAATAATTACATTATATCTTCTTGTTTCAGAATTCACCAAGCTTCAACAAAGTTTTTAAAGCAGCCAATTACTTTGTTGTTGTTCAATAATTATTACTAATATTTTTAATCCTTAAATGAGACTTGAAGGAATAATTTCAATTTTAAAAATGTTACATTAAACTTGAAATAGAATATTAGAAATAGTTTCTACTCTATAATTTTAAGACTTTTACTTAACTAAATATTTATTTAATTCTATTTTAGCAATTATTTTTGAAAATGAATAAATTTATTTTAAATAAATATATTTCAATTACTAGAATTTATAATATTCTACGAAATTTATTTAAATTATAACTACAACTTCTCCTTTTTCACATTAAATTAACAATTAAAATATGAAACCTCAAACTTAGAAATAATCTAATATTTCTATTTTAAATAGCTCAATTTTTATAAAATCACCATTATAAATACTTCTATAAAAACAATTAATTATAAGGATATAATTATTACTAAGAAATGCATAGCAAATTCTAATATTTTCTGTTTACATTAGCTTTAATGTATAACCATATCTTTACTTTTTATATAAAAATAATCTAATTCATTCAATACAATATAATTTATCATTTCATGCTCTTTGACAAATACTTAGAAATAGTCAAGTATTTCTATTTTTAATATTTAATTTTTTATAATATCCACGATAGTAAAATCTTCTATAAAAGCAATCAATGGTAATGATATGATTATTGCATAGAAATGCACTACAAATTCTAATATTTTCGGTTTACAACAACTTTGAATTATATACATAACTAAACTTTCTATATTTCGATAATCTAATTTATTAAAGTCAAAGTTAGATTTATAATTTCAAAGTCTTAAACAATTATATTTATTTTCTGATTTAGTAACTTATGTGATTGAAAATACGCAAAAAATAATTAGAGAAAAATCCTCTTAAGATAAATGGATTTAATGTAAATTTGAAACCTTAATTTATCCTATAAAAATAATACCATTACTGATTTTAGATAATATATGATTATTTAGATGTAATAAAGCATATAAACTTATACAGTTCGTTAGTTTAATATTCATCTACATCTCCATTAAATATTACTGGCTATACTTCACTTTTGGTAAAAATCTATATTCTCTCAGATGATCAAACATCACTTCATAAAATTGTTAAAAATAAATAAATATGCAAATTTGAAAATAAAATTTAAGAATCAATAAGTAAAAAGGGTTTAAATAAATAATTAAAAATAAAAAAATAGGTATTTTTAAATAATTTAAATTATACCACTTTGCTTTTAATAAATATTTTATAGTATTAAATGCGTTGTTTATCAATCAAATATTTAATTTGCTTTCATTCCATTTTTTTAATTTTGATAAAGATTTATTAGATTTACATCTTAATTGCTTATCAAATCAGAAATAATTTGGTTGTTTATATTTATACTCAGACTACACTTTTTTTGATGAAATTATAAAGATACCTTCCTACTTATAATATATTTTTATTTAAAGTATTATTTGAGAAAAATATTATATTTTAAAGTATTTGTACTCTACTAATAGAATTACATAAAATACAAAGAATTTGCTACTGTCTGAATTAGTTCAGTATCTATTTGCTACCTTAAAACTATAACCAATTTGATTGTAGAGCTAATACTATTTTCAACTTAAAATTGTAATGCGGGTAATAATTTAATCAATTAAAATAGTCAAAAATATAAAAAAAATATTAAATGATCATATTTTAGTAATAAAATAAAATAAAGAATCTATTAAACCACAATTACTCATATCTTATTTTAATAAAATTTTCCTTTAAATGATAATCATCTTTCCTTCCAAAGTTAAGTATCAAGTACATATTAATCTTTCCAGGTTAAGCAGATTAACATATAAAAGGTAAATACTCAAACTAAGGTGCCAAATATATTTCTGATTATTTATGCAAATATAGTAAAAAAGGATTTAAAGTTTAAAATAAAAATGAATTTTATTAGAAAAATAAGTAGATTATGGATAGATAACAATAGACAGAAGGTTTAAAGAATTATTAAAAATAGTTTAGATAGTATTGAAGCCTATTACATGTGGATAAAATTTGAAAAGTAGTGTAAATAGGTTGGAAAGCCAAAGCTAAAATATTTTAAAGAAAGTATTGTTTTCTTATTAATTATCATTATATTATTATATTTTAAAATATCTCTAAAAATTGGATATTAAAAATAATAGATTGTATTTTATTATTTATCTTTTTAAAATATTTCCTTCTTTTAATTTACTAAATAAATAAATCTTCTATTAATTTGATTTTTGAAGGTTTTAATTACTAAAATTCTTCTAAAATAAATTATTTATTATTTATAAATTACATTAAATAATCTAAAAAATACTAATAAAAATGGAGAATCTAGCAAAATAATTGAGATATTTAACATGTATAACTCATAAAGGAGTTTTTGTAGATTATATATCTTTTGATGGAACATAAAGAGAACCTATTTTTAAATGCTTTAAATGTAAAGCAAAAGAAATTAAAGAAATTTATAGCATCTAATCTTTATTTGAACCTATCTATAGTGATGACTCATCAATTCCTTTCATATTTGATAAAGAAATGAAAAATAAGCTTTTCAAAATAAATTATGAAATTACTTAGTATGAATAAGAGATGGAAAACCTGCAAAGCTAATTTCACAACCTTAAAAAAGAAATTGGGGAAATAATTGATCTTAAACAAAAATAAATAATGAAGGATTTTTAATAAATTAATGATATTAAATTATAAATACAAGAATTATTTGATGTTAACAGTTTTCAAAAAGAAATGAAAGAAATAATTAGCAAAGAAATTTAAATTATTAGTGAAGATGATAAAGTATTATTTGATTTTTTATTGTAGAAAAAGGAAAACTTTGATAATTCAAAACCATAGATTGAAATGAAATTGAATTAACTTGAAACTGAATCTGAATTGTTTGAAAGTTAAAAAGATACTTTATGGGAATAGACAATAGAATAATTTAAACAAGTTTATTTAAAGCATAAATTTTATTCATGAAATGACATCTAACTATAAATAAAATATTTTCTTTAATAAAACTAATGTATTTTATAATATTAGCATAATTTTATATTCTATATTTGAGATTGTCAGTAGTGTTTAACCATTCTATTATTCTAAATTTTAAATATAATATTGGAAAGTTAAAGGGTTTTGAGATACATCCAAACATAGTTTAGGTATTAATTCAGATGAGCTATAGAATCAATATAAATAGTAATAGTATTCTTTAACTTGAATATTTTAATATTTAATCAGAAAGTGCCTTAAATATTCATTCATGAATTATGGATTATTGTTACATTATTAGTTAACATCTTTACATATGGTAGTTTATAATACTTTAATAATTTTTTTCTTTATATGGAAATATTTATTCTAATCTATGGTGAAAAAGCATTGAAAATATACTACAGTTAATAATAAAATATTTAAACCTTAAACTACTCAAACTTAATAACATTTAATTAATTTAAATAATAGATTAATTAAATGAGAAATAAGTCTTAATTATGATTAGCATACTTCTACTTAGAAGCCAAGTAAGTTATTGCTTAGAAAAAGAAAAATTTTAAGAAACATTATATGAATAGATTTAAGAGCTTTCATTAAAAATAATTATAAAGTAGTCAAAAATTTTTTAACAATTATCAGTCCTTTATTGTTATTTTGAATGTAGATCTCCAGTATCTAATTAATATCTGTATTTATCAATTAAATATGCTATAAATAAATTGTAAAGGGCATTATCTAGAGAAAGGAGGTCTTACAAATCTTTTATTAGATATTTCTAAATTATGTACGACCTTGAATGGCTCTGAATAATACTTCTTAAGGTTTTTTAAAAATTATATAATTTTAAAGCCTTTTAATCATCTTAAATAAGCAATAGTAAGAAAATAAGTTCCTAAAAAAGTGTTATCACTTCTTTCTATTGAATTCTATATGGATATCTTTATTAATTTAAAAATATATTTGATTTAAATAAAAGGTAAAACTATAAAAGTAGTTGAATTTATAGTATTGGTTTATTGAATGCCCTTTTTAGTTAACTTTTCTCTTATTCCTCTTATAAAATTATAATTTTATCATATTTATTTTAAATTTAGTATGAATAACTATAAGTTGATTAATTGTAATAATGGATTTATGAATAGAGATTTCTATTATTGTAGACATAATATTTAATATTAACTCAATATTCTATCTTAATAATAATTTTTAAATATAGAATAATTTATCCTAACAAATCTAATTAAATCTTTGGGTGAGAAAAATAAATGATAGGCATTAAAAAGAAACTATGATTATTATTTTGGAGAAAGGAAAAAAAGAATATATTAAGAATCAAAAGAAATTATTGAATAACTGGAGGATATTGTGTAGTTTCTGCATTACTTTAGGTTTTAAATATTCTTTATGGGAATATGCAACTGAATAACTTCTATAAATTTATTTTTTTAATATAAATAAATTCTCACCATCAAGGCTGGTCTTGTAAAACTTTTTTATTATTCTGAATTTTAAAACAAAATATTGGAAAATTAAAGGAAGGTTTTGCAAGGATTAATACAATAAGAATTTATAATGATCAGATTATTAATTTGTTTAGTTTGATTTAGTCTTTCTTATTTTTGAAATCTTAAATGTTATCCTTTTAATATATTAATAATTATTTAAAAATTTTTTGAATATAATTTAACATTTAATATTGAAGTAATAATGGACTATGATTTTTTAAAAAAAATAAAAATGGTTTCAGATGAAACTTATAGGGTATGATTCTATTCTACCTTCTTATTTGATAACCAAGTTTTTATTTCTAGATATTAATGTGGAAATGTGGTACCTATCTTTAGTTAGACCCTTCAAAAATAAAAGAATTAAATATTTGGTTTGGGTTACTTTTCATTTTGAACATTTTTTTCTTTTTATTAATTTTATGGACTTTTAAACAAAAAGAAGATACAGGTATTCTTAAGGTCTTCAAAAATTGGGAATTCAGATTCAAGTATTCGTTAATCTTAATACTCTTAAACTTCTTACATAGTAAATATTTTTAATACTATTAAAATATTATTTTATAATAATTTACCATATAAACTAAAAGTCATATTAATTTTAAGTAAGAAGGAGGATTCAATATCCTTTCAGATATTGTAAAATACAAATATCTCACTAGTTTAACCCTTTCTCTTGAGTAATTAATTTTAAAATGATTCAAAAAATGTATAATTCAATATAAAAAATAGAGATAATAACTTATCAGAAGATGATGTTTCAAAAATAGGAGAAGAAATTAGAAAAATTCCTAATCTGAAAGTTTTAACCTTAGATTTAGAGTAAATTAGTTTTAAATATTATTTGAAGAATTTCTTGTTTTAATGATCTAATAAAAAGATGGAATTAAATTGGATCTTGCGGTGCTGAAAAATTAGGAGCCTAGATTTCTTAGTGTATAAATTTAACTACTTTATCTCTCTTTTTCATGTATTTTGTTTGATTCATTTTATCTTTATTTATAATAACTCTTCACATCAATTCGCTAGGAATAGTTTAATAAAAGAAGATGGGATCTCAAAATTAGTATCGCAAATAGCAAAATGTACAAATCTTACTTCTTTCTCTCTTGGCTATAAGTCTATAATTCATTCTTTTTTATTTATACATTGGATTATTACAAATATTAGAAATAATTTAAATAAAACTTTAAATAGACATAATTATTTTATTTATTAATTAATTTAGAGGAGTTTACACCTCTAAATTTAGATCAGATATAGCTTTAATATTAGGAAAATAAATTATCAAATATTAAAATCTCTGCCATTTCAATTTAGATCTCAGGTTTAATATACTTTAAATTATTTTAACATTTTGGAAATAAATAAATTTTAAATTTGCTTTATATGGATTTATTAAACCTATTTAAATAGCGGCAATACACTTGAACTTGAAAGTATTACTAATCTAGGATTATATTTGAGTTAGTGTCAAAATCTTAAATTTTTGGAACTCAATCTACAGTAATTCAATCATAATTAATTTAAATTTCATATTATTTTTATTATTCAAAAGTAATTCTAGTATTTAATCAGAAAGTGTATTAAAAATTTGTTCTTAAATTATGAATTATTGTCACCTAATTTATTTAAATCTCGATCTTTGGTAATTTTTTTCTATTTTAGTTTCAATTATTCTTTTCTTTTTATTGAAATGTTTATTCAAATCTTTTAAAAGTTAAAACAATATTGGCGAAGAAAGCATTGATAAAATAATACAAATGATGATGAAATGTTTAACCCTCAAATTACTGAAACTTAAGATCATGTAATTTATAATTCTATATTCTATTCAAGAAATTAAATTACGAATTAACATTTTTTCATATATTTTTTATTTAAATAGGGAAGATAAATCATTTTTAAAAACTAAATTTAGAATAGAAAATAAATTGAAGAAAAAGAAAAATCTGGTTACATTAAAAGTGTATTGAAATATAATAAAAACCTTCATATTTTGAAAATTTATGTTACATCTAATTTATATGTTAACTTAAGTAAAATAAATAAAAAAATGAATTTATCTTTCTAAATTCTTCTAATCTAATTCTAAGATATCATGCTTTTTAATTCTTAAAGATTGAAATGGATTACCCTTTTATTAAGTTCAGAACAAAAAGTAGTAAAATTTATCAAATAATAATGCCTCAAAGTAAATGGATCTTCAATTAAATATTAAAATATTAATTTAATTTTTTTTCTTTCTACTTTCTACAGAATATAGGAAATAGAAATTTATGAACTGAAGGATTATATTAAAGAAAAGAAAATTAATAAGGAAAGTTGTTACTTCCATGTTTCTAAAAATAACAATTGTAGTACTTGTGATGGCTCTTCTTATCCTACTTTGTGAGTGCATAGAATATACTTTCATTTGTTAATAAAAATATATATACTCTGTAAAATACATTTTCATTTAAATTTAATTAATATAAAATAAACTTATTGATATTCCTCATCTTCATATTGATACTTTGTGAGCATATATTTCATTTAATCTTGTCAATATTTTATATAATATTCTAATCTTTAATAATACCATAAGCTAGCTACAACATTTATTCTACTTGAAAACTATAAAAGCTCCATAAAAATTTAATAATACAAATTGACCTAACCGTATTACTTGTAATAAAGTTGGTTTTTTCAATAGTAATTACATTAAATACCTTCCCATTTTATAAAAAAAATAATAAGATTTAAGTAGTTCAAATTACATTTATTAAACAAATAATTCAGATTCTTTTAATTGTAATAAAGTCCATTATTTTTTTTAATAACTTTCTTAAAATACCTTTTCGTTCTTTCAAAAAATATTTTTAGTAGGTTTTTAAATTTTTATTGCTTTTAATATTTGTAGAAATATCTTTGCTGATAATATAATTTAAAAGTTTGAAGTTATTTTCATATTTGAGTGAAATTACTAAATATAGATTTTACAAGATCAAACTTCTATTGATTTATTATTAAATTCATACTTTATCTTCATTTAATCTTATACTTTCTGAACATTTAATTTGATTAGCCTAATTAATGAAATTGTTAGGTGTGCCAAATAAATTGAAAGAGCTTAAATTTCTAAATTCCTTGAATTAAAAATTAGAGAATGAATATATTCTGTTTACAGTGGCATGCTCTGTCATGGATTCATATTAGTTATTATTGTTGTTAGCATTTTCTAAATTATCTTCTAAGGTTTGAAATTAGCTAAACTTTGACTACTCTTCTCTAATTATTTCTTAAGACTAAGAAATTAAAAATTTATATTGTGACAGCTTAGAGTTTTTGTGATAATATTTTTGTAATAATTTCTAGTAATTCTCAAAGAATTTTTTATTTTAAAATGTGATTTTATCACCAATTTCATCGATTATAGACATGTTCATATATAAAAAGAAGCACACTTTTAAGCCCTAAGATTATTTATTTATTTTTAAAATAAATAAGTTAATTAATTAATGAATAAATTAGTTACTGTTTAACAATTTGGAGAAACAAAGAAATCGGAATATGGTCCTAACTATCCTATCGTATGGCAACTAATTTTCCATCCTAGATTGTTAAAACTAGAATGGTCATAATTTTCTTTTTACTTTTAATAAGAAATAGTTTTGAAGACTTCAAATAAATGCTCAATAGACATACCACCACTTTTATCTTTAATATAGACTTTAATAATGTTAGATTGCTCGTTATCTCCTTCTATTACTTCAAATTTAATTGTAACTAGTTAGTTTACAGTTAATCTCTTGGATTGCTTTATTATTGAAGGCTATTTCTTTTATAGGTATGGTTCTAGAGAAAAGGATTCTTTAGCAAGAATCTCATTAAAAGCGATGCTAGAATTTAATAATTTAGGTCCTTGAGGAGAGCAAGAAAAATCTATCTATTGCTTGCTTTGAGTCATTAAATGAGTAGACTTGAGTGTTTCATCTAAATCATGTTTTAAACTATTCTGTATAAAATTAACAAATATCTAAGTAAGCTTTTTTAGATTTGTAAATATGATAGAATCAGCTGAGCAATTAATAAATTTAAATTAAATATGCTATTATTAGTCTATGAATATTTCTTTGATCCTTTCCTGCAAATTCCCAAGACAGAGAGATTCTATTTTGCTCAATTTAATTTTATTTCTATAAAAATGCTTTGAAATGTAAAAATGGTGGTCACAAACATTATATAGCTTATTAAGAGTAAGGAATAGATATTGCTTTGCTCTGTCTAAATTATACAGATTGGAATATATCAATTAAATTTATTGTCCTATTATTCATATTTTAGAAAAAATAATATTACTTTCTTACTATATTTTAATCATTAATATAAATAAAGCTAGCTTTCTTTTACAGTAATTTTAATTATAATTTAAAATAATATAATTTTATTTTTATTTAATCAAAAGTACAATAATCTCAATGTTTTAAATAGCTTGCAATAATATTCTTTATTTTATAATTTCCCTCCTCTTCTTAAATTTCTCTCTCAATATGAGACAAATAATAATATTAATTGCTAATGTTGGGGGTTTTTCAAAGTAAAAATAAAGGAATTAAATAAAAAATAAACATATTTTATACTTTATTTGTAATAAATACTTTGAGTTAATTCTAATTTTTAATTTAATTTTATTTACCTAGTTAAATGCAAATTTGTATAAAATCTGTCTAAAGTCTCTTATTTGCTTCAACGAGATTCTTCACTTTTTATTAATCGGATTCTTAATCAAAAACAATACAGCACTAGTGATTGGCCTAACTCTAGAAGTATGAGAGTTTTATTTTATATTTTTAATGCTTTTAAGGCTCATCAGAAGAGGAGATTTGTGTGTAATATGATACAACTCTCTTGTTTAATAGATTATTATTGGATTTACTTTTCATTCTTGAAATTTAAGATTTATTTAGTCCATTCAATTTTCCAATTTAAGGGGGTACTTCGTTTTATAACATTTCATCTATCTTCTTATCGTTTTCTGATATACTTTACTTCATAAAATTAATAATTTAATTTTCTAGAGTCATTCCTCCAGTACTCATGTCAACTTCATTGTTGATGAGCTTTTAAGACTAATTTATTTAATAAATATCTTGAAATTAAGTAAACACTTTCAATTTTCGAGAGAAGTTTTTGAAATCATTTTCATTATAGATTTTGAATTTATGCATAGCATTCCTATTGACAATATCTAATTAGATTGTATTCACTTTTTAGTTGTACTTGACAGTGATAATCTACTATGAGAGTCCATTTTTAACAATCTTAGCCCACTATCTTTCATTCTCTCTGAACATAAATATCTCTTTCTTTTCCTTCAGCTGCTGGTACATAAAGAATATTGTGAATCCATTGTAAACAATATATGTGTATTTAAAGGAATATATAGAAGTATCCCATGTGAGGCTTAAAAAACTTTATTTAAATTTAGTTAAAATAAAATAACATTAGTTCTACCTATTATATCCTCAAAATTTATTACTCATATTAAAATAATTTCAAAGTTTATACTTCAGTTAATAAAAAATTTAATAATTACACTGCATTTTGGATGATGAGCTATCCAAGCGAGAGCAAGAAGCTATAGCTTAGATTTTGTATGGAAGATTATATTTAAATCATCAAACCTCCAAAATAAAATAAAGCGTATGTATCGATCTCTCCAATAGAAGGGCCATATTAATAGAGCTTAGTAGCGGCCATTAACTATGTCCCCAAGAGCAGAGAGTTGATAAGTAAATTGTATATACTTGTGTATTTTTTAATTGCATATTTTACTCCTAATAAAAGTATTCCACCTATTGAGTAGATCAGTACATCATAATATTTTTAAAAGATTACTCCTAAAATAAGACACGGAATCACTATTAAAATTATGAAAAAATTCAACAATTTCGTGATTTAAGGCACATATAATGCAGTAATAGACTTTTGGTATTTTCTTTCTAGAGCACGAGACTTAAATTATAAAGTGATTCGCTTCATTTACCAAGTGTTTTTGTAGATATATTGTTGTGTAAAAATCTTTAATTTGTGTGTTGTTTTAAAATAACTTTAATCTATTTTCAAGATTAATTGTGGATAATGAAATAACTCCTAATTTGTCAAATCTCTCTTTAAATAGTTAATTAATTCTTGATATAAAAACTAATAAATAATTATCAGTAAGATAATTGTTATTTACTCTAATTTGTCTTTTATTTAAATAGAAATCTAGTTTACAAATAATAAAATTTACATAAAGCTTTGACTTATTTTTGATGAGGATAGATAGATAGTATGGCTCTTATTTTTAATTATTATCATAAAAATAAGATAAAAATAATAGTAGAAAATAAATAGATAAATTAATTTAAACTAATTAATATAAAATATTTAACAAAATTTTATTGATAATTCTATAAATAATAATATAACATTGATTCTATTCTATCATAAACCTTCACCTTTAATAACTTCTATTTAACGGATACTCTCTTTCAGTAAATAATTATCTCTGTTGGTTAGAGAAAGCATCGGGCTTTAAACCTTTTTATCATCTAGAAATTAGAATCTATAGATTTCATTCACGTTAGCATTTTCAATTAATGATTCTTAAATATTACGATCAATCTCTTCCATACTATTTTTCTTAAACTTTGAATCATTTAAACATTGAGATATTGCTTACTTACACTTGAGATTGAAAAAATTTTAATTCTTATGATAGTAATTTTCTAAAAGGCTATTGTAATTGTCAAAGAATATTTTATTTTAAAAAGAATACTGGGAATTTGATTAGTCTATGATATTCATATCTGTGTACAAGAAGAAGACAGCTTTAACTCCCTAAGATTAGTTTTTTAATAAATAATTAATTAATACCATTGTTTAATCAAATTTAATTATTACTACTGTATACTTGGGAGATATAAAGAAATCAGAATATGGTCCTAGCTTACCAATCGCATTACAATTATTTTTCCATCCTAGATTTTAAAAGTATCCATACTCAAAACTCTCTTAAGCACTATTAAAATTAATAGTCTTAAAAATTTCAAGTAAGCTGTCTTGAGACATTCCACCGCTTTTGTCTTTAATCGTTACTTTCAAAATATTAGACTATTAATTATCCCCATTAATGATTTAGAATTTCACTTTTATACTTTAGTTAAGTTAACTACTTTGATTTTTGTTCCTAAGCAGAATAGTTGAGTTTTTTAGATCCTTAATTTTGTCTAGCAAATCATTAAACGTAGATTAATCTGGACCATTATTTTCACTCATTATCTAAGAAGAAGTCATTACTTTCTTAGGTAATATATTCAATAATCTTCTTGGAGAGTTAACTTAACCTATTTACTTTTTAGGTATTTGGGTCTTTTTAGGACTGTACATTTGTAATATTTTACTTTAGTTTAAATTGCATGCTTGATTAATTACTTCCTAAATTTCAGAATTTAAGCTATTTTAAATAAAATTCGTCATAACTTAATTGAGTAACTTAATGTTAGTCTAAATGATTGTCTCTTACTAGCAATTAATGAACTCAAATTATATTGATAATTATTAATCCCAAAAAGATTCTTTGATTTTATCTATAATCTCCGCAATTGAAATTGATGCAAATTAGATGATTTTATTTTTAGTATTATTATAAGTAATCATCAAATGATGATCATAAACATTTTGTAATTTATTTAAAGTAAGGTAAAGATATTGCTTAGACCTTTCATAATGTAGCAAGTTACTAGTTATGTATTATATTTTTAAAGCTTTTATTTATTAAAAATAATATATAATTTCAAATTGTTAAATTGACACAGATGGGGAGATATTTACTTTTTAAGAGTTCCTAAAAAATAAATGAAAAAGAACTCAATTGCTTAATTACTAACAATTAATTACTTTGAGTTTTGAAAAATAATTAATTAATAGAAAAATTACCTAAATCAATGCAAATTTTAATAAAATAGGTCTGCTATTTTTTTCTAGCTTCTTACAAATTTTTAACTTTTTCTTAATCTGATTCTTCATCAAATATAATACAACATCTATGAGAAGTTTAGATTTAGAAATAGGAAAGCCTAATTTTATATCTATCATATTTCTATGGAGTTAAAGCAGATTCGATTAAGGTATAGTATTGCGAGCCTTTATTGCCTTTTTGTAATGTAGGCTATTTGTTTCTAATTGACAATCTCACTGATTTCTCTTAATTATTTTTTGGCTGCTTCTACTGTTATTTTATATTTTCAAGATAAGTTGACTCATTGCCTTTTATCGATTATTTAATATAACTTAATATTTGATTCTCTAATGTCTATCCACCATTTAAATCCAAATCATTGTTAATTGATATCAGTTTTGACTAGAAGCCTTAGTAATAATAGTCTTACTATTATGTAAAGACTCTTAGTTTTCTTGAAAATTCCTTAAATTCAATTTCATTACTAATTTTAAACTTTTGCATTGCATTTTTATTGACAATATCTAGTTACAGATTGTTTAACTTTTCATCAAACTTAACTGTAATAATTTGTTAAGAAAGACCACCTTTAACAATTTTAATCCACTGCTTCTCATTTTATCTCAGCATGTAATTCACCTTTTTTTATTTGATTTAGCAGTACATAAAGTAGACTAAGAAGGCATTAAAGACTATATAGATATATTTATAAGTGTAAAAATATGAGTTCCAAGTCAATGCTAAATACCTATTAATTAAATTAAATAAAGCATTAAAGTTCTACTATAATCATTTGTATGTATGCCTAAATATGTAAATATATATTAAGCATTTATATGGAAAAGTATCTATATTTTTAACATCATTTTCTTAAATACACCGATAAATTACATGATAGTTTGCACTACGACAGATGTGGCAGAAGGCAAAAAGGTGGAATTCACATTATGAAATATCTGCTACGCTTGTATCATCACACTTCCAAAAAAGAATAGAGCGAAATTATCATCTTCTCCAATAGTGGATCCATAAAAATAAATTTTAAAAGCTGAGATTGAAATGAGTACAATAACTGAAATATTAATGATTATATTATAATAGTTGGAGTATATTTTAATGGCATAATTGAGTATTGGTAAGGAGACTCCTCCTATACAGAAAATTATTAGTTCAACATATCTGCGATTACTAATTGCTATTATTCCACAAGGAACCACTATGATAGCTATAAATAATTTTAGTATCTTAATTAAGAGAGGGATGTTCTCTAATTAGCTATGCTTCTAGAACTTCTATTCCAAAGCTAAAGACTAGAATTCAAGGGTAAATCTTTTCATCTTTGAATGATATGGACGGTTGTAAAATTTTAAAAGGTAAATAAAAACTCTTTGCTTAAGATTTTATGTTTACTTATTTAATATTAATTAATTGTTTCTTCAAGCTATTTTAGCCTTTAAATTCAAGTAAAAGGTAAATTTGATGGTAATTTCCGATTGACGACAATATAGTATGTAAGCATGAGTTGATTTATTGGAGCAAAAAATCATAAGAGAAATTATTTGTAAAAGGTTTTATCTATGGTTTAAAAATAATTAATTGATATGGCACATGTGTTCCATCATTAGATCAAAATAAATTTGAGTTAGGTGAGTAATTTTAGATTTCATAGAAACCCTTCTTTCTTTTCTATTTAATTTATCTTTATGCTCCAAAGACCAATTAAATTACCCTAAATTCTAGTCAAATTAAAATTCTTATCAACTCAAACTTTTACGAGATTCATGCATGAATGCAAAATAAATAAATTAATTAACTTTCAATAAACTTCTCAAATCAAATTAAATGTAAGCTATCAACATTAATGTTAGATTTTAAAATCAAAAATACAATATCAATATGCAAGGATATGTGTGGTAATTAACTTACTTTCATAAATATTATTAATTAAATAGTGTTTCAATTAAAATAAGAAAATAAAGATATTAAAAATAATATTCAAGCCTTTTCTTCCTTCACAAATTAAGAAATTATTTCCTGTTATAGGCTATTATTTTAGCTATTTTTGGATGATAATTGAGGAGTTTAAACTTTCATTTCTTCAAGAAACGAATTAAATTTATATACTTAATTAATCTTATTATTCTATTCGTATGTTTCATCAAAGTAAAGTTGATCTAGATCACTACATTCTAAGTAGTTAATTTTATGCTGCTGCTACTACTTATCCTCTTAGAAAAATTGCGATAAACACAACTTGTTTTAAATGTTCTGCACACTTAATATATTATAGTATTTTTCAAGAATATTGTTGTACCTGTCTTAGAATTTTTTGTTTTCAAATTTCAAGCTATTTGATGCTTAGTCAATAATATTCATGTCAATATACAAGAAGAAGATAATTTTGAGTCCCATCTGTTTAAATTGTTTAATTTACATTTAGTTTTGGTTTAATCATATATGGTTGTAATTAAATTTACTGCATTATACTTTGGAGAGATAAACAGGTTTGAATAAGGACCTAATTTTCCAATGATATTGCTATTGACTTTCCAGCCTAAATTAGAATAATATTAATATTCGTTATTCTCTTATGGATTGTTATAAACTATTTTTTTGAAGCCTTCAATAATATTCTCTTAAGACATTCCGCCGCTTCTGTCTTTAATTGATATTTTAAGAATACTTGATTTCTCATTTTCTCCTTTTATTACTTCAAATTTAACTCTTACTAATTAATTATTTTTGTTTAAAATCCTAGAGCATTGTTATTATTGCTGCTAGAAAGAAGAATCTCTGTTTTCAATTTAATCATTTACTGAAGTTACCAATGCATCGTTATCTTACAGTATTTGAGAAGTTGCAACAATCCATTTTTTAGAAGTCTAAAGTTAAGTTGAGTAGGGTGTATTTGGCTACAATGAGAAAGACTGTTTCTTTTTATTTTGAGGTTATTTTTTAAGGATGGTTGATTATATTATTTTGCTTTAATTCACTTGATTTGTTTGCCTAACATTTTCGTATATTTCATCAATTAGACTATTTAAGATAAAATTAATCATGATTTGATTAAACATTTTAAAATTTGTTTCTATTATTGTATCTTGATTACAGTTTTTATATTCGAAAAGAATCAAACTCTGCTAATCCCAAAATGTTTCTTTTATCTTAGTTACAACATCTCCTATCTGGAGTTATGTATAAAAGCATTTTTAGGTTGAATTGGGTTTTTAAGAGGTAGAAATATTGTTATAGTGATCATACACATTCTAAAGTCTATTTAAAATCAAGTAGAGGTATTGTTTCGATTTCTCAAAGTTCATCTAGTTATAAACTATATATTAAACTTTAGATGCTTTTTAATTTAAAAAAGAAATAATTAAAATACATTCTATCCCTTCACTAAATTGTAAAATTATATTATTTTCATGTTTGCCTTCTTTCAATATTTTGTTTAAATTGAAATCTATTTTATTTTTAAAGTTAGAAGCTAGGGTAAAAACTTTTTTGAAAAAGAAAAAAGAAGATTCTTAAGTAAGTTCAGTTCAATTTTATTTTCTAATAACTATCTCTGCTTAAGTCCCCATCTCTTATAATTATCTAGAGCGATCTAATATAAAAAAGGTAAAATTACCTATTTGGAGACATATTTTGATAAAATTGGTTTGGAGTTTTCTTTTAGATTCTTCTAAGGATTTAACTTTTTCTTATTCAGATTCTTGATCAAATATAATACAACACTTATGAGATGTTTAGCTTTAGAAGTATGAGAGCTTTATCCTATATTTTTCAAATTTATCTGGAGCTTCTAAAGATTCAATTTAAGTAAAATATTACAAAACTTTACTGCTTTTTTAGATAAGACTTTTCTTCCTAACCCCATCTTTTTAATTTTGCTAGTCAAAGGAGATAATAGAGGGTTATTCTAAAATAATTTAATTACTTCTCTTTCTTTAATAGCTTACTTTATGTAAATCAAGATTTGATTTTCTAGAGTATTTCCTATAGAAGACTCTGTTTCAGCGTTAGGGCTATAAGAAATTATTCTAGACTGTTAGTTATTAAAGATATCTTGCATTTGAGAAAATACTTTTATCTTTCTAGAGAACTATTTGAAGTCTTTTTCATTAGATATTTTGAACTTTTACGTAGCATTATTATTCACAATATCTAAAGATAAGTTATTTTACTCTTAATTATACTTCACAATAATTATTTGTTAAGAAATTCCATATTTTACAATTTTATTCCACTGTTTTTCATTTTCTCTCATCATATAATTTTCCTTCTTCTGCTTAATCTAGCAGTACATGTAGTAAATCAAAAAATTGTTGAACATGAAGTATGTATATTTGTATGTATAAATATATTTGCTCCATGTAAGATACAAGTACCTATTGAAATTTTAAAAGTAGAATAAGGTTAAAATGACTTTACTTATTCCTTTAGACTAATAATATCAATATGTCTAACACTTAGACTCATTAAAATTAGAAATATTTATACATCAAACTTTACAGTAGCAAAGAAAAGGCAGATGGTAAAAAAGTAGAACATAGGTTATGAAAAATAGCTTGTGCTTGAATCATTACACTCCCAAAAAAGAACAACGCAAATTTATCTTCAAAACCAATATTTGAACCATAGATAACTATTTTTGAAGCAGAAATAATAACTAATCCGAATAAAGCTACATTGAGGATAATGTTATAATGGGTGATAAATCTTTTAATAAAAAATTCTAAAAATATTAGAGATATTCCGCCCAAACCAAACAACGAGGCATCATAATATTATTAATTTATTATAGACATTATAAAACAAGGTATGACTATCACTATATTAAACGATTTAAATAGAATCGATAGCTAAGGCGTGTTGATTGATTGACTATATCTCTAAAATTTCTTTTCAAGAGAAGCCGATTTAAATTTTAGGGATAACTTCTTCATCTTGAAACTATTATAAATGATTGTACTTTACTGCTGGGTCTGTTGGTTTTGTTAATTATTATTATCGTGATTATATGTAATTTAAAATCATTCACTTAATTAAATCAAATCTCTTAATAAAAAATTAATAATACTTTACAATACAAGAATAATAACACTCATCCGGCAATTTCTATGATAAAAGTTAATTATTGAAGTGTAAATTACTTTTTGAAATATACATAACTATTCCAATAATGAAATTAGTATGTAATTCATATTATCCAATTAAATATTTCCTAAAGTTAGAAATGGGATAGTTTAATTAATTTTAAGTTATTAAAATTTAAATATATTTTGAAGTATTTAAATTATAAATTGACTCAATTTAAAACTTACTTCTATAATTAGTAAATATTATTCAATAAAGTAAGAAATAAGGGAGAACAGTAATTATTTTTGTTATATACATTATCTCCCTACTCTTATAAAAATTAATATCAATCTGTATCTAAAAAATAAAGAATCTATCTAAAAAATAATCTTTATTTTTTATCTTATAATTAATTAAATCATTCATATTTCCTTTTATCTGAGTAGAAGTAAAAAGTTTTTTAAAAATTAATTACCCTAATACCTAGATAAGGGTTGAGTTAAGAAAGGCTATCTATTTAGGTCAATCCTAAGAATTCTATTTGAAAAGACATTTTTTTGGCACCATAATATATTGGTGCCATAATATTCGAGGATGTACAGTATTATTATTAATTGCTATAAATAGATAGAAATTTTAAAGTGCTTAAATATTTGATATTTTACTTTCTTTTATTTTGGCTTTTATGAGAACTCAAATTATTATTTTTAATTAGAAGAAAATATTTAAATTAATTATTAAAAATTGAAACTGTATGAAAATTTAGAATTATTCAAACTATCGGTTTATCTTTCAATTATGAATCTAGTCATATTTTTGATTTAATTTCATAATTAATTACTTTAAAAGGTAAAGTAATTTTAAAGGAAAAATAAAAGGTAATAATAATAAAACAAGAAGTAGAAAGTATAATTAATTAATAATATTAGAAAATAGTGTTATTTTTTATTAATTTACTTCATCAATTATAGAAATTTAATCTAATTTGATATAGTATTTAAATGATGCAAAATATTAAATTAACAAAAGAAAAAAGATCTACAGAAATTGTTTTTTTAGATAGAACTAAATAAAAAGGGTGGAAGAAAGAAATTGATTGTCTTCAATAGTAAAGAAATAAAATAAAACAAATAAAAAATGAAACAGTTTCTATAAAATCAGGCCATCCAACTTACAAAAAATAAATGGAGTTCTAAGGAAGTAGGTAAAACTCTTTTTAGGAAATAAATATTACAAGACCAAAAGATAGTTTAAAAATGATAGGAGATAGTTTTACCATAGATAAATATTAATCGTTCACTTCTATAAGCAGCGAAGATTTTTTTAATTCAGTTAGTTAAGAAAAGATAAAGTTAAAATAATTACAAAATTTAGAATAAGATCAAATTAACGAAAATATTAATATTGAAAATGCTGTAAATGAAGACTTCAAATAGATTGATAGATAATATTCTGCAAGGAATAAGTTAAAGGAAAAAGAGTTTAAAGAATGTTAGATTTAATTGTATCATAAAGGGTACAGACTGGAAAGCTATTTATCTTCAGGTGGATAAGGATTTGTCTTTAAAGGTTTTTGTATAAAGTCTAACTTAAAAGTGGCAATTAAATTGTCTTAATTTGGTAATGATGGCTATAATTAAACAAAGAGTCTATTACAAACAATAACAAAATAGATGGAACAGGAGGATAGAATTCTAAAAGAAATCAAGTGCTTTAAATATATTATTTAAACATATGAGTTGTTCTTATGCAATTAAATTGTGGTTTAAGTTATGGAATTATGTTTAAAAGATTTATAAAGCGATTTGTAAGAAAGAAAATAACAGAATAAACCTTATTCGCTCTAAGAAATAACAACATTGATGTTTTAATTAATAAATTCATTGATTGAAATACATGTAAATGGAATTGTTCATTTAGATATTAAGCCAGGTAATATTCTCTTAACTGAGTCAGGGGATATAAAATTAACAGATTTTGGAATATCTAACTTCTATCAAAACAAAAGTATAATAGTTGAAAGTGGAACATTATACTACTGCTCACCTGAATAGTTATAACATTTGGAATTCGAATTGGAAAATCTGCCTCAAATTGATGAAAAATCAGATATATTTAGTATGGGATTAACTTTCTTAATGATTTTAGGAATAGAATTGAGTCAATAATAAGTAAAGAAGATTAGGAGTGGTGATTGGAGCGATATTGAATTAGATAGCAATATCAATAGGACAATCTTTTCATTTATAAAATATTTTATGCTTTGCAAGGATCCTATGATGAGGCAGAGATCATTCATTCTTAAGCTAACACTGATTGATTACTTAAGATAATTCATTGATTTGTAAAGTGAAATAATTAGGATTAATCAATTGATAGTATAATTTTAAGATTAAATAAATAGTAAATATTTAGCATATTTGTATTGCTTTTAAGGATTATTATCTAATAATTTCTCTGATCTTGAAATGTCTATTAATATAGCATAAAATACTTAAGGGTTTATGTACGTGGATTTATTATACATCAATTAGATATATGGCACATCTTTGGTCTAAAATTTACAATATTCTAAAGGCTAGGAAATATTATTAGATAATTTAAATGAACAAGAGTTTATTAACTAAGCTAGTCCAGATATTGTTGAGTCCTTGAATAGCTTAGCTTTGTCGTTTGAAAGGCTTGGTGATGATAAAATTGCATTCGAATTTAAAATGAAGGCACTAAAGATAAGAGAAAATCAAATAAAAGGTGATCACCCCTATATAGCAGATTCATTAAGAAATCTAGCTGTTTCATATGAAAGATTAGGCGATGATCAAAAAGCATTAGAGACTTCATTAAAGGCATTATAAATGAGAGAAAGACTTTTTCAAGGAGATCATCCAGACATTGCTCAATCTTTGAGCAATTTAGCTGTATCTTATTCTAGATTGGGTGATGACTAAAAAGCATTAGAATATGAATAGAAGGCATTGAAAATGAAACAAAACCTATATAAAGGAGAACATGCAGATATAGCCGATTCTCTTTGTAGCCTATCAGTTTCATCTTCTCGACTTGGTGATGACCAAAAGGCATTAGAATATTAAATCTAAGCATTATAAATGAGAGAAAGTATCTTCTTAGGAGACCATCCAAGTATTGCTGAGTCGTTGAATATTTTAGGTATATCTTGTTCTCGGTTAGGTGATAATTAAAGAGCACTTGATTTTAAATTAAAGGCATTAAAAATGAGAATAAAGATATTTGAAGGAGACCATCCAGATATAGCATAATCTTTAAGTAGTTTAGCAGTATAATACTCTATTATGGGTGATAATTAGAAAGCACTCGAATATTAAATACAAGCCTTAGAGATGAGGGAGAAGCTTTTCTAAGGAGATCATCCAGACATTGCTTAGAGTCTTAGCAGTTTGGCAGTCTCATATTCAAGATTAGGTAATGATGAATAAGGACTTGCTTGCGAATTGAAGGCTTTATAGATAAGAGAAAGACTCTTCAAAGGGGAGCACCCAGAAATTGCTGATAATTTAAGTAGTTTAGCTGATTCCTTTAATATCCTTGGGTAAAAAGAAAAAGCTCTTTAATATGAAAAAGATGCCTTAGAGATGAGAGAAAAATTATTCAAAAATAACCATCCCGACATAGCTTATTCTCTTAATAGATTAGGAATCTTTTATTAGAACATGGAATAATTTTAGGATGCATTACAATATCATTTAAGAGCACTTAGTATGAGAGAATTGCTATTTTAAGGGGATACTAATGATATTTTAGAATCTTTTTTCAATTTAGTAATTACATATGATGCATTAGGGGACACCAAATTATCTTAGGAATATGAGGCCAAGTATTTTGCGATAAAAGATAATGACTTTGAGAAATTTTAGTTAGAATGGTGAAAATTTTAATTATCTTTTAAAAACAAATTTTAATTTATTTTTTTTTATAAAAAAAAGAAAGAATAATACTGATTTTCAAAGAAAAATAATTGAAGTTTACAAAACGAAAATCCTTAGTTTATTATAATTATAATATTATGTTTCACTTATTATTGTAATTCTGCACAATATATATGGAAATCTATATATGTATATAAAAGAAATAAATATTTATTGGTTAAATTTGTGGTTGTAATTGATTAGGCAGGAATTTTCTTCTAACAAATGAAAGAATTTGTATTTCAGATATCAAAAGATTAATTAATTAGCGGGAGTAAATAGATTGTCCTTGTTGTTTATTATTCTTAGTTAGAGAAAAAGAATTATTAATCAGAATTCATTAATTAAGTTTAAAAAATATAGTGAATTTAATGAGATTCAGAAGTGATTGATAGATATTTCAATTTAAATAGATATTATCTGATACTTTTTATATAAATAATTTATGAAAAAAACTTTTCTAAAAAATAAAAATGCATAAAGAATATAAAATAGATACTGATGAAAAGACCTTTTTCAAATATTCAGGTGGTATGTGCATAAAATAAGTAGGATCTCTTCAAAAAAGACTGTCATCTTTAGAAAATTTGCTTAGCTTATAATTGATTATATATGGCAGTGAATTTAATTCATAATGCTGTGTATTCTTAAAAAAAATACTAGATGAAAACTCTTAACTTCATAAACTTACAATAGATTTGAACAGAAATAGTATTAGAAATGAAGGGCTTAATTATATTGCTATTGGAATTAGTAAATTGCATAATTTAAAAGTTTTATCACTTTAGCTAAAAGGACCAAACGGGTTAGCATAAAAAAATTCATGTATTGAGACATTTTTTGAATCATTTGTATAAAGAAAAGACATAATTGATTTCTCTATTGAAATTGGGTATTAGTAATATTTTAGAGTAAAAGAAACTAAAACATTATTGAAGAGCATTTAAAATAATAAAAATTTAATAAACCTTTCTATTAATATTGCATCAAATTAATTTTCATAGGAGTGCTTTTAATATATTTCTAATTTCACAAAACTGATCAGACTACGTCTAAATTTTAATTTATATTGCTCTATAAATAAAAATTATGGAAAAGATGAAGTATTTCTTTTATCTTCTTTATAAAATAGTCCTTATCTTAGAGAATTGCATTTATTTTCTGAATGTTGTTGCTATTCATAGACAGATAATTGTATGATCAATGCTATTTAATCTTCAATTTCAATAGTTGAATAAATCTTTTTATAAAATGATAGAATCAACACTGAACCTATCCAATTAAATAGTATTTTAGATAATAAATATGAATACCTTGAATCATAAAAGAAATTTTATTACTAACTCATTAAAGGGAGCTATCTATAACTATATTTAGAAGCCTAAATAATTAAAAACTAAAGAAGTATAACTTTAATTTAGATTCAAATGCCTAAATTACGTTATCACCTATTAAAAAATATATCCTCGATTGGTATGTAATTAAGCAAATTTAAGCATTTAACATTCATACTCCTTAAAGTAGATAATCATTCATTAGCTAAATCCTTCAAAAAAGAATGTATGAGAAAAAATATTAGATTAGTATATTTAAAATGCCAATGATAAATTGATTATTCTATCTTCCAAAAAATGATTTATGTATGCATTAAAATTATTATCACTATTCAAGAAGTTATTTAAAGATAATTTATTTATAAAATAAAGATAAATTTTAATAATTTAATTAAAATAAATATGTCTATATGTGTGTTAACCTCCTATTGAATAATCAAGAAGTTTTTATTTTAATTAAATTTAAATAGATAGTTTACTAAATGAATCCTATACTAATGATAAAATTACAATTAATTAAATTATAAAAATTAATAGTTTTAATTATTACTGTTTAAATCATCATTTTTACTTTTGCTTAAAATTAAAAGCAAATCACATTTTGTTTGATTCATAATTATTTTCAAAATTTTCTAATTTTCATAATATTATTGTCTGCTTTTCCTAAGAAATAATTAAAAATTGAGTAAAATGTAAATATTAGATTTTAGAAAGCCTCAATTACTTTTACTATCCTCTCCATCAGATATTCAGTTTCTATTGCTGTAATTACGTTAATAGGGCATTACTTAATCCAGAAAAAGTTTCACCCTGAAACTCCAATTCGATATTTAAATACTTTAGAGAAAAGTTTTGAAAAATATTAGATTGAATTGTATATGGGGCATCATTTATTAGCTTAGAAAAATGTTTGGATCGATGACTCATAATGTATTTATTTATTAACTTAGATTTGTTAAAAATATTATATTTATATCTAGCTAATTTTATCTATACATTCGTTGTTACTATATACAAAAACAGATTTAATTTAAAAATGTGTTTCAAAACTTTAATTAACTTATAAAATATATTATTTATTTTCCTATTAATAGATATAAATATCTTCAATACTTACACATATAGAGATATCAACCAACATACCTAAAAAGAAGAATCTAATAAATTTTCTACAAGATTAAAGATATAGATATGGTATTTATTATTAATATTGTGATATACTGACTAACTTTATTATTTATATAGTAAAAGGGAATAACTATTTGATACTAAATCAATGCAATTTCACTTAACTTAATAGTTTAATATTATTATACTAAGTATTACTTCCTATAGATTCAAATATATTGAGGAAGTATTTTAATACTTTCTGACTGTTAAATTTAATTAATAGGCATAAATAGATTTCTTGAATTTTATATTTCTTTGGAGCACTTTGTACTTTAAAATTCCTTATTTTGATAATTAGAGAAGGAGTAGATGCCATTAATTATAGCATTTTCTGTGATAGAATGTGATATATTGGATATGTCATGATTTTCTGAAGTGGAATAATATTCAGAATTGCTTTATTACTCTTCATGTATTTCTTATGATTTGGCAGACATTAAAAATTTAAAATTTGAATTAGCTTTAGTATTCTTATGAAAGTACTTTTTCTATAACTTTTCATATATTTTAAAGAATTCCTTATTCTAAAAAGTAGTTGAATTAGTTTATTCATCTATAATTTTCATATTCATGTAAACAAAAAAGCATATTTTCAACCCCTATTGTTAAAAAATAAATATATTTGCTATATTAAAGTATTAACAAAGTGTACTTGTTAGCTTTTGGGAGAGACAAAGAAATCTGAGTATGGCCCTAACTACCCAATAGTATGGCAACTAACCTTCCAACCTAAGTTACAAAAAAATGCATAGTCATAATTCTCTTGAGAGTTTTAGTAGGAAATAGATTTCAAAACTTCCAACAAAGATTCAGTTGACATGCCAACACAATTATCTTTAATCTACACTTTAAGCACATTTGATTAGTCATTCTCGCCTTCTATAACTTAAAATTATATTGTAATGTGAGTATTCTTATTCAACCTTTTGCATTTTTAATTACAAATAGAGGATTATTTTGAATTTCTAACTGTATTAGAATCAAAGATTGCTGTTTATTGTTCTTAAATTGTATCATTAAATGAGTAATTAGTCGTAAGCAGCTTCTAGGGAGTACTAGATATATCTAGACATTTACTTTAATTTTAAGTTATTTATTTAAGATTGTCTTCTATCTCTAGCTTTAAACTATTCTAAACAAAATTTACAAGAATCTACTAAATCTTCTTAAAGTTGGTACATATTTATGAATCAACACTACAATTTACATATTTGACAGCCAATTTAGTTTTTTAATCCCAGAATATCTCCTTTAACTTATCTGATAAGTCTCCTAATGAAGTTGTTACTATTGATCCTACTTTGATTTTTGATCTACTATTACAATTTCTTGAGATGTAGAAGTGGTGATCACAAACATTTTAGAGCTTATTCAAAGTTAAATAAAGATAAGATCTTGATCTTTCAATAAAATTTAAGCTTTATTGGACCATTTAAATATACTATCCTGTTTATTTATTTAATAAATAAATAGATTTATCATACTATCTATATTGATTTCAAAAAAACTCTCCTTATTATTTTGTGTATATCTTTTACCCATTTTACTTAAAATTATTCTCTTTCAATTAAAGAAATTCATAAAGAAAGGAAGAGTAAAATTTTATAAAATATTCAACACATGTAATTTTGATGAATTGTTGATATTTCATAGATTTAAAAAATTTAGAAATAATTAAAAATATGGTAGATAATAAGATATCATTTAAATCTGGTTTATTATTTATGAATAAGAATGTAATTAATTACCTAATTAAACACAGATATGGATAAAGTTATTTTATAGCTTCCTTTTAGCTTCTTCTAGATTTTTCACTTTTTATTAATCAGACTCTTGATCAAACACTATACAGCACTGATGGGTAGTTTAACTTTAAAAGTATGACATTTTAATCCTATATCTTTACAGCTTATGAGGTTCATCAGCAGATTCGATTTAAGTATAATATTAAGCGACTCTGTTTTAATTAAAGCTTTTTCTATGCTTTGTGAAATATAATTACTAAGCTCTTATGTTTCTTTAAATTGAAGGAGTAGCATCATTTTATAATATTTCATCAACCCTTTGATCATTTTCTTAAATAGTTGATTTCATAAATTCAATTATTTAATTCTCTAAAGTTACTCCCTTGTTGGTTTCATGCCCTTAGATAAATCTCTTAGATTGCAAATCAGTGTATACTTCTTAAATTTAAGTAAATACTTTCAATTTTCTTGAAAAGGTTTTGAAGTCATTTTCATTAAATATTTTGAATTTCTGCAAGGCATTTTTGTTGACTATGTCTAAACTGATGACATTGATTTTCTAATTGTACTTAACAGTGATGATTTGCTAAGATAACCCATTCTTTACAATTTTAACCCATTATTTTTCATTCTCTCTCAGCATAAATACCTCCTTTTTATCTTTAAGATGTTAATACATAAAGTAAATAGTGAACCCATTAAAAATAATATAAGTGAATTTAAACTCATAGATTGAAGTATCCCATGTAAGAGTTAAAAATCTATTAATATTAAAGAAAAATATATAAACTTCTACTTTTAAATTAAAAAATGAAATCAAATAATCTCTAATATAATTAGGATTTTTCATTAAATCAAAGAAGTGATTATGATATTACATAGCGTTTTAGGTCGCTATCGTAAGTACAGAAAGCCAAAAGCTTTGGCTTAGATTTTGAATGGAAGATTGTATTTAAATGAGATTGGCTCCATAAAAAAATAGGATAAATTTATCATCTTAGCCAAGAAAAGCGCCTTAATCATACAATTTATAAGACATTAAAACTTAAATACCAATTAAGAGGATACTTAGGATAATATTGTAGAACTACCCATACCTTTTTATAATATATTTTATAGATAAAATCAGGGTACCTTCTATGCAATAAAGAACGACATCTAAGTATATTTTTTTAACCAAACCCATGATTAAACAAGGAATAATAATCAAAACAATGAAAGAGTTCAGCAGCTTAGTTACTTAGGGAGCATAAATTAATTAAATATATCTTTAATATTTTTTCTCTAATGCTATGGATTTAAATTCAAGAGTAAGTCTTTTCATTTATCTATTGGTTAGCCTATTTAATTAAATATACTTCTATTGAACGATTTTTTCTTTATACTATATTTGTATATATGTATATGTTCTTCTTCGGCTAATTATTCTACTTAGATAATTTAATTAGTTTTTTATTTTAAAAAGTAATTAAAACATGTATCACATTTTAGTATGTAATGAGAGTTTTAATTCAATTAATTACTTCTTAGTAACTTTTTGAATAATCTTAGTTTCTTGTTTTATGCATTTCATTTTGGTTAAAAAAATGAGAAACATGCTTATACTTGTAATTTCACGAAAATATACAAAATTCTTATTTTATATTAATTAGAAAAATATGAATAATATAATTATTATTTTATTAAGAAATAAAGACAAAAAATAGAGTTAATTTCGTGTAAAAGATAGATTTTAATAAATTAATAATAGTTACAACAATTGTATTAACAGGGAGGAGGTATTTTAGATAAAATCTTCCAATTTATTTTTCATGATAATGATTAAAAATTTCATATTTATAAGAATTCAGACTAATATTCTTATTTTTTAGACCTACTAAAAAGATTTTCTGTTAAAATAATTCTGAAGAATTAATTTGTTAGAAATATTTAATATTTCAACTGACGATAATTATTTAGTTTATTAGTATTAATTATAGAATTTAATTTATATTTCTTCTTTTAAGACTAATCATAATCTCTTATTTTTTTAAATTAATTACTCTTACTAATAGGAATCTCTTAAATGATGATACATTTTTTAATTTATTCAATCTAATATAAAGAGAAGATAGAGGAAATAATAAAAATTTGTATCATCACAGATAAACTAAGTATATAGAGTGGCTTCTATAAAGAATAAAAATATTTATGCTTATTTGTTATGATATGATATGATCTTATCTATTTTTTTATAGTTCTTTTAAAGATATATTTGAGTGAGAATCTATATTATTAATTAGAATTAGAGCTTTATTATGAAGAAAAAGTAGATGGAATTAATATTCTTCTTTTTTACTCAATATATAAATGTACAAATTTTTTAATATTAATTATTACATCAGATTAACCAGTTTAATTAATTAAATAAATAATTGCTTTATAAGGAATAGATTCAACACTGCCAGTAGTATGGAAATTAATTACTATTGATGCGTCACATTTAGCTAATTAATTTAATGAATCCTTATAATTCTAGAGTTGTTTATATTGATAGGTTAACAAATTAATATTTTAAAGATATTAATATAAACTTCTATATATTTAATTATTCAAAATCCAATTACCTAAAATACCAAGAATGAGTAATCAGTTTTTTTTGGCTTACTCTTGAAAACACAATAATTTTTTCTTCAATAATAACTTAGATTTGCATTAATTATTATCCGTAATTAAAAAGGAGAGGGGAAGATATAGGGATAATTTTGTATATAAAATATCAAAAATTTCAAATTTTTGAATAAATTTTAAAATATTAAATAATTTGTCGACCAAAAAAATTTCCATGTATATTTGTTAAGTGAATATAAAAAGAGCTTCTAGACTAATCAAAAATAACCTCTTTTTTTTATAATTGTTTTAGTAAAAATTAATATGACATGTATTTTTACCTTTTATTTTCTTTATTATGTCAATAAATGGAATTACTTCAGAAATAAATAGAAGAATCTATCTCTTTTTTCTAAAATAGTATTATTAATTAATAAATCAGAATATATTATATCTATAGGATGTTAACAATTTTATTATGTAAGTTTAGATTATTTTATTTAATAATAATAAGTCCAATATAAATATTTTAAATCAAACCTAAGCCAGCCAGCCTGTAAAGCTTATTTTTTAAACTATTTTTATTTTTAAAATAATTGATTTTTTACAATAAACTATTTAAGTGAAAATATTTATTTTTAACATAATGGAGAATCAATCTTTTTAAATTTAAAAAATAAATATTATTTTTACAATAGAATTATATAATCAACTCACTAAATTATAATTTTCAATAAAAAATAGATATTAACTAGATTTAATATAAATAAAAATAAATTATAATTTAATAAATAACTAACTAACCAACCAACCAAATAATTATTAACTAACTATTTACAATATAATCATTTATTTTTGAGGAAAAGAGGTACTCCTACAGAGAAGCCAATAATCCCTAATAGAAAAGCTATAATGAAGATTATTCTTATTTTTATAATAGTTGGAAATGTTCTATATCCAGTGTTCTTTTGCATAATAATTTAAGATGTATCGTATTATTGTTAATATTCTTTAGGTTATTAGTTAATCTGAAGATGAGATAAAAGCATGTAATGGTCGCTGCAAGTTAATCTGTATCCAATTTACTCCTAAGCCTTGATCTCAATATCCTTAATTGAGAATAAATTACACTTTTATCGAAGTAAAATTCTATCTAATCTCATTCTTCTATTATCAAAAATATAAATACTCTTAATAAATTTATTATTATAAGAATCCCAAGTATATCCATCCTTTTTGGGATAGATTTCTCTCCAGGTATCGACAAATCCAAATTTATAAATGAAAGAATCTTCATATCTAAGATGTAGATTTAGATCACCTTACAAGATAACATTATTTTATCTAGTGGCTTCCTTAGCAGCTTTTTTAAGTAGAGGAGGTACTTTAGTACCATCTAAGAAAGAATTAGTTTATATAGCAAGATCAATGAGCTCCATCTAAACACTCCTTCTATTGTGATCCTATTCGTAAGCCCATAAATGAGCAGTAGTAACAATGAAACTCTTTTATTCATCTTTATTAGCAAAAATACTGAAGAGACATCTACCATAATCATCATCATTCATAAAGATGTTAGAAAAAGGTAGCTTAGATATAATGAAAACTTCATGTACATAATCCAATCTTTTTTTCTCTATGTGACTTATATAATAGTTATTTCTTATATAAGGTGTTTATAGAAGTAATTCAATAAAAGTTTCAGACACCTCCATCAAGGATAGCACATCGGGATCTGTGTTTGGGATAAGTTTATTTAAGATATAATCAAATCTCTTTTAACTTCTAGCGAAAGTATTAAGAAAACGATTGGACATACCCCACAAAACATTGAACATACCTACTTTTAGATTGTCTTAATTACGATTGAATTCATTAGATAAGCAGACATGTTCTTCAACTTAAATCCACTTATCACCAACAAATTTGTAGCAAGGGCTATATTCTGAAATTGACATTTAGTTGGTTTATTTAATTTTTTTATCTTTTTTTTGCTTTGCTTTTATTTTAATTTTATTGTTTATAATATCATTTATGATTAAAGAACTTATTTAAATTTAGACCTGAATAATTTAAAATAGAAGCCAATAAGTAATTAATCACTTCTATTTATTACTGCATCAAACCATCAAATTTTAATTTAATCAAAATTTTGTGATGTCATAAAAAAGTAAAAGGTGGAAAAACTCATTAATTCTTATCAATTTAATTCTAATAATTAGTTTCTATACCACCAAAAAGCAATATTCTTATTAATTAAGAAATAAACAAGAAATTTCTAAAAGAATTCCCATCTTAATTCGAGTTTTATAGTCTATCATAGTTTTAAATCTCAATTTATCTTTCTATTTTTAATTTATAACAAGAATTGTTAAATTGCTTTATAATGATTAACCATTTTGCTCATCTAATACAGATTTAGATAAATAAGGTAATTTTTACTAAATAGATAATTATTTTCATTAAATGTAACTGTTCTGTTATTGATTTTCTTTTTAAATTATAGCAAAAATTGTATAAATGTATTTATGATTAACCATTTTACTCATTCATCTAAAGTAGACTTAGATACAAAATATTATTTTTTAAATAACTATTTTCATTTTTAAATGAAACTGTTTTTGAAATTAGTTCTTTTTATGTAAAATATGGATAATAAAATATTTTCGTGCATATAAATAAGAGCATAAATTATAATACAATTAAAATTAACGTTAAATTAATTATATTTTCAAAAGTAGATTACAAAAAGTGGAATTCCAACTGCTAATGCAACAATACCGCAAATAATGCCAATTCCTACTCCAATTCTTATTTTGATAATTTTAGAAAGTGGTCTAAAACCAGTGTTTTATTCTAAAACTATATTAGATGTGTCATAGTTTTATACTAGAGGTTAAGGAGAAGAATTCATACTTAAATGAGATAGAAGTAAAAAATGATCACTTGCTGCTAATCCAATTCCAATTTTTTCTTTACCAAGTATTTCAACATTTGAAATAGTGAACAGATTGCAATTTTTACGAATCAAAATTCTGTCTAGTCTCATTCTTCTATTATCAAACAAAAATACAGAGTTAATATAATTATTATGAACTGGATCCCACGTGTAGCCTTCTTCATTTGGATAAATTTCTCTATAAGCATCTATAAACCCATTATTGTAAATGAAGGAGTCTTCATGCCTCATATGGAGATTTAAATCTCCTTAAAGTATAATATTATTCAAACTATTAGCTTTTAATGCAACATCTCTCTAAGTAGAAGTTATTTTATTTCCATTCAGATATGAATTATCTTTTAAACTTTAATCAATAAGTTAAAGCTATTTCTCTCTAGATTTAAAATCGTGTTCACCTGCCCACAAATGGGTAGAAATTACCATAAAACTCTTCCAAGACTCTCTATTTGGGAATATACTATATTGATATCTCCCTTATTTATGATCTTTAGCGTAGATTGTTGAGAAAGGTTGTTTAGAAATTATAACAACTTCAAAGAGGCGTCTTGGATACGATTTTTAAGCATGACTAATATAATAATTATCTCTAATATTTTAGTTTTAAAGTAGAAGATCCATAAATTCTTGTGTGACTTCCATAAGCGATAAAATATCAGGGTCACAACTTGGGATTATAGTATTGAGAATGTAATTGAATCTCTTTTAATTTCTAGCAAACTTGTCCAAAATTTTGTTAGGCATTCCGAATAATACGTTGTATTCTCCTATTTTTAAATCATGGCTTGAAGAAAAATTCGAATAGCATTAGTCTTCATTAATTATTTGCCAATCACCATTCCTATATTAGTAGGAATAACTAAAATCATGATGAATCATTGATGTGTGTTTCTACAATAATCTAATAGTTTTTAATAGACCAATTTAAGGATTTATTAAATTAATTACTTACTTTTCAACCAAAAGATTTTCACATGATTCTTTATTAATTTTTGATTACAGATTGAATAAATCATCATCGCTTAAAAACACACATATATTGATTCCATCTCCTCATTAAAGATCAAATACAATTATTATCTAATTAATTCTGTCTCAATCTGTCTATGATAAATCTTGTTTTACGAATTCTTTCTGTTAATTTCTGGTTCAGATCAATATCGATTAAAAATTTAATTTATATTTTTACTACTATTTTTAATTTAAAAATACTTTAAGCTTTATTATTAAAAAATAAAAATTAGTTTTGATTTTATAAAGATATTATTTAAAACTTAGATATAAATTAATAAGTTTAGCTAAAATAAATCTACTAAATTCTATATAATCTACTTCAGTTTTCATATTTGAAAGTTAATGAAGAATTATTTATTATCATTCAGATCATTAGAGAGAAGTATGATAATTAAATTCTACTTAACATTTAAGTTTTATAATTTAAAATTTTTAAAGAAGGTGAATAAATATTTTATGTATTATTTTTCTTATAAGGTTGAGCATTAGATTTAATTAAATTTTTATCAGCCTCGAAATTAATAAATTATTTTAAATAAAAGAAACATATATATTTTTAAATTAATTTTAACATTAAGGTTGAAATTCTTGAAAAATAAAAAGATAACTATTTGTATATTAATCTCAGATTTTAATATTTTTGTCATTAATAAATCATAAGAAATAAAGATGGGAATAATAATTAATAGAAAAAGAAATTCTAATTTTAAATATTTAAATGAAGAAATTGAAAATAATAGGAATAATTATTAATTAATTAATTGTTGATTTTATTATCTCTGAGAAATTAATTAAAAATTAGTTAGTAATTTGAAATATTTATTATGGAAAGCCTAAAAATAAATATAAATTCAAGAAAGTATCTCTAATAATTAATATTAAACTATAAAATTTATTAGGTATTCAATAATCCTAATATAAAATATATGTAAGCTAGCAAGTAAGTCACTATCATATTTAAATGATATTCTTACTTATTATTCATTAAAATATAAATAGATTTGTATTAAATAACAATTTAATTCATTAATAAATTGCTTAAATAGTTTATAAATGCTATGCTGTTATACAGAGATAATTTATTCAGTAACAATTAATTTTAAGGTCAAATTAATATTCAATTTGAATTAGACTTTAAAAAAAATAAGATTTAAATATTAAGAAAAATTTAAAATATTTTGAGTATAGGGAAACAATAATTTTAGCATAACCACAAAAATATGCATGAATATATTGCAAGTTTGCATTTAAAGCAGATTAATTTTAGGGTAATTTATTTAAAAGATAAATATCATCTCAATGATGAGCAGCTTGAGCAGTAGCAGCACCACTACTCTTTTTAAGAATACGTTATTCGCAATCCTTTTCTACTCTTTCAATGAAGTTCTTAGCTTCAAGGTTGATGAGCTTTCTTTGGTTAGCACCAGAAATGAGGTCATCAAAAACACCATTGATACCAGTTCTTTATTCATAGTTGGTGTGGATGATAGAATTTTCACCGTTAACCTCTATCAAACAAATATTTAATTTTAACAATTATTAAATACATATTTTAAATAATAATTACCTAATCCAATGAAGTTGTTTCTGTTACCACTTCTCTTCTTGTATTAGGAGTAGTAATCATTAAGGAAACCCTTCAAATCATTGGTGTCGGTACCAAGTTGCTGTTAAGATATTTAATAAATACAATTAGAATAATCATTATAAATTAAACTGATTTTGAATCTTATTTGTTAAAGTTAATTCCTTTGTTCGATTGGATGTAAATATATAATCTATTTATTTATATTGCTATTTTATTAATTTTGATATATCCTTTGTATCTATCTTTACAGATTGCTGTCCATATTCATTTTCTTATCATTTCTTATAAATTTAATGCTAAAATAATCACTAATCTGTCTTATATTTTGTAGTTATTTACTTCCTTTTTATTATATATCTTTATCTTATGTACTGAATATTGGTTTAACATTTCTTTTAAACTATGATAACCCTATTAATAATTTCATAATTTATTACTCTAGGAGAAGAATTAATAAAGTAGAAACCAGCAACCATAGCCATAATAGCCCACCAGTAGGCAGATTGGGAAAGAGATTCCTTAAGACCCTACCATTGATCTTTCAAGTGGATTTCATTGTATGAAATAACATATTCAGGATAGACTTGATCGTACATCCACATGTTGGTATCGAAAATAGAGAGCTAATTTGATCAAAAAATAAATTAACAAATTGAATTGAAAGAGTATGAAATATCTGGAGAATGTTTGGTATTAAGATCAGCTCTTATCTAAATCATAGTTATTCCATTTTATTTATATTAAATGTCATTGTAAATCCAATTTGATTTCATAATTTATCCCTAATTTTCAAAATTTCCTTTCTGATTGATATGATACTTAATTTGTAATCGCTATTAATGATGAAGATATTCTGCTGATCTTATTCACTCTTTTGAATTTATTTTAATTTAATATGCCATACTTCACGCTTATGAACATAAAGAGGATTCAAGTCAACGGGAACATCAGGTCTGTCCCAACCGTGACCACCTCTAAGGACTTAAGCTTATCCCTTATGGATTAAATTGAATTAATTCTTTAAAACTCTTCTTAAAGCCATTCCTTAAAATTTTGATATGCTAAATATTAATTGAATAAGATCTCTAATTTATTATTATTTTATTTCTTATCTTTTTCTTCCTTTTTCCAATGAAAATTGTTTTGGTTTTTCTTCAAAATGAAGAGCAATCAATGTATTTTCATTCAATCTAAATGAAATAAAACTCAATTCATTTATTCATTATTTAACATGATGGATTTTAATTATTTTTTTTCTTTCTTCTATTCTTCTCCTTTCCTCTTTAAACCTAAAGAAAGATACATAGATAGATATTGATATAAAATGAATACATACATACATACTTCTATTCAATTCTTAATATTTTTAATATTCAAAAGAGTATTAAAAATACTATAATTATGTTCCGAATTTCATTTAATTTGTTTGAAATAATAATATCAATTTAAAAATTAAACAAATATTTAAAAATTCTAAGATAAAAAGAATATATTAAAGAGTACATGTCAAATTAACCTAATACTAAGAACTATCATAAATCTATTGATATTTATTAATTCTATCATTTGATTAGTTAGTAGAATGGAATAGATTTTGTTTAAATCAATCTCACTTATTGTTTGATTAATCCAAAGAGTACATCTATTTTTACTTGCTAATGTTTTTGTAATAATTAATTAAAAATTCAGTTATTAAAAGGAATTAGCAAGAATATGAGTTTATGCTTAATAAGTAAAAAGATAGCAATACTTTTCAGCTTATATCTACTTAAAACTGTAATAGCACAATCTAATCCCACTTGCAAAGGAAGAAGATATATTTGTTCTCAAGTTATAAATATAGAATCAACATTATGTGCTCAAATCATTGATGAGAAAAATAAAAAAATAGAATTATGGAATTGCCCATTTGGATATAGTTGTGATCTTACAAAATTTACAAATAAATTCGCATATTGTTATAAAGATCCAGATCCTACTAAAACATTGCCAGGAGAAAGTTGTTCCGAAGATATAGACTGCTATTCTAAAAGTTGTAGTGGTGGTGTTTGTGTAGGAGCTAAAGCTAATGAAGTATGCACTACCCATTATGATTGTGAAGTTGGTTATTATTGTTTTATTAGTGTTACTGGATCTTCTACTGGGGTTTGTACTGAATAAGTTACATTTGGCAAGGTAATTTAGATTATAGGAGCGAAAGGATAGGATAGAGAAATAATAAATAACATAGAAGGCATTTAAAAGGATATTTGCTTAATTTTAAAAAATAAAGATCTCCTTTATAATAATATTTAACAAGTGAAATTTTTCAGGTTAATTATTCAACGCAATTTTTAAGATCATAACTCTGAATAATAAATTGTTAAATCAATAAATAACCTCAAGTTTAAATATTGGTTATAAAGGCATCAATATAAAACATAGATTAATATTAAAATAAAATCTTTATTAATTAACTTTATATAATAATATTAATAGCAATGTATCACTGATTATGATTGTCAAAATAATTGTGTTTGCAGCAAAGGTACATGCACTTATTACTATTCCCTTGATAATGAAATTGAGGCAGATAATGAAAGTAAAGAAAGATAACACTATTTTAAATTGTTTGATTAAATAAATTTTATAATATTAATATAGAAGCTTGTGCCTCGGGATATATAAGTAATAATAAATGCTCTCAAGGCTTAGCTTCTAAAGACCCAAGTAGACCTAAGCCTTGCTCAAGAAATGAAGAATGTGTAGTTGTTGATAGTGAGGGAAAAGAAGCAGGTATTACAGAGTGTTAATGTGGTTACAATCCAGGAAGTTTTTCATATTGTAAATTAAGTGAAGGAGATTAAGAATATAAAGATATTTTAACTGCCTTTTTGTTTGTTCTAAACACTAATTTCCATTGCCATACTAGTTTAAGATATGGCCCGTGCAAATATATCTATGATGATGAGTATAGAGAATATAATAGAGCATTAAATCTTTACCAAATGGCTCCTTAAGTGACTTATAACGACTATTGTATCAAAAGAGCTTTCAATTGGAAATACTGGGTTTGGCTATCCTCAAATATAATTAATTTCTCATTATCTTTTTTATTTGTTTTATATTCAATATTTCTATGAATATTAACTTTTAGAATATTATAATTTCTTTTCTTTAAATTTAAAATAAATTCAATATAAATTTTTTATTTAAGCTATATTGTTAAGTAAAATAAACACCTCATTTTCATTAAAAAATAAATTAAATTCTTAAAAAATTATTTAATGTGATAAAGTTTAAAAAAAAATCCTGAGTGTGTCGGTTAGAATGTTAATCAAAATCAAAATAATTTAATATAAAAATGACATATTAAAATAAATTAATTTCTTAAATAGTATAATCCATGATAATAGCTTGTGTCTCACTCGAATTCGAACATTTAAGCATCTTTAATATTTAAAATATCAGTTATCTCAATATTGTAGTTATCTCCAGGATTATCGTAAAATACAGCAAAGCTATAGTATTAATTTTATTTCATATTTTATTCATCCATTTAGTTAACATTTTTATACTCTGGGTAATCTGAAAATAGTACTATTCTTTTTTATATATTTATTCTTATTTCTATATAATCAATTTAATCTCTCACATCATATAAATTGCTTCCCTTTAATATTTTATTTAATCCATAAGTATTATTATTTGAATAAAAACAACAATTTTCGTTAGTTATATAATTTGTTTTCATTTAACTAGTAGTTAGCACTCCAAATCCAATTCCACATTTATCACATTTTAATTTTTTATTTATCTTACACCTAATAACATAATTTATTTTAGGATCTAATGATTTACTAGTGTAAATCTATCCATATATAGATTTTTATTATTTTATAACAACATTTCCTAATCCATTTCTTTCAAGAATAAGTTCATCACTTTAATCTAAGGTTGATTTCATGAAATCTAATTAAATTTGGTTAGGTATATATATTCTATCTAAAAGTTCAAATATAGGATAATCAACTAACAATTTAGAAATTTGTTGATTATCATTAAATATTTTATTAAAGTTCCTTAATTAATATGAATTATATTAAAATTAAATATTGGGGCTTGTTGAATTTTTAAATTAATCTCCATATTGAAGAGACAGTTCAGATATTTTTTTAACCAATATTTCAATTTTGAGGAGTTATTCCAAATCAATATTTAGAAAATCAATAGGTTTATCTCTATTCTCAACAAATATATTCTATCTTAATAATAAATTATGTATGGTTTGTGGATATCTTTTACTGACTTCATCAAAGTTATCTATAAACTCCTTGCAGCATAAATTAGATTTATTTTAAAATATTAAATTCAATTTTTGAAGCTATTAAATTTCTTAATTTTATTATCTACTAATTTCATTTACATTTTATCTCTCAAAATCAGCTATAAGCTAAGTAATTTCATCGAACTATGAATCTTTTAGCTATTCGGCATTGCAATAAGCCTTTTAATCAATTAAATAATTGGAGAAATCTAAAGATTCAATATACAGAGATATTTTTTTAAAACTATTGGATAAATTATTGATAAAATTTGGAGAACAATTATTGAATCTATTCGAAATTAAACTAATTAGTTTTTTAGTATTCATTTTATTAATATTAGTATTCTCACTTCTTTCTACCTATTTCAAAAAGAATAATTTATGAAAATTAAAATTAAAAGTGATATTATACTTCTGCAATTGATTCTGATACGTTTTTAATTACATCTAGCTATTAGTCTGTGAACTTATCTAAATCAATTTTTAGAATATCTTCATTTATATAATTTGTTATGTTTTAAGCATCAAGAAATCCAGATACTTTTGCTATGATTATTTTTAGTTGATTAGATAATTCTTATGAGCAACTATTAAATTTATTATTAATTAATTTAACAATAAGCTAGCTTGTGGTCATTTCAGATGGTTTGGTTTGATTAAGATTATTATTATAGAGGTCAATATTTTATTGAAATTTATTTATTCTAATATCTTCAAAATTTTTGATGACAAACATATCGATATTATTTAACAATGATAAGATATTTTCTCTGATTTAATGAGGAGTATCAAAATTAATCATTCTCGATTGAGTTTCAAAATGATCTATTGAATCTTGCAAAGCTTACTAATACCTCGTTTGATTATTATAGATCCTAGAAATTGTTTCTCCAAACAATAGATTCTATTTAACAAAATCATCTTTTTAATTGAGTATTATCTTCTTTAATTCACCTTTTTCAGCAAATTGATTGTATTATATGATAACTTGTTCATTAAAATTCCAGAGAGATTTAGCTGTAGCTAGCATTTAAATTTCTTTATCATTTAGTTTTTAATCTATTTCTTTTCTAAAATTTAAGAAAAAATCTTTGATTTTGGTCTATAACTCTTCAACACTTGATTCTGTCTTTGAAATGCATAATAGTTTTTCATATAATTACTAATTTCCTTATACAGGCCAGTTTTTGAAAATAATTTTTTCATTAGGTTAGATTAATCCTATTAGAGGGATAGTGTATTGGTGAGGATTTTCTGAGAGACAAAATGCACATTGAAGAAACTATGTAGAGTTAGGATCAGTACTGAGAGACGTAAGCCAACTATCAGGATGTTTTGGACAGCTCTTATAATGATTTTCTAGTAAAAATATTTCTTATTGAGATAATTAGAAGTTAAATTTCCTTTCAACTTAATTCATAGCGCCTTTTTTATTTGTTATTTAGTTTAATTATCTATTAATATAAATAATATTAATTTTTTTCACTTCAAAAAGCAGACTTTAATACTCAATTATCAATAAATATTATATAATATGACATATTTATTAATCATCTGTTTTTATAGGATAAGAGTTTTAAAATTGAAAAAATAATAAAGTAATCGAGAAAATTAATTTATTAGAATAATCTCTTTTTTTCTTTATATTCATTGACAATTTTAATCTTTTGTATTATTGATAACCAATTTCTTTCATTTATTATCAAATTTCTTAAAAATCTTAACTAATAATAAAAAGAAAAAGATTTCAATAATTAAAAAGAAAAGTATTCTTTATAAATTATGTTGTTGTTGGTATTATTATTTATTCTTTTTACTTGTTTTATGGAGATTTTTAGAATAGGATTGATTTATTTATTCTTATTTTACAATTTTTAAAAAATTTTAACAACTTTTATTCAAAAATAACATTTGCTAGGAATAAAATTATTTTAATTTATATTATACTGAGAGATAGTTTTTTTAAGATTATAGAGGAACTTTAATAAATCAATAGATAGTTATTTTAAATCATAAACTTTAGATTATTGAGCTAACTATAGCTGGATTGATCATTCAATAATTTTAGTGGTGAATATTTTCTTTATCCTTTCCAAATGCTTCTAGACAAATATCTTTTTTAATTTCAAAAATAATGATCAGATTTATGGATAATAATGACTAAACTAAAAAAGAACAAAAATAAGCAATGTAAAGTTGAATTATGTAAATGATCAATTATCTTTAAAATAATTTCTTTTCTTTATTTTCTATTAATTTTGTAAGCACAGAATTTTATTTTAAATTAAAATAAAAGAGTTGCAAATACTTTTTAGGAAGATATTCCTTTATGTTTGCTAGAACAAGAAAGAAGAAATAGCGGTATATAATTGATAATAAACTAAGTTACTTTTTACTTGACAAAAATTTAGAATTGATGAATAAATAAAAAATTATTGATTTTCGAGCATTCAAGTGATTTTATTTAAGATACAATCAAGATATTGTTCTTATTATTTTTATTATATTCAATTACTAAATGAAAAATTAAGTAAATGTTTGATAAAAAAGGTTTTCAACATTTAACGGAGATCTATTTTAGCATAAAATTAATACCTAATCGTGTAATTATTTACCTGGAATTTCACAAATCTATCATGTTAAGTTTTCTCTATAAATATTTATTCATTCTATAAAATAATCACAATTAGATCTTATAGCGAACTTAAGCAAAAATAAATGAAACATACATTTAAGTTGAGTAGCAGTAAGAAATATTGAATTAGGATGCATGTTTTGTTAAGAATTGAATAAAATAAACATGTATTTTTAAAATTTAAAAGTCATTTATATCTTTAAATTTATCCTTAAATTATGTTCTCCTCTCTTCTACTTTGATATGATTGGTTTAAATAGTTTTAAAGAGAGTTTATACGATCTATTTTGTTACTATTGTATTATTATTTTAAACCTACTCAATAGATTTAAAATTATTGAGTAACCACACTTAATTTGTCTTCATTTCTAAAATTTTAGCTGCAATAAATGAGAAATAAATATGGAATATTTAGCAAAAGCATTATTCTATAAGAGAAGTAGAGGATTTAATAAAGGATAAGTAAAAAAGATCAGAGAATAAGATAATTTAGTTTGTATATACTAAGAGAATTAACTTCGTGGTAATGTTAGATTAATTTAATCATATAGTGCGAAAGATTAATTAGTATACGAAACGAGAATTAATAAATAAATAATTACTTAAATGATATTTGTGGAAGAGAGCAGGATCAATAAAAAATATTGCACAACCAAAGTAGATGATAAATAAAACACAAAATTAAAAAGAAATTAAAAACTAAGGATGATATTCATTAAGAGTTAGATATCAGGAAAAAAAAGAAGCTTTCTAATGAGAGATGATTCAGTGCAAGTAAAAAATAGCAAAAAAAGTGAAAGAAAAGAAGCACTCACAAAAACCAAAATAAAATTGCAATAAGGAAGAGAGAGAGTATGATTTTTGAATTGATGAAATGATTGGACTGACTGATTGACTGAATATTAAAATAACATAGAAATAAAAGACTGAATGTGAGAGAGATATGAGAGAGTTAGAGAGACAGAGAGAGTACCTTAAAAAAAGAATGAAAACGTTTGAATGAATAAAATTTAGGGAAAGGCTATCATTTAGATAGAACGAAGGAAATAAAATTTATTTCTTCAATTTCATAGGTTTCAAAAAGGAAGAGATATCCCGCAGCTTTGATATAATTAATATAAATCAATAAACAAATAAAATCTTTCAAAAAGAAAAGAAGAAAACTTCCAACCAAAAGAAAAGAATCCTAAAAAGAACTTAGCAAAGATGTCTGACCAAACCGAACAAGCTCCCCAACAAAACAACTTACCCTTAAATCAATAACAATCCCCCGTTTAAACCTAGGTTTTGCAATATCCTTTTCAATATGTTCAACAACAACCTTTGGTTCAATCTCAAGTTGTTGCTCACCCCGTCTATTCTTAAGTCCCCGTCACTACTTAATATTTGAGCGGCCAACAAATTGTTGGTGGCCAATAAGTTTTGGGAACCTAACAATATTAACAAGTTTTGGGCACTCAACAACTCGGCGGTGCTGTCCTCCACCAATCTGGTGTCTAGGTTTCTAGCACTCCCATCACCTCTACCATCCAAAGAGAAGTTGTTAAGGGTGAATCTAGAATCGAATACATCCCCTACGAAAAGACTATCATTGAATACGAAGCTGTCCAAAGAGTTGAATATGTTCCCAAGGAAAAGAAGGTCACCGACTACTACGCTGTCGAATATCAAACTGAATATATTCCTCAAGTCTACCAAGACAGATACGTTGAATACGTTCCCACCGAAAGAGTTCAAGAAAGAGTTGAATATCAAGCCATCGAAAAGCAAGTTGTTCACTAACCCGCTCAAGAAGTCTCTCAAGTCTACGTTTCTCAAGTTCCCGTTTCCTAAGTTTCTTAAGTTCCCGTTGCTACTGTTACTCAAGTCCCCGTTGCTTAACAATTGACCTCCTCTCAAGTTCACGTTCTCCCTGCTACTTAAACTTTCGTTCAAGGTGGTCAACAAGTTGCTTACCAAAACTAATCCTTCGCTTATGCTCCCGTTCAACAAAGCGTCGTTTATACTTAAGCTCCCCTCACTGGTAGCGTCTATAGACCTCAAGTCCTCACCAACAGCGTTGCTGCTCACACTATTCAAAAGCCCGCTTAATAGAATGTTAAGAAGGAAGAAAAGGGTTTCCTTGAAAGAATCTTCGAATGAGGAATTTTAAAGCAAATGAATACATATCTTAAATACTTATTATTACAAATACATTTTTGAAGATTGTTTAGTCTTTTTTTCAAATAATAAAAGAGAGCATTCCAGTAATTAGATAAATTGAAAGGATATATCGCAATTGCTGGTCTAAGCTGGACAATAAAATTGAAAGAATTCAAAACATAAAACTTATTAAATTTATATTTCCAACTAGTATATACATGTGAAGGTTATAATATATCTCCATATTTTTTATTCTTTCTCAATTGATTGATCTTCCTTCCTTTCTATTAATTCTCACTTATAAATTTTATTCTGCGACCCTCTTCTTCTAGTGATCATTTATATCCAATCACTTCTTACCTTATTAATTTACTATATTTTCTCTCATCCAACCATTTCCTCTCATAAATCTTTTTCACATTAAAATAGGAAATCTTAAATTGGCTTTCTTATAAAATAGTATTTAAGTGTGTGAGCTGGTTTTGTAAAATTAAGTATTTATGCTTTCATAATCCATTCTTACATAAATTCCATCATTATTTTAGTTATAGTTTTCTGAATATTTACATCACAACTAGAATCCTTATCATTCATTCTCTTACTTTTTTATATTAACACAAACAAATAAACCTTATTTTTCGATGTTTTTATTGAAAAAAAGGAAAAGATAATCAGCGTTTTAAAAAAGATACAATTTTGATAACTTTTTCTTTTAAGTTAATTGAAACAGACAGAGCATTTTAATCAATATCCAATAAATAACTCAGTTTTTTGATAATAGTTAGATACTGTATCTTTTAATTTTGCATGATACTATTCGTTTACTAAAAGTTTTTTGATTTTTTAGGAGCTCAAAAGAACTTGATACATCTTGTTAAATTTTATTTTTTCAGTTTCGTAATCAAAAAATAAAGGATTAATTAAGTAGATAGATCGATTGATTGATTTATTTATAGATAGATAAATTAGTAATAATATGGATTATACAAAAAAGCGGGAAATCAAATTATTCTTTTATATTGCATTTATAGAGTAGTGTTAAAAAACGCTAGGCTGAAATAAAAATATTCATTTAAAAAGTACCTTAAATTTGAAGAGCTTAAAGTCATATTTAAAAAATAATAAGTACTATTATAAAAATTTAAAGAAAAAAACAAAAAATATTTAACATTTTAACAAATCTTAAGTGGGTAAAGTAGAAATTAAAGTACTAATAATAAAATATCTCTTTCTACTGAATGATATTTTATTCATAAACTATCTTTGTCGATATTAATATTTGATTGAAAGTAATCAGTGAGTTAAGTATTACTGAAAAAATTAGCCAGATCTCTTCAGATTTATTATATCTAGTGTAATTAACTTGAAGATATTTTGATAAATATTAAAAATTCCACACGAGTATTAAAATTATTATCCACTTTATCATAGATTATATTTCATTGTAAAAAAGGGTTTTCTGGATTAACAGATCGAAACCTATGTTGAAATTTAGTTAGATCTTCTCATGGGTAGTTTTATTCAAATAGAGGCTAGTAATAATTGCATATCCTACTAGTTGATTATTAAAAATTCTTTTTTCTATAAATCTTTATATCCCCCTATTTTAAGAAAAGAAAAATGCTTGTTAAAAGACAAATTAATTATATAGCATATGTAGAAAAATAAAGATAGGGAATAATAGAAATTAAAGTGTCGTTTAAACATTCCTTAAATAATTATTTTTATCTCAAAATTTGTGAATTCATGTCAAGAAAATATTATGGAAAAGGATGAAAAATGAAAAATATATATAGAATGATTGACAAGTAATGAAGGAAAGATAGAACAAGTCAATAAGGAAGCAAATATAAATTGCGGACTTTACAAATTTTATAAAGAAAGTGATGATATATTTATTAAAACGAAAGGAATAAATAAAATTTATTTGGTATTGATTGAATGTTAAATAAAAAATTGGATGAGTGAAACCATCCAAAGCATACTGTCTGTGTTCACAATTTGTATTGATATAAATAAATATAAAGATTGGTTGATAGAGGAACTAATTAATTTGATTAATTTATTAATTAGGTTTGTTTGTTTGTTTATTTGTTAATTTATTTATTTATGCTTTCTGGCTTGCTTGCTTTATTGATTGATTGATTTATTTGAAATGAATTAAACAAATAAAGAATATCAGCTTAATTTCATTATCTTCAAGATAATTGTATATTTTATGCATTTCTTATTTGGATATACGGGGGAAGATAAACTGATCTTTTTCTCTTGCACTTTTTTATTATTAAATGAGCACCAAGTCTGAAAAAAATATATAATAAAAATTTTATTAAACAAAAAAGAAAACGTAATAAAAAATTTACACATCCTTCGTAACTCAAAAAAGCTCTAAACAAACAATCAAAAATGTCATCTGCCGATAACCAATCTGAAACTCATCAACAAGAAAAGGCCTAACAATTACTTGGCAATAAGACTGTTACTTAATAGGTTTACCAATACCCTACCTAACAATATGCTTATTCCAGCTAATTCGTTCAACAATAGCCTTTGATCCAATCCCAATTGATTGCTCAACCCGTCTAATACGTTCAATAACCCATCCAATACGTTCAATAGCCCGTCCAATATGTTCAATCTAATGTCTAAACTATTTAAGGTGCTTAGACTGTTCAACAATCTGGTGCTCTCCTTCAATCTTAAGCTGTTGCTTCTGGTCTTGTTTCCACTTCCGTCTAAAGAGAAGTCGTCAAGGGAGAATCTAGAATCGAATACATCCCCTACGAAAAGTCCGTCATTGAATATGAAGCTGTCTAAAGAGTTGAATACGTTCCCAAGGAAAAGAAGGTCACCGACTACTACGCTGTTGAATACCAAACCGAATATATTCCTCAAGTCTACCAAGATAGATATGTTGAATACGTTCCCACTGAAAGAGTTCAAGAAAGAGTTGAATATCAAGCTATTCAAAAGTAAGTTGTTCACCAACCTGTTCAACAATAAACTGTTTAAACTGTCTAAAATATTGTCCAACCTGCTACTACCTATCTTGGTACTACTCAACTCTAAGCTTCTTAAGTTACTGTTCCCCTTGTTCAATAACAATACATCCCCGCTACCTCTGTTGTTCACACCTCTATTCCCACCACCCAAGTTTTACAAGGTGCCTATACTTCTGGTCAATATATTCAAGGTGCTACCACCTCTTCAGTTGTCCAAACTCTTCCTACTGCTTAATTCGTTCAAAATGTCCCCACTGCTTCTTTCTAAACCTTAGGTGTACCCGTTACTCGTTAAGGTTTAACCTCTTCCGGTGTCAGAACTCTCGGACCCGTCTCCTACACCGTTGTTGAAGAAGCTATTAAGAAAAACCAAAAGAAGGATGATTGATTAGTATAATAATAATAAAAATAATAGGGTCGATAATAAATAGGTGAATATTCCTAATGAAAGCTATTTATTAAGCACTCAATATTAAATTTTGTTTTATATATTCATTAATTTTCTAAATACTGTACAGATTTTATTCATTATTTCTTTTTCATTTCTGCTTACTACTTCGCTCTTTTCCTATTATGCATGTATGCTCTATAATTTTCATTCTTCAATCATTATTTATTAATCTGTAAATTTAAGATACTAAGATAAGGAATTTTATAAGTGAATATCAATTTTAAAATTTATTTAATCGTTAATTTTAATAAAATTGAATAGAAATTAAAGGAGAAGAATTAGATTAATTTCAAAAAAGATCTTTTTTTCTTCTTTATTATTTCTTGGAGCAATAGAATAAATAAGAATAATTAACTTTTGATTTAAATTTCTAGTTAGAAATTCTTTAAACTTGATTTATTTATTAATTTCCTAAATGAAACCTAAACATTTTTTAAGTAGATTTGAAATAAATAAATTTGTTTTTATTCTGTAAAATATTTTTATGATATAAATTATATTTTAAGGGTGTTTAGGATAATACTCATTAAAGTTAGAATATTCTTTCTTTTTCGTGTGAGATAAAAAATAGTTTTGTGATTCAAACCCTCAAAATTTATTATAATTATAATTCTATAGAAACTATGTTCATGCAATACCAATGTTATATCTTTAATAATTTTTGTTTATCGAAAACTGGTTCTGATTGTTATAAGAATCTATAAGGCGGATCTTATAAAATACATCAAGTACATTATCAGAAAAGGAAATTAAGATAAGAAAGGTAATATTTATTTATTGAATAAATAATTAATAATTGTTATAGAGTCTATTAAACAACAGTATTATAGAGTTATAGAGAACAAGGTGGTATATATAGAAGCATATCATACAAGAGGTAGATTTTAAATTTTGATTTCATTCATTATAAAAATCTAAATAGATAGATAGCTAATCTCTTTAAGACTTAAAAGCAATTTCCATTTCTAACTAGAAAAAGATTAACATAATATAAATAAACAACTAGGCAAATATTTAGAATTAAGCAAGTTATTGATTAGATAAAATGTCCGAGGGTGATTATGACTATGGTGATGATATGGGAGGAGATGAAGATTATTACTACGATGAATAGGATGACTATGGTGGCGAAGAGGCATAGGATAATGAAGAGAATTATCATTAATAAATGAATGAAGAGGCAGAAGAAGCTTAAAGTAAATAATCACTATTATTTTTGGCAATAATTATTAAATCATATTTATAGTTGATGTAAATATTTTTTAAACATGAAAAGATTAAGCAATGAATTAAGAGGTTGTCAATCCTGTAGTATATAAGAATAAGATTAGCGTAAAAGAATAAGAGGATATAATAGATTTCTTGATTCAAGATCATAGAGGGCCAATCAATTTACTTTTGCAGTAGATTGAACCTCTTCTCTTGAATAAAGATGAGATGCATCTAATATTTTTGAGAATTGGTAAATTGCTGAATGAAATCAAAAGAAGAATATAGTAATTGTATAAAAATGGAAATTGGGATTTCTAGAAGAATCTAGTTGATGATTTGAATTAACTCATTGAATTGACTTTCCGCTTTTTGTATATCTATTAATTTAGCTCTCTTGAAGATTTTATAGATAAGACTACTTAGTTGAAGTTAGATTTTGATAAAGCATTTACCAAATCTATCTTGAATTTGCTATTAAAAGCAGATGATTATGCAGAGTAAATGTCATTTGCTTTCCTCGACAACTTGAAGAAAATATTTGTCTTATGTTTGAATCCTCATGAACCTTATGCTACCTTTGAAGATGGTATTTTAAATAATATTTCTTGTTAATTGATAGAAGTAATGGGTATGGATCCCTCTCATCTCGTTTTCGATACTCTTATATTAGCCTATTTCTCGAACCCATTCAAGATGAGCAAAGTTTTAACATAGAACATCTAATAAATAACTTCTCAGCTTGAGAGTTATTTGCAATCTGTCAATGAAGCATTATAGTTAAAGGAATAGTTATTAGTTTTAAAGATGATCTAATTATTAATCTTTGCAAGTTCTAGCGATGCTAAAATCTAATAAATTCTTATCAATGAAGAACTTGATAGAAGACTTTATGAAACTGTTAAGTTCTCTGATGTCTCGTTTATTGGTAATGATAAAAAATAATGGTCAAGCGATGCAAGACTTATCCAAAGCATAGTAATTTTAATTAAGATCATATTAGCTGGTAAGAAGAAAGGAGATTAAAGATTTGCTTAGACATTATTAGACGATTTCTTATTCCTAATTAACCAAAACAGATTTAACTTTATTTACTCTATTATTGTGCCTATTTTAACAACTAATGATACTCAACATATTCCCTTCTGTTTACATAAAACTTGGGACATTAATTCAGTTAAGTAATTCAATGACTACTTGAAGGATATTTCTAAAAAGGGAACTAATGCAAACCAAATCTTAACCGATTGCAGAGTTCCTACCGATTTATTTGATGAAAGACAAAGAGAGTACTTCTACAACTCATTTATAAAAACAGGTGATAATTAAGATGTGAAAGGTGTATGGCGTAAAATCATGTAAATTGATCGCGACAATCCCACCATAAGTATTGAAAAAACTCTTCCTGCTCTCGAAAACGAACCTTAAAATCTCTTTATTTTCAATTGTTCTTACTAAGGATCCTAAATCAAATATGGTGTCTATGTAAAGAATAAAATAGAAAGCTTTAAGAATGTAAATTATTTTTTAAATACATATATAAATTCAAGAAGTAATTATATTTTAAATTATTAAACAAAAAAAAGATAGCAAAGAATAGCGTTTTTGACAAATCTAACAAGAATTTAAGAGCAACTTCCAATGCAGAAAGTTTCTTCTTTTACATGGATGAGAGTAGAATGTTCCATTTAAAGTCAAACTAGAGAAAGAGTGCAAAAGTAATTCCAGGTGGAAATCTATCATCATAACAAAATTAAGATCCTTTTGCTCCAAATATGAAGGATTTACTTAGAATAGAATACTCTGGTATGAGTTTTATTTTAGACGAAGATATTGTTATCTACATCAACTTTGGTAATATCGATTTGAGTAAGTTTGATATTCCATTCTCTTCTCTTTCTCTTGAAGATGCTTTTATTAAGAGTTCTAAGCTTAACACTGAAGAAATCTATCTTGAAAGTGCTGAAGTTTGGCGTTTAGAATAAGAAAATGCAAATGCTAAAATTGATTCTTATTTGTAAATGTTCTCGTAAAAGGAAGATCTTCAATCAATTTATATTTCCTATTTGAAGTACTTCCGTCTCGAAAAGATTTCGATTCTACCTCATTATATAACTTTACAAAGTTTCATGGATAATTTTGTTTACCACGATCACCAGAATAAAGTAAATTTAAAATTTCCCTTGGCTATTTTATTAAATTTTTTTATAAAATTATTTTAATAGAAAATAGTTAAATCGATAGCAAGCAAATTAGATGATAATCTATCGCTTTCATCTACTATAAAATCTCTTGAATATATTTATGAAGGCATCAATAGCAATAAAACTCTAGATCTTATCATTCCTTTTGCAGTAAATTACTTAAATATTATCATTATAAAGATAATCTAACACCTAATATTTATCATATGAAATAGTAAGCTAACTTATTGAAGCTGCCTTTCGAAGAGGAGTTAAGCAAGCTATACGAAGTCAATAAACATGCAAAGAATTTAATTATAGATGTATTTTAAAACAATTGTGAAGGTGTTACAAAGATCATTCAAATCATGGATAAGGAAGCTCAAAAGAGATACTCTTAAAATCTTTTAATTTTCTTCTTTGATGCTTAAAAATTCCTTACCTTACCACAATTTGCCAATCATTTAATTATTTAAAAAGATTTCTTTAAAATCCTCTTATAGCTCCTATTCACTTAGGAATTCTCTGATAATAAGGTTGGTATTCAAAACTTCCACTAAGCTGTCTATTTATTGTTCAAATCACTAAGAAGACTTTTCAAGTACGATAAGGTAAGTTTATTTTAAATTTAAAAGAATGGAATAAGAATATTCAAATTGAAAATATATTTTTTTAATTTATTAAAAAAGAGTGGGGAACTAAGATCATATTGCTTCAAAAGAAATATTTTATAAGATATTTTGAGTAAATTTGAAATTTATAATGGCAACATATCTAGAAAATATGGCAAGAAGAAAGAAGAGAAGATAAAAAGTGAAAATAAAACTACTACTTCAACTACTACAACCACAACTTCGATAACTTCTGATCCTTATGGATATGGATAAGGAAGTGCTAATCTCTCAAAGAAGGGTGTTGGCTATGGTCATGGTAGTTCAGATACTTCTTGGATGTAGAATTACAGCAGTGGTTACAGCACAGCTGTTTCACAAGAAGGAATGATTGCTGCATAAAGTTATAATACCTATTATGGATAATAGAATGTAGTACCTAGTAATAAATAATAGGCATCTTCAATGGTTTTGGGATTAAAAACTAAATAAGAAAATAATCTTATCTATAACGATGCATCTACTATTAGAACCTATCTAGGATAAGAATTTATTTCTAAAATATTAAAGTAACTCTCTGCTTGTCTAGAATAATTCTTTGATTTTGACTATAACTTCGAAATAACCCCTGATATTTATAATAAAGTTAAATTATCTACATTGAACCCTATTCTCATTTAAGTTTTTGATACTAACAGCTTATTAGATTCAACAAAAAGGGCATCTTTCTTCAAGCCAATTATGAAATTATTCTAAAATATTGCTAAGAATGATGAACTATTAGATTTCTTTATATGGACTGAAGACTATTTAGATAGAATGGAAGATGGAGATAACAACAAAAAATAAGATTAGAAAATGCAAATAGAAGAGCCAAAAAGCGAGAAGTGTTTATATACCCTTCTTTCTTCAATGAGAGATTAGGCAGAATTCTTTGATAAGAATCTACTTTCTCTTGAATAAAATGAGGCGATGTATGATTAATTAAAGTTATCTTATGCATAAAAGGAAGAAAAGAAGAAGGAAGTCGAAAACTAAAAGTAAATGATATCTCTTTACTTGAAAACATTCGAAATTGTAGAAAAAGCATTAAAAGATAATGACTATATTTCCATTAAGGAAGTAGAAGACACTGAAAATAAGGAGAATTTAAGTTAATATGAAGCTGGAAAAATGCACATTGAATAGTTCTATACTGCTTTGCTAAAGCCACTATGTGTTTAAAGTGCCCCAACTGTTACTTAAAACCACCACTATTAAACTTATTTCAATTCTGGTACTCCTTCAGCCTTGAAAATGTAAAGACTTATTAAAGAAATAGCTGATTTAGCTCACTCTCTACCCATGACTTCCTAAAGTGCCATCTTTGCAAGATATGATAGCTCTAGAATGGATGTAATGAAGAGTCTAATTTTTGGTGCAGAAGATACTCCTTATGCTCATGGTGCATTTGTTTTTGATATGTTCTTTGATGATAGTTATCCTAATAACTCACCTAAAGTCAATTTAGCTACAACTGGTAATTAATTATAAATTTTAATTTTTGGAATAAAATAATGACTTAAAATCTATAAATAGGCTAAGGAAAGATTAGATTCAACCCTAATCTTTATCATTGTGGTAAAGTCTGCTTAAGTTTACTAGGTACTTGGAGAGGTTCTTCAAATGAAAATTGGAATCCAAACATTTCAACGTAATTATATTAATTAAGTGAATGGATTTCTTTTAAGAATATGAAGTTCATTTGTTATATTTTTTGCATTTATTAAAGAGAGAAATTAAAAATATTTTTTATTAATTATTAATAGAATTTTATAGATTTTAGTTTCTATTTAGGCTATTGTTATGAGTGAATATGTTTACTTTAATGAGCCTGGTTACGAAGGATAGGCTGGCAGCGCTGAAGGTGAAAAGTTGAATAGAGGTTATTAGAATATTGTCAAAATTGGTAACATCAGACATGCCATGATAGATTAAATAAAGAATCCTCCTCCTGAATTCAGAGAAGTTATTATGATGAGTTTCTTTTTAAAGAAGGATATAATCTTAAAAGAATGTAATCTATGGTTAGAAAAAGCTGATTTACCTGCTGATTATACTGGTTTGGTATCCTCTCATAACAGTTCTTTCTGCTCTGAATTAAGTGGATCCAAATATAAGCAAGTCTTACAGAAAGAAATCAGTAACCTAAAGAAATGCTTTGAAGAGTTAAAAATTAATGTCTCAGCTAGCATTAAATTCAGTTAGAAAAAGAAGAAAATTGTACAAATCTAATATGAAAAGCCTTCAATCCTTTTCTAATCTCAAGATTCCTTGAAGCCTAAAGTTTAAAGTTAAGCTGAATAATAAGATTAAGGAAAAGTTGTTGATGTTAACAAAGTCAATGTAGCATATGATGATGTAAATTAATTATTACAATAAATTTATATAGCTATATTCTCTTATTTCATAAAAATTTATAGTCAGAAATGAAGATCGAAGGTAAGGAAATAAATCTTGATAATGCCGATGTTACAAATAGATGGTCTCGTTATATCGGTGCTATGGGTATAGATGCTGTTAAAAAGTAAGCAAATGCTAACGTTCTTTTGGTAGGTTTGAATCACATTGGTGTTGAAGTTGCTAAAAATATTGTTTTGAGTGGTGTGAAGAGATTCAGTGTTGTTGATTAAGAAAAGGTTACTCTATAAAATATCATTGGCTAGTTCTTTATAAGTGAAGACGACTTAGGAAAATATCGTGTAGATGTTTCTCTGAAAAAAATTTAAGCCTTAAATGAGTATGTTTCATGTGATGCATCTACAAATTTAAGTGATTTATTTAATTAATAATCACCATTCTTCTTAGAAAACTATAATGTCATAATCATCTCAAATTAGGATCTTAAAGCTGCAATTAAAATCAACAAAATCTGCAGAGATAAGAATATTGGATTTATTATGGTATAGAATTACTCTACCTATTCAAGAACATTCTGTGACTTTGGAAAGTCTTTTACGGTCATTGATAAAGATGGGTAAGCATCTAATAATTGTATTAATTCATTTAAAATAAAAATTCTTTTTAAAATAAAGTGAATAGGCTTAAGAATACCTCATAAAGAACATAACTAGGGATATTAATGGTATTGTTTCGCTTTAAACAGGGACAAAACATAGCTTGCAAGATGGTGATATTATTGAACTCAAAGAAGTTATCAATTAAAATGACGGAAAGAACTTTAATCTTCACCAATTTAAGGTTAAAGTTATCGATAATGTAATTTAATTCAAGAAATTATAACTTTTTAATTTCACAAAATATTTTTACTTTAATACAGAATTCTTTCTCCATTGGTGATACAACATAATTTGGTTCTTATTCTAGAAATGGTATTGTTAAGCACATCAAATAGTCGTTAACTTTACATTTCAAATCACTCGAAGATAACCTTGCAAATCCCTAATTTGAAGAAAATTTACTTCCTATGTTCACAGAGGAGGAAATTGCTTCAAGATATGCTTAGAATCTTTGCTTCAACGTATTAGAATAATATATTTCTACCTACAACAGACTCCCTCGTCCTTGGAATATTGAAGATGCTTCTAATTTCTATAAACTAGCCTATATAAACTCTTCTAATCTTTAAAACCTTATATAAGAAAAACAAGAGAAACTTATTCAAATTATTTAAACTGCCATTCTTAAATTCTCCTTAACTTGTTAAGGTTATATTCCTTCCCAAGGAGCTGTTCTTGGTGGTTTTGTAGCCTAGGAAGTAGTTAAAAGTATTACAAAGAAATGGGTTCCTATAAATTAATTCTTCATTTACAGCAGCGAAGAGATGATTGCTGATATTAATATTTCTAGTTTCATTTAGAAATATAATTAAGAAACAATTTAAATTGATCCTCATTTAACAAATATTGCTCTCAAGCATGGATTAGAATTGAAGAATGACAAATACGATAGCTTAAGAGTTATCTTTGGAGAAGAAGTTTTATAAAAAATAGCAAGTGCAAGCACTTTCATTGTTGGAGCTGGTGCTATTGGTTGCGAATTAGTCAAAAACCTTTCTATGTTAGGTTTAGGAAGATAAGGATCTATTACACTAACTGATCCAGATATTATTGAAAATTCTAACTTAAATAGATAATTCCTTTTCAGAGAAAAGCATATTCGTTAACCTAAATCTAGGTAAATTTAATTAATTTTATTTAAATTCTAAATTATTTAAATTAAAATAGTGTTGCTGCAGCCGCTGCTATATAAATGAATAAAGATTTAAAGAATAGCGTGGTAGCTAGATTAGATAAAGTTTATGAATAAACTGAACATATCTTCAATGATAAATTCCTTTAGAGCTAAAGTATCATCTTAAATGCTCTTGACAATGTCTAAGCTCGTAAATACATGGATGTTAGATGCATTCAAAATAGAAGAGCCCTTATTGATTCAGGTACTCTCGGACCCAAAGGACATGTTTAGGTAATTTTACAAATCAAAAATTATAAATAAATTTAATTTTATCTTTTAAAAATAAACTGTAACAAAACAATTAATTAACTTTCATTAGAAAAAAATTGCCAAAATCAATCAATTAATCAAGAGACTAATCAATTTAATTTACTTTTGAAATATCTTTCCTTTAATTCAAACTTTAATAAACTCATTACCAAACTAACTAAAAATTTAATTTTTAATTAATCTTTAGTGAAATAATGTCATTAATTAATTAATTATTAAATTTAAGAAGAAAACAAATTTATTTCTATCATTATTAATATTGGTTCCATATTAAATATTTTATTTAAACTATCTCGTAAGAGAAAAATAAACAAATGAATTACTATGTTAAATTAAACCTATTATAATCTAAATTTTTTCTATTGTTTTATATAATAGGTAATCATTCCTCATCTAACTGAAACATATGGCAGCTAATAAGATCCTTAAGAAGAAGGTGATATTCCTCACTGTACTTTGAAGATGTTCCCTGAATAGACTCTTCACTGTATTGAATGGGCTAGAGATAAATTTGGTAGAATGTTTGCCTAGAAACCATAAAGCTTATAGAGAGTTTTAGAGGCTTTTAGAAATAATTAACTTTCTACTTTAGAAGAAAAGACTCTTAAGGAAGGTTTAAATGTTCTCAAAAAATATCCTAAGAATTTTGATGATTGCTTGTCTTATGCATTTAAGAAATTCTATAAGCTATTCAATTTCAATATTCTTTCTTTATTGCACATCTATCCACACAATCACAAAAATAAGGATGGCTCTTTCTTCTGGACATTACCTAAACGTCCTCCTAATGCTCAGTAATTTGACCCTGCAAATGATTAACACATTAATTTAATAATATCTTGTGCTGCTCTCTATGCTAATGTCTTCAACATTAAAGTTGATTTGAAGATTAAAGAAATAAAGGCTAGAACAACAATTGCACAATAAATTTCAAAGATGCCCATCCCAGCTTTCAAAGTAGATGAAAATAAATTAAAGTCAATGAAACAAGATATCGATAAGGAAAAGAATAAAGAGAATAAAATGTAAGAAATGGAAATAGAACAACCTAAAGTTAATTAATCTCCTGAGTAACTAATGCAAGAAATAAAAGCAATTTGTTCTAAATTCAATGTAAATAAAATCTAGATAACTCCATAGGAATTCGAAAAAGATGTTGATGACAATTACCATGTAGATTTCCTCCATTCCATGGCTAACTGTCGTGCTATTAATTACTCCTTAGAAACTATGGATTGGATTGATGTTAAACTCAAGGCTGGTAAAATCATTCCAGCCTTAGTTACTACAACTTCAATAGTCGCTGGTTTGCAAATAATTGAAACAATAAAGATCATTAAAGAAATTAAGGCAGACCTCTTCAAGAATGCTTTCTTGAACTTGAGTTTACCTCTGCTTGTTCAGCCTGAACCATAGAGAGCAGAATAATTCAAATTGAATGCTAATTTAAGTACTACAGTATGGGATAGATGGGAAATAAAAATAACTAAGGAGAATGATACTCTTGAAAAATTGTTTACTTTCTTACTGAAGAATTATAAATTGTTCCCTCATGATGTTTTCTAAGGCAATAAACCTATTTATATCGAATAACTCATGCTTCTTCCAAATCGTCAATAAGAAAGACTAGATTTGCTTTCAACTAAGCTGAACAAGATTTTGGAGTTCAAAGTAAATTCTAGCATATTTTAAATTCATCTTATTTTATTAATTTTTTTTATTTTACTAGTTAAAAGAAGACAATTTTATTGATATAAATATAATATTCACATCGACTTAAGACAGCACAAATCAAATGAAAGGAATTCCCCCAATTAGATTATTCTTCTGATAATAAACATATTCAACTTTATAAAGATCAAATTTTATCTCGTTTTTACTATTATCTAATTATTTACGTATGTATCTGTCTAGAAATATTGATGATTTCATTCATAAATTACTTTTTTTTCTTCTATCTTTATATTTTTTATTGTTTAAAATGTTCTCTACATCAGATAAAAATAACGAAATTTTATTTTGGTTAAATAAAAATAATTTCCTCCAAAAAGTAAATCCAGTAAGGCGTTGATGTATTTACATTCTAGCAATACAGCTTATTATAAAACAAAATGAAAATGTAAAATTCACCTCTATTTTTAATTATTATAATCCTTAAATAGTAAGTAATATATTCTCTATAAAATATTGATAAAATAGAAGAATGTATATTTTCTAATAGAAAGTCTTTTGCAATCAATCCTGTATTTCCCAATTATAAAATTTCCCTAAATATAGGAAGGATTTTTTATTATAAAAACAATCGTAATAGAGATCTTTGCTTAAAGAACTCTACTAATTTAATTATATAATAGTAGATTTTTATTATTTCCCAGATTTCTTAGCAAATTTATTTTGTAAAAATAATTTGGGTTCGAAAAGGTAGAAGAATCCATATTTTTAATGCTTATTCCTTGAATTAGATGAGAAATCAATTATTAAAATTCAAGTAATAAAAAATATAAATAGCGCACAGATTCTATGAACATGAGTGTAAACTATTTTTTATTTCTCCATGATACTTTACTAATCCAAGCTGGCTCGAATTATAAATTATTAAATAAATTTTTGAATAAATAAATTCATGGGCTTTAATAACATTAGTTTTATAATGAAATTAAATGGATATAAAGGGATGCAGTGGGGGTTTTATTATTATAAAGGTAGAAGACAGGAAAGCAGGATTAGTTTGAAGAAGTGTAATGAAGGAAAAAATTAGTGTGGTATGTAGAATAAATGAAATATTTAAAAAAATATAGAGGAATTAACTTACCATTTAAGTTTAATTAAAAGTAGAGATAGAATTTGTACAATAAAAAAAATATAATAAATACAGCAATAATTATAGATAGTCATAGTAAGTATAGTGAAAGTAAGTATTTAGTAATATTCATATTTTTATTATTCTTAATTCTAAATTAATTTAATGTACTACTTCCTTCTTTTATAAGGTTTAAAGCTATATCCTTGCCATTTCTACCATTAAGTAGAACATTTGGTAATATATTTTCTTTTAACTTTTAAAGCACCATTATATCCCTACGATGGTGAGATGATTAGGAGTGAAAAGTGTAGTTATTATCAAGTTTTATGGATTAGAAGACTATTTAGTTTAAAATAGTATCAAAAGATCATTGGAAAGGTGTGCACGTTACTTACTAAGTAGTAGAGGGCTATTAATGTAAAGTTTGATATACAGCTTTTCAGGCTTGTGACATGATATTGGAAGGTTTTTTTGCTTGTTTTATGGTTAAAGACACTCATTCCAATTTATCCACCACAGTACCCTCCGTATTTTATCAAAGCAAGGAGAGTCTTTTCTTGTATTCTTCTCTTGTTTTTGAGGGAGTAGAGCTTATCAATTCCTAAAAACGTAAAAGAAACTATGTTAACTAAGATCAAGTAGAGACCAATAAGTATAGATAATATTTCTTAAGATTTTGAGATCATTATTTAATAGAGTATAGATATAATTTTATAAATGTTTTAGTGAGTCTTGATTTGGGTTTAAATTTAGCAATATTTTTCTTGCTAATTATTAACTTTTATAATTTAATTTGTTGAACTACGATTGTCAGACTTCCTCTATTTCTTTGCCTTATTTTTACTTAGAAAGAAAAGGAAAGAATCAAATGTATTTTTTTAAATATTATTATTAATTTTTCAAACTTGTTTCTCTTTTTAAATTTAATTAAAAATCAACCTGCGTTTTTATGGGATAACAAATAATTAATTGAGTGTTTAAAAATAACAACTAGAATTAATTAGGATTTCAATATCAAGCAAATATTAATAAATTTATTAAAAATACCAATATTTTCACTTTCATCTCAATTCCTATTAAAAGTGACAGCAATCACCCACTCTGCAAATATTTAAATTTAAATATTCGTTATTTTAAATAGTTCAAACTACACTTGATTACAGATTAAAAATAAAGGTAAAGTGAAATGCTAAAAGAATGAATGATTGAATCCTGTTTTAGAAAATAGCAGAAAATTCTGAAAATAAATCTAACAAATAAATTACAATTATATCTGTTACTTATTCAAAGTAATATTGATCAGGTAATATAAACTCTCTCGTCCTACTGCTTTTATCAAGTTTTAAATTATTTAAAATTATTAGGCTGGCTAAATAATATTAATTCTATAGAACCTACTTTTAGCTATAATTTTATTTATTTCTTTACAGGATGCAATTATGATCTGTAATACCTTGATTCTATTTTTATCTTCAGACACAATTTCATTAACCTTTATCACAAAATAAAAAATAATGGGCAATTATTTCTTTTATTCAAGTAAAAAAGAATTGATACAATTCAGCAAACTTATTTAGTTTATATGAATTTAAGTCTGAAAAATAGATCGAACCTGATTCGCTGATTTCTTAAAAACGATTGAGCAATAATTAATTCATTAAAATCATCAGTTAATTGTATTTAAAATTGATTATTAAGATATTTATTCACTCTTTTTGATCACAGAATTTCTTATATGAATATTCTATTCTATCTATTTATTTATTAATTGAATTAACTTTACTATTTTTAAATTTTCTTTACCCCTTTTTTCTGTCTCCTTCCTTCTTCATTTGTCTTTTTCTTCTAAATTAATAATCAAATAAATTCTATCTCTTCTACATCATGTAATCTTTCTGATTAAATTTCTAATAAATTATTTAATATAAATAAAAAGAAAATAAAAAGCTAAACATATAATGCCTATAGCTTTAGTTATTGATGCTTTTTTAATATAGATAGAATATTGCTTTAAATAGAATCTAATCAACCTATCAATCAATCAATCAACCACTTCTATTTAATTTAATTTATAGTATTATTACACAATTCTTAATCTTAACCAATGAAAGCTTGCTTGTATGCAATCAATATTAATTTATTGATTTATCTTTGCTTTTATTATTTGCTTAATCAATCAATATCTTTTGATTGTTTAATATTTGCTTCTTTTCTGATTAAACTTATTTAATAAATGAATTACTAATAAGTTATTTAAAAGATTGACGAGTGAAGAAAGAAATAAGTAAATATAAATTAGAATAGAATAATGAAAATTTAAATTTAAATAATTTATTTATTCAATAACTCTTTAATTTGTTTACATAGATGCAGTAAAGCTAACTCGCTCAATCTATTAGTAAAGTTTATAATTACAAAGAAAGCAATTAATTTACAATACGGTTGATCTTCTTTTTTCTCAACAAGTAACAATTTGAAATAATTAAATACAATATTTATTTTTTAGTTGGGAAACAATGAAGAAAATTAGTTGAGTAAATAACAAAAATGAGCAAAATAGGTATTTGAAGATAGATACAACGGTAATACACAAATCAGTAAGTAAAGCAACTTTAACTTTAGTGTATATTATTTTATTTTCTTTGAAAGTTAATTAGGTAGTTGGATAGTAGTTAGGTTGGATTATTATTTTTTTATTTCATTATTAGTTGTATGTATGCTTGTTCTTAAGTAGCTTTCTGAATTGTTTGTATTGATTGGCTAGAATAGGTAGTAGCTAGGTTATCTCTGCAATTTAAATTGGAGGAAATAGATTCCAGTAGTTGTTAAGAGAAAAATAGCTATTTATGAGAAGGAAGATGCTTTATTACTTAATTGATTCATTGGTAATTCTTCATATATTATATTTTTTTATAGGTTATTATTTGGCAGATTATACAATTTGTTCACATTTTGAGATATTCAGAGTAATCTAAGCAGTATTTTGATGATTCATAGGTTGTCAATTTTATTTTTTAAATCACCATATCCAGATCCTTACCTCTATATCCTGCTTTTTTAATAAGATGTTCTAAAGTTGTACGCTAATCCCAAGTTTGATCTGAAGCAACTTCGGGTAAGAAGGTTGCATTTCCTGAACAACCATTATGTTGGAAATCAATGATGATACCATGCTTTCCTATAACCCAATCGAAAGACTTTTTATTGTCCTAAAAATTAACTAAAAGGCTGACAGACACATTTAAACGATGTAATTCATTAAGGGAGATAGGGCTAAATCTTGAGTCTTTAAAAGCACTAATCATAGCATACTGAGGGAGTGTCTTTTCAATATTTTCATGTTGGAAAGTACCTATGCATCCTCTCAAATCATCACCATCAATGTGCCAAGTGACAAATAGAGGAGTTTTATACTTTGGTAAATGGGCAGGGAAGGGAGGAATAGGCTAATTGTTAAGAGCTGCCTTTAATACGTCAAAGCAATACTTGCAGTGATCTTTTGTTGCTTATATTTAATTTTACTGATCCATCCTAATTTTTATGAGGGAAATTGGAGTTGTTAGTGGTAGTTGTGGTGGTGGTAGATTTCTTTACTTTGCTTATTTTTTCTTTTGTTTTGTTTCTTTGTTTAGTTAAAATACTATTTTCTTTGGTAAATGTTCTCGCGTCCTTCCTATTATGTATTGTATGAATTAAGTTTGTAATCAGTCAGTCAGTCCCTTCCTTCCTTTTTCTCTTTCTTTTCTTTTTATTTGTATTTATTAATTATTTATTAGCTTTTATCTTTTTATAATATAATATATGATTGGCAATTTCAAAGCAAAAAGTATTTTTCTTTTTATTATTTATTAAATCTTCCCTTTCTCTCTCCAACCTTCTCTCGTTTTTCTTCTTTTTTACTTATTATTTTCTCACTTCTTTCCTTTTAAAATTCTTATACTGCGATATCCTTTTCAAGTAAAATACAATGGAGAATACAGTATAATGCTATGAAATGCAGTGGAGATATAGATTTCATTTTTAAGGCACACTCTTTCTATTTATTTATAGTTGCACCTACCTGTCTTTCTTTCTTATCTTCCTTATAAATTCATTTAAAATATTTAAAAAAATGGAAAATTTGAACTGTATTTTGCTTTGAATTAAGAAGGATTAATTAATATTATTTGGTAGAAAAAAAATCAAAAGATTACGAAATGAATAGATAATTTGCAAACTAATTCCTTTTGTGATAAAAATGTGTTAATTTTCTTGATTCATTTAAAATATTGACTAATTATATAAAAATTAAATAAAACTATATGACCAAACATTAATTAATTTACACCCTTAATTATCTCAAAATAAGTGGGCTCTAAAGTTAACAAAATACAAAATACTTTCAAAAATAGTGCTAATTATTCATTGTTAGGCATTAAATTTCCATTAGAAATCTAGAAGTGACGTTAGTAGCTATATTATTTTGTCCTCTCGTGATTTGATTCTTGACTTAAATTTGCTCAAAATCTAAAATCTTAAATTAATAAATAAATTCTACTACTGTGTTAATTCAATTTCTATATATATTAATAAAAATAAAAGTTTAAGAAAATGATAGAATATAACTTTTTTGTCATTTTGAGTTGTAAGTAATGAACTATTTTGTATCTAATTCATTTTGTTTGTGCTTAGTTATAATTTTAGAAATTTTAGTTAAACATTTTCATCATTATATTTTTCTATTAGCTTAGATTTACTAAATAATAGCAAAATAAAATAAATTGAAATAACAAATATTCAAACCTTTTTTTGAAAATATTTATTTAAATGGCATAAACTTTCAAAGTATCTTTAGTTTTAAACTTGAAAATAACTTGATAATATGAAAGATCGAAGTAAACTGTAAACCTAAATTCTAATTAAATTTGAGCCTCAATTCTATCGTTTCAAACCAAATCTTATTTAACATGATCATCTAATCTTAATCAATAATTAAAGAGTAATAATAACCGCAAAATTGAATATTTCAAATAGAAAGTACATTAAAAATGTTAACATAAGTAGATAATCATAACTACTATCTATATTTTATATAGATCTATTCTTAAATAAACTCTACAAATTGATTAAATTGTAAATCAATTTAGTAAATATTTAAAAAGTTAGGATTAAATAATTGTCAAATAAATCCTATTTATTTAACCTTATTTCATAATTTTAAAATATTAAAATGAAACTATTCTTTCTTTAAATTTTTCGTTTTACTATTAAAGAAATAAATATAGACTTCTGAGCTATTAATAGCACAAATCTAATCATTAATTTTCAAATCAAATTTAACATTTTAATTTTCACAATTATTATGGAGAAATATTTCAAAATAAAGTTTTAAATTTGAAAAAATATAATAATTTTCTCCTTAATTAGATTACAAAAAATAATTAAAAATTTAAAGCCATAAAACTACAAAACTAATCAAATCTAGTAGTAAATATTTGTAATTTTTTAAATGAAATTTTGGCAGATCTAACTTTGCAAGTTGTAGGAGATCAAAAACAAACAAAATATTGTTAAAAAAGTACAAAATTATTAAAAATATTATGAAAAAATAAATTTATGAAAAAGAATAGAAAATTTCACAAATTAAAAAAAAATCTATTCACAACCCATCACTAATTTTATTAATAATTTTTAATAACTTAAGTATTACAAGTTGTGAAGCTTTAGGCTTAATGGTAATAGATAATTTGATTTTTTAATGCTTTTTACTAATAGTTGTTAAAAGAGGTAGGAGTGAGGTATATAATATTCTAAAATAAATAATTTAAGATAGATTGAATAAACAACATTCTGGTATATATATATATTTTAACATATTTTATTTTATATAAGTTCTGGTTATACTATTGAAATAATCATTATTTTTTCGTTGATTGGTTAATTTATTAATTTATTGATTGATTGATTGATTAAAATTTGTTGGGATAAAATTTGTTTACTTATTGTAAATAAATTTATATTTCATTGCTTTAATTAGCATGTTCCACATAAAGGAGGTGCATCTCTTCTCAATTAAATGCATTCATATGTACTGAATGATAATAAGGTGGGACACTAAGCACATTTCTTTTAGAATGTTGAGTTTTTAATTTAATCTAAGCAAGAAAAGCAGACTAATCTGGAGTTATTCTTCTTATGATCAATTATTTGTTAGATTGAGAAAGAACTGGCACATTGACAGACATCACAAAGTTAACTCATAAGAGCTGAGGGATCCTTGATAGTATTAGTCTATTAAGAGCAATTATAATCAAAGAAGAAAGAGTTATTTAGGGGGATAAAACTTGAATCACAAGGATGGATTAACTATAACATTTCACAGTATTCATTACATTCATGGGTAGAGAAGAATCTCAAAATACCTTCATAACCCAAGTTACCATCACCAAATTTATCTTGGTCAAGACAATGGACTTGAGGGTCAGTCAAAATACCACTGTCATTACCTTAGAGATCAACAATTGCTAGATAACCTTTACTAATTTACCATGAGAAATGGGAAAGGGCTTAAGCTAGAGGGCTGTAGAGGTTGTCAGTTTGAGAAACATAACCTGCATTATTATTAAACTTTTCATAAGTACCTTCTATGAATTTTTCAAAATAATAACGAGAGTTGTAATTAAAAGGATAAGTGGTTTCATAAATATAGCAGTCAATGAATTGTAAAATCAATGCTTCTTCTTCATAGGCTTCTACCAGTTTACTATTGAATTCTTTGACTATATATTTGCAAACAATTTGAGAAATAATATCTCTCTTCATTTCATCAATAGACATCTTTGATTATTTTTCGGATTTCTTGTATTACTTAGCAACCATCTTTTAATTGAGATAAAGATCTTTAGCATGATAAGCATATCTCATAGCACCTTCAGAGAAAACTAAGTTGCTTATTTTAACTTTGGTACCCAAATAGAAAGTCTTAATTTCTAAATTTTTCCAGTTGATTTCTTAATTACCCTTATAATTTTTAACTAATTCAAAGGAATAACAAATAGCTTAATAATCATTATAATTATCGAAACTATTCCAGTTGATAGGACCAGTTAAATAGAGGACTTTTTGAGCTTTTTCTTTGGTTTTCTTTTAGTTTCTTTCCTTATATTCTTCAACTGTCTCAAAATAATGAGAAGGGAATTCTCTCTTTAACTAAGAAAGTCTGTCTTCTTATTCCTTTTAAATACGCTTCTTCTTATCTGCAATAGCTTGCTTATATTATTTACTGCATGTGTCTTCTAATTTAGCTTCATAATGGCTATCATCAGAGTCGTATTCTTCTTCCTCTAATACCTACTATTCTTCTATTTGCTATTAAATTACACTAGCAGATAATTTGGAAGATTACTCCTTAGTTTTACTCCAAGAAAAATTCTTTCTAAATCTTTTGTTTTCCATAATCATTTAGAATGCCTAACCTATTTTGCCAGAGGGTCTTTAGGGCTAACCATTTCCAATTCCACTCTTAGAGAGAGAAGCTGTAACAGTTGATTTAATTTATTCATGCATAACATTACCAAGAGAAGTAGGTCCTGTAACAGCTGAACTAGATTTTAAATCTTTTATATTAAAATTTTTTCCATAGGATTGTTACATGATTGAAAACATCTTCTTAGTCATTGAGCTAATTTCAATAGCAGTAAAATCGATTCCCTTTTAACTAAATTCGTTCATTAAAGATTCTATTTTTTTACCGCTAGGGCATCCATTGGGATAGTCATCTGATAATCCATCGTGATACTTTGTACCATGAGCGGGACAATCAGCAATGTAAACAACTTATCTTGCAGCTGCACCCCATTAGAATTCTAAAGCATTGTGCAAACCTCCTGTAACATCTTCTCTTTAATATGAAAAAATAAAAAATTAATAATGATAAAAAATGAATAGATTAAATAATCTATCTTGTCTGAAATTCTATTTATTTAATAATCCAGAACAATACTAGATCATAAGAATTGAATAAAATAATAAATTTAAAACTTACGGAGCATCACCACCACCAAAGCATTTAACAGATTAAATTTAATTTCTAAAATCTTCAATATTTCTTGAGAAATCATAGGTGACATACTTTTAAGAATCGCAGTGATCTCTATATCCAGAGAAAGCAACTCTCAAACTAATGGCAGGAAAATCTTCATAAATAGTATTCAAAGTATTTCCTACATATTAAACTACTTGATTCATCCAAGGAGACATAGATCCAGTAATATCAACGATAAAACATAAATCTAATGAACAAGATGAATTGAATCTCTGGGCTTAATCTTTTTCTCTGTCAATAAGAGGCATTAAAATCTTTAAATCTTAATTTAATTCAACCAATGATGACTTGAAGTCTTCAATAGTTAATCCCTTAATAATTTATTTCTTTATGTGATTGCTTGAATCAGTGTTATTTTGTGAACTATCATTTTAATCACTATTATTCTTAGCATTTTCCTATTATTCTACAACCTCAGGAGTCTTAATTTCAATTTCTTCTGCTTTCTTCTCTTCCTTCTTATGTCTATACGAGCAATTATCCCCACGAGGACAGCAATTACTTAAGAAAAGAGGACAGTCAACTAACTTGTGAGGTGTAGGACAGTAATTCTTATTTGGGCAAATACCCCAAGACTAACCAACATGGCTGAAGGGACACTTACCTTTAGGCAAAGGGCAATCTCCCATGTGATAATCGTGGCAAGGTAAATGCTTTTGGATATTTACACTACTCATTATATATATATACTTTTGATTAGATATTTTATTTGTTTGCCTTTTATTATTATTTATTCAAAATTGAGGTTTAATAATTGGTTTTTATAGAAATGTGGTAAAGTTAATATACATCATTGTGAATTAATGGTCAGCCTGTTTTTTTTGGTATAGATTTTGATCTTATGTTATTTATCAATAGATGTAAGAATAATTTAATAGGAATTTATTAGACACTTTATAATAAGAATTGTTATATCATCTTCATATTAAGCAATGCTTTTGGCTTTTTATTTTGCAAGTAAGAAAAGTGATCTTAAAGTTTTAGACGCTATAACTTGATTATTCAATTTCTTTAATAGCTTAAAATTTAATTAATATTGTATTCTACTCCAATTAAATAGTAGATAGATAGATAGATAGATAGATAGATAGATAAATTAGAACAATAATTTATCTAAAATAATGACATTTTTTATTCTACATTTCCTATTTATCAATCAATAAATACATTTAATTCTACTATAATATATTTTTTACAATTTATTAAGGAGGGAAATTAAAAATAAATTTACACTAAGACTCAAAAATATTTTTATGATTTATAAAAATTACATTTTTAAGATTTATAAATTTAAATTATAATGCTACTCCTCCTTAATTTTAATTTTTCCAATTAAAATCTAGGAGTTAAAATCCTTTAACATAAAAACTTCCTTTCTGTTTCTATTTTTATCACTAAAATAGAAAGACTAATAAATAGAATGTTGGACTAGATTCTTTTCAAAGAATTAATTATTGCTTTTAGAAAAAGTATTAATAATAATTCATAAATAAAAGTAAAGAAATTTTTATAAAAAATTTATTAATTAGAAAATATTCATAATGCTTTAATTTTAGAAAAATAACAAAACAAAAATATAATAAGGTTTTAACATACTCTAAAATAAATTGATCCTAATCATGAAATCTCATATTCATCATCTAAATCTTGTCATTGATCCAAATTATCTGCCTGATTTGACATGGACTAATATAAAATTAGAATTTAATTTCAATAAAGATAATTAATAAGTTTTTACCTTTTTTTCTTCAATAATTGAACTAGATTAGTGGGAGAGACTAACTTGAGAAATACATCTAGAAGAACTTATCTAAGAATATTCCTCCCTAAATGATTTTATAGCCTCCTAACTAATAATCTTATTGATTTTAATCATATTCTTTACTTATTTTGCTCTTTCTGCAAATCTAAGAGATGATAGAGTTCCTTCATAAGAAAATGAATCAGAAGCTTTTTAAAATTAAAATGTATTATTTATTTATCCTTAATATGAAAATAAAATTTAATTACAAATAGTTGTGATCATTATCGTTTTTGAGTTTCCTCCTAAAGAATTTTATAAAATTCTAGTCAAACAAGATTCTCTATAAGGAACATGTTTTGAATTTGGCTGAGTTATTTAGTTCATAACTTTTCCAAGAGTTGATAAACTCAAGTTTATTTAAACTCCTTCTTTCAAACATTCTCCTGTAGCTCCAGTCATTTAAATCCTCTCACTACCTGCTAAATCTACAAAATTTAATGTACCGAAATTTAATACATTTTCTGGGTTAGTTTTATCATATCTCTAAATTGATATTTAGAAAATTGAGTGGCTACGAGAGGAAGAAGAATTTAACATGGTGGATCCAATTATTTTATTTTTATATCCTTATCCCATTTTTTTAAAAATTTCTTCTTTACTAGTAACAACAAAATTAGATAAATTCTCTACATATATTCCAGTTTCAGGTTTCTATCTAATATTGAGGCTTTTATTTGACTTTGAAAGTAAATCAAACATTTTTTCATTGTAGATCTAGAAGAAACTCACCTTTAAAATATATTCTATCTAAGGATTAGATTCTATATGATCAAAGATGTGCTGACATGCTCTAGGAATAATCCCACTCTCCTCTGGTGTTTCTTTACCATCCATAGTGTAAGTTTTGCCGGAGCCAGTTTATCCATAAGCAAAAATAGTTCCATGGTACCCTTGCATTACACTTTCAATTAAAGGCCACCCTATTTAAGAGTAGATTATTTCTTGGTCATCTTCAGGCCCAAATATTTTATTGTAAAAAAATTTTTTTCCTTAATTTTATTATAGTTTATCTTTGTCTTGTTAGACATCTTTAATAGTTATCTAGCTCTTATCCTCATTCAAAAAGATTATTTAGATTGGATCAATACCCTATTAGATTTAATATGGTGTCTTTATTAAAGGTTTACACCTCACTACAACTTAAAAGTGACTGTTATTAATAGTGTTTTCTAACATTTTTGATTTTTAATCTTCACTTTTCTAATTATTAATTCCAATATATATTTTCCTCTTTTATCTTGTGATTGTGATTTGAATAGAAATTCAAATGAAAAATTTTTTTTGATCAGATGATTGGAAATTTTTCTTATCAAAAAAGCAATTTTTGAATTAAAAGCTTATCTATCTCAAAAAATAAATTAATATAGAAATGTAAAAGGACAGATATATATTAGATTTATTACTGATAAAATCTTGACTGAGCATCTTTTCTATATAAATTTGATTTTAAAAAAGATTATATGCTAAGAGAAGTTAGTTTAAACAACAGATTTTAATACTCATAGTAATAAATACTATTTAAATAAATATGTTAATAAATTAATTTAATCCTTTTATTATAATTAAACATAAAAAATACACATACATTTTCAATAAAAACTTTGTTTTTTTCAAATTTAATTAATTAAAAGTTATAATTTCTTTCTATATTTAGAACCTAAAAAATAATTTTATTTTTATATTAGGGTATCTAATTTTTGTTTTGATAATTACAAAAATATTATTTCTTCTTCATTTTTTTAATTACTTTTTTGGTAATAAAGCTAGAAAGTTATATCATTTTTATATAGATAATCCAAAAAATAACCTTTGATGATCGATTTGCTACCTGATTAATTATTATCAGTATAAATTTTTTGATCAAAATTCCCTTATTATAATTTAAAGTAATATTTTTATTATTGCTTTTTTAGTAAAATTACACTGTTTGATATTATTAAGGATAGTAAGTTTAAATGATAAATACTAGAAAAATTATAAGTTTTTATAATAATTAATGTTCTAAAAAATATGAATATAAATAGGATTTATGTTTTTTATAAAACTATTATAAAATTTTCCTGTTTCTATCATACATTTCTTTTCTCAATTAATTTGATTACTTTATTAGTCCTTATGAGATATTTTAAACTTTTAAAAGTTATAAAATTATATGATATTTTTATAAATTTTAATTAATTTCTAAAGAAAATACAAATTAACATTAAAATAGTGCCTTTTAAATGATGGAATTAAATAATTATAATAATAAAAATTAAATTAATCAACACAAAAATATTTGAATTTTTAGATTGAATAAATCATGAGGATAAGCTTATAGTTACTATCAGTCTCCATTTTAAGTAAAAAATTAAATATAATATCTGTTAACTTATTTAGGTTTATTTTTATTAGTTAAATTAGTGTTATCAAATTAAGAATTTTATGATTAAGATACAGATTCTTTATCGATTCCCCCTAATAAAAAAGTTTACATTTATGGAAATGAAACGTGGTATCATTAAGCAGTTATAAAAATAGAATTATAAGGTGAATTAATAATTTATCCTTAATAAGATGTATTAATTACTTACAAATATATGAACTTCAGTGAAAATGGAATATTAACAATAGTTTAAAATCAAGATACAAAATTTCTAGTTTAGTTAGAATAAGTGATAGATCCTGTAGATTGTATAATTACTAATCCAAAAGGGATGATCTAGATTATATCTCAATAATCCTATGGAAGTAGTTAGATAATAGGATTTAACAATAACTATCCTTATGAAATTGATATAGAAGATACACCTTAGTTACCAAATTCTTAATCTATCTTTGTTTATTATTTTGATGATACTATTAATAATCCATATATTATTAATGCTCAAAATATCTATGGAAATTAAATAAAATTTATTAAGAGAAATAATTTCTAATCTCGTAAATTGATCTCTTCAATAATACCGAAACCGATTTTAATATATTTTACTACAGGAGATAGAGAAATCATTTTTAAAAAGTAAAAATTTAAAATTACCTTAATATTTTTATTTTGTAATTATATAGAAGAAAAAAAAACTATTTTTAAAAAGATTGTTAGAGGATATTTAGATTTAACTAAAAAATGGAGGGTTTTGAGTTACAATTAAAGAAAATTTGCAATATATTTAAATTTTTTTATTAAAAATAAAATATAGTGCTTGCCTTTAAACTCATTTCTCTGTGTTATCTGGAGTATTATTCTTAAATCCAATAAGTATTCACCTAGTAGGAGATAAAATAAAAAACTCTTTGTTTATAAATGATGAATCATATATAAATTAAGATAAAAGCCCATATTTAATATTAAAAGCAGAAGTAGAAGATAATCTGTTCATGAATCTAACTAATATTAAAATAAGACTTGATTCTTTAAGAATTCAAAAAAATATATTCTATAAAATAAAAAATGGATTTCTTAGTCTACCTTAAGATATTAGAAATAATACCATTATTTCTAGCTAAATTCTTATTGATACGCTGAATTATCATGAGCAGACTAGTTTTAAAGAATTCAAAATTCACAAATCTAATATTGATTTTTTAAATGGACCTAAATAATTTATGAATATTTCTAATAACTTTATCTATGGAAGTATAATAAAACTTTACTAAAATCTAAGATCTTTAGAGTTTTCTAATAATAAATTTATAAGATCACAAATGAATTTAACTAAAATAAAAATTTCATCGTCTATAAAAATAGACTAGTCTTACTTTCATAACAATGCAGAAGAAATGGATTTATTTATTTTAAATATATAGAAATAACTAGATGGTAATTAAATATTAAATATTAATATAAAAAATTCGAGATTCGTAGGTAATTATAATTCTATATTAAATTTCTAAAATCATTTCTAATAGTAATAGATTTAATTAATGATAAATGATATTTATCAATCCAATATTCTGTTATATTTGAGAGACAATATTTTCAATATTACCTCTTTTGATTTAAATTAAAGATTCGTAAAAGGAATATAGGCTAGATTATTCTATTTTAGATTTGAAAGATATACAGAGTTAATACCCTCAAAATAATATACCAATAATGAAATATAAATGAAGATTCTTTAAGTTAGAATTTTTGATTAGAAATTTGATTAAATGTTAAAATAGCATTTCTTCTATAGAATAAATATAAGTAAAGCTGATTTGAAATAAGGCAATAATCTATTCATAAAAATTAATGACCACAAGATGCTAATCGAATAGAAAAATATCTAAGAATAATAATATTAAATACATCACTAAGAAAGATAAAAAATTCAATTTTTAAATTTAGATGATACCTTATTTTTACCTGAATAGCTTGAAATTTTATTGATTAATATTTATCCCTAAATCTTAATGCCAGGTAAATACAATATTGCAATACCTTTTAGTGGAAGAGGAATAAAAGATTTTTAAATCACCTTGAAAAACAATGAAGTAGTAATTGATTAAGTAAGTATAGATTTCTCTCATACCACTTTCATTTTTTAATTTTTAAATCTAACAATTGCTATATAAAATGACGAATTATCTATAATTTGGGATTCTACAAAAATTGTAACACTTAGCTTATTAATTAACTTTAATCAATGTAATGAAGATTAGTATGCCTAAAATGGATGGTGTGTTGATAAATGTGAGCTTTTCGAAATAGGTAAACAATGTGTATCAGAATGTAAAGAAGGATATTTTTAAGAAAGTGAGAGCACATGCAAATAATGTCCAATTGGTTGTCAATCATGCAATAATAATGAATAAATCTGTACAAACTGTTTTCCTCAGTACTATTTGATAAGTAATTAATGCTTTTCAACTTGTATTTAAGGGTTTTTTGAACATAATGGAAAATGCTAGGAATGCCTACCTGAATCTGAAAACTGTGTTATAAATGATAACTGTTTCGATTGCATATAGTCCGGTATTTTGTATAAATGTGTTAAATAACTCTCTCTTACAGGCACGGAAGGCATTTATAATGACAAATGTATTAATTGCCATTAATCTTGTAATGGTTGCATAGGTAATACTGCAAAAGATTGTTTAGTTTGTAATCGGAATTATCAGAGATATTTTGGAGAATGTATTTGATAAGGAGTTAATTGAAGCTTAATTATAAATAATAAATACAATTAATTTAAAATATAATTTATAAATACATATAATTATTAAATATGAATATATTTAAAAACTAACTAAAATATAAGTTACAATAAAGTAACCAAAAAAATCATTTCTTTTATGATTCTCTTCTTAGGTTATTTTTAATCTCAATTAATATTTTTGAACCAAAAATTTTTAATATTACATTTTATCTACAAATTAACTATTCTTTTCTATTGATAACAAATAATAAATACCTATTTATGAATTGCATGTTTACAAAATTCTTAAACAAATTCCCCCAAATTTTATGTTCAACAAATAATTTTCATTTTATTTTATATTTAAATTAAAATTTAATGCTTTATAATGTGATAGAGATCATTTATTTAATTCATTTAATAACCATTTTTCTTTGAATATAATAAATGATGTTACAATATATGAGTTTTCATAATTTATCAAAAAAGATATTTAAAAATAATATTAAAAAAGATATATTTCTATTCATAAAATACTTTGAATTGCTAATAAAGTATATCAGTAATAATTTTCTGAATTTAAAATTTTAATTAAAAGAATTGGTAGCAGATGGTAACTTATAAACTTACTGAAAAGAGTATAGGAAGATTAAAAATATTCCATATTTTAACTTCATAAAATGAGTTTGATTATAGATTAATAAATTATGAAATTAGAGCTATTACAATATTAAGGAAATACTAGTAAGTTGAATTGATTATATAAAAACTAATTTGGGTAAATAAATTAAAAATTTTAAAGCAAATGTAAAAATTCTAAAGTAAATAAAACTTTTTCAGATTATTTAAATAATGAAATCTATCAATAAAATATGGAAATTAAACTTAAATTTAGATATTAATTTATTTGTGGTAATAGGAAGTACACTATATATTTTAATGTTGATCATAATACTTCATATTCATTATCAAAATCCTGTTGACTGGATTATTCATTCTATTATTATAATTTATGAATAAATGAATTTTCACTTTCTAGGCTCTTTATTTATAAAAATTAGTTAATATATTAAATATTAATATTTTTTAATTTACTTTGTTTTCTTCTTTATCTACGATGGTAAAACTTGAAATAGAACTTTTTCTACTTTCTCTAATAAAAGAATATTCCTCTCTGAATGATTAAATAATTTCTTTTTTATTAATTTTATTAACCTTTGCAATATTTTAGATCATCTTAGCACGCTCAGAGAATCTTAAAGTATTAAGAGTTTCATCAACGTTTCTATCATTCATTCCTAATTTTACCATTCATTATATTATTATATTATAGATTAAAATTAAATAAATATTCTTACCTACTGTTGAGATCATTATTGTTTTTGAATTACCTCCTAGAGAATTTTATAATAGTCTTGTAAGTTTTGAATTACGATAAGGAATATGAGTAGTTTTTGGATTAGTAAGAGCTGATATTACATTTCCAAGCATAGTTAAACTTTAATTTATTTTAACAGTTTCTTTGAAAGAAGATAAATTCGAAGAAGGGACACATACAAACCTTTCTGATCCAGATAAATCTACTAAATTCAACACCCCTACATTAAGGATATTTTCAATATTATTTGAATCATATTTTTAAATAATAATTTAAAAAATAGAATGGCCCCTTGTAGAATCACTATTCATAACTGTAGAAGAGATAAATCTGTTTTTAATTCCTAATTTCATTTGTTGCAGAATTTCATCCTTAGATCTAACAACCTGACTAGTAAGATTTTCCACAAAAACTCCAATTTCAGGTTTTTCTCTTATTTCAAGATTTTTTTTTGATTTCTATAGGAGATCAGTAATATTTTCATTATATAATTCAAGATAGCTAACTCTCACAATAAATTCAATTTGAGGGTTATTTTCTATGAATTCAAAAATCTATTCGCAAGCTCTTGGAATTATTCCTCTTTATTCAAAGTTATCATTCTATCCTTACATTGTATGAGTCTTACCAGTGCTAGTGAATCCATAAGCAAATATAGTACCATTATATCCTTAAAGTGCGCTCTCAATTACTTCTTAACCAATTTCTGAGTAAATTTTATCTTATCCATCTTCAGGTCCAAATATTTTATCAAAAGAAAATATTTTTTTTAATTGCTTTTTTCCTACTTATGAAGGAGGGAAAGGATCTTAAACTTCTACAAATCTCTTTGATTCATCTATGAATAAAACTTATTTAGTTTCCTATCCATTTAAATTATTTCTGATTGTGGGCCTACATCTTACCACTGTTTTGAAAGAATTTTGTATTTCGGTATTACTTCTCATTTGCCTTATTTTTAATTTTGTTTTTTAGCTTTGTTTATTAACTAATTATCCTAAATGCTAGATTATTAATGTAGATAATAAGACTGTTCAATTATGATTTCTAATTTATTAAAAAATTCTTATCAATATTTTTCTTATCAGGTTAAAGTAATATCAAATAAACAATTCTCATTTTGAATTAATCTTTGTAAGAAATCAGCTTCTTTTAATATAGTATTAAGAATTGATCATAAATTTTCTTCCAATCATAATTTAATGAAATTTAAATGATATTTTAAAAATAAATAACTATCCTTTAAGTTAAATGGTATATTAAAGAAAATAATTACTTGTTTTGATATCTCTTTCACATAATTAAAGGAATTATAATCCATAAAACTCTTTCTAATAACAAAAAAATCATCCCAAGTAATTCGATAAACCCATAACTGCACCTTTATTTAGCTTTTTAATCTAAAATTGATTACCTTAAGAGAAGGTGCATTTTTTTAGTTTCAAATTTGATAGGGAACTAAGATTAATTTATATGAAGAATAATAATTAATAAAAATAATGAATTATGATAAGAAAAAAAATGATTGATGAATTAATTAATCTATTTTAATATTTAAAAAACTATATTAATATCATCCTAATTATTAGATTTCTCAATTTGATGATCTTATTCTATAACTCAGTTATTATGAAATTATATTTCAGAATCTATATCAAAAAATAAGGGTTTTTTCTTATTTCTGATTAAAGTTTTTTTTGTTGTTGTAATTTTATTTAAAATTCAAAATTTCTACTAATTATCTAAAAAATATTTTAAAGAATTAACTTTAATTATTGCATGAGAAATAATTTTACTTAGAAGCTAGTTTTTAATAAAAAATAATTGATTATTCCTTCTCACATAAATTTTTTTCATAAATTCAGCATTTTAAAGCTAAGCCAAGAAGACTTCTTCTTTAAGTTATAATTACAATTATTATAAGTTTTACTTTCAATAAATTTTGATAATTATTTTTATCTCTAATAATTTATTTAATTTAAAATGGTTAAATTGTATTAAAGATATTATCTTAAAATTGCTTACAATTCTATTATGAATAATTGTATTTTTATTAAATTACATAAAAGTTTAGAATAGCTAGAGAACATACTTATCTATTTTTCATTTTAATGTAAAATACTATCTGATTTCTACAAATTTTTATCAATTTCTTTTAACATCTTTAAAATATTCTAACACATAATATTTTCCAATGAAATGAAGATATTTAATAAATGATAATAATTTTCCTTTTTAAAGTTGATAGTATTATATAAATACAAATTATATTAAGGAAGTGTGAAGATTTGTTTAGTGAATGAGGAAGAGTAATACTATAACAGTTATTCTTACAGCTGTATAATAAAATTAATGAAAATAAAATTTTACTAACTTAATAAAAATATTTTGATATATTAATGAATACTATATGCATTCTTTTATAAAATAACTACTAATTAATTAATTGCATTGATTTCATTTTTTAGCTGGTAATCCTCTAGCTTTTGGATAATTTTCAGTATCTGTTGTATTTTAAGAGCTATTGCTAGATTTAACACCGCTTTAAGGTCTTTTCTGTGTTACAGATTATCCAGGTTTTGAAGTGGGACGCTTTTTAGCACTTTATTTTCTTGCTTAAGCAGCTGCTTTCTTTTTTCTTTCTTCAGGATCAATATCATCCTCACGGATAGGACCTTCTTCAGTGTATACAAAGAAAACATTAGGATGTCCATCTTCTTCTAATTTTAGAATTTCTTCTACATCTTCTTAGAATCTCATTTCCCTTTCTTAAGCTTTTCTTTCTTCTGAATTTCTTAATAAATTACCAGCCAAATGTAAATTAGGGTACATCCAATCATCTAATTCTTCATTAAATACTGCTCTTAACTATTTATTTAAATTTAAGGTAAATATCTTTGAATATTAAAATTAATGAATTTTATTTACTTAAAGTCTTTCTAATTCTTTTTCGGGAATAAAGTATTCCAAAATAAGGTTCTTCAATTTCAATTCCTTTTATAAAGCTCTACGTCTTTCTTAGAGCTCTTCAATTTCTGAAACATAAAAGTCATCAAGTTCTCTATTTTCTCCTTCAATTTATTTTAATCTCCCAACTAAAGCTTTTATTCTTTTAGTTTTATCTGAAGCCTCTTCAGCTTCACTCTTATACCTTCTATTAATTTCTAAAGCAAGATCTTCGTTTTTCTTAATTTCTTCAGCAACTTAACGTTCTTTTTCTCTCTTTATTTGTAATTCTTGCTAGGCTCTATTAAATTCTCTTTCTTTTTCCAATGCTTTCTGCATGATTTCATCACCTTAAATAACTTTTTCTTGCATTTTTTATAATTTTTTAAGTAGCTTTTCTTATGCTTCTCTTTGCTTTTGTTCTCTTTCTTCCTTTTCTTTAAGTTGTTGAAGCAAAAGTTGTTTTTAATTTTCTTGGAGTTTTTTGTCTTCTTCAATTTTCTTTACTTCAACTTGATATTTCTTTTCTACTTCATTCTTTTCTTATTCTAGTTTTTACTAAAGTAGTTTAACCTTTTCATCATCATTAACTGTTATAACTTTTTCAACCTATTTCATAAATAAATAATGCAATTAGATTTTCATAGTCTAATCAAATATATATAGTTAGTTAAGTAGTAAATTTAAAAAAGTACCTAAATAACTTCAGCTTCAAGGACGATGTTTCCGTCCTAATCTACTGAATTAGCTAATTATTATTTCAATTTTGTAATCTCTTCTTGGAATTATCTGATCATAGCATCCTTAGGATCTTCATTAATTTTAGCATGATTTTGAATGGATTTAGCTCTATGGGCATATCTTAAAGTAGAGATTGTTTCATCGAAGTTGAAATCAGCAGGACCTTTATTTTAAAGAAAATAATGAATAAGAGTATTTTCCAATTATAATATTATTTGTTTATTTATAAATCTTTATAATTATTTGCTTACCAACATTAGCAACCATGACTGTTTTAGTGTTACCACCAAGTGAATCTTAAAGAAGTCTTGTTAATTTAGAATCTCTGTAAGGAATATGGGTAGCCTTTGGGTCGATAAGAGAAGAAATAACATTACCCAAAGTTGTTAAACTCTAGTTAATGTTAATAGCTTCTTTGAGACGAGAGCCAGTAGCTTAAGTCTTGCTTTAACGTTCAGAACCTGCAAGATCGACAAGATTTAATTTACCAACTCTAATGTGACTTTCTGCATTATCAATTTCACATCTTTCAATTGTAATAGAGAAAATAGAGTGAGAACGGGAGGAATCTTGATTCATTTAAGTAGCTCCGACTGCACGATTATCACGACCATGAAGCAATTTCTCACGTAGTTCATCCTAATCTTAAATCATAAAAGTGGATAAATCTTTAACATAAATACCACTGCCTGGTTTTTCTCTTAATTCTAATTTTTTAATGTTTTTTTGCAACAGATCTCTAATTTCTTCATTATAAAGTTCTAAGAAACTGACACGAACCAAGAATTAAACATTAGGTGTACCCTTAATTGAACGGAAAATATGCTCAAAAGTTCTTGGAATAATACCTCTCAAATGCTTAGGTTCATCTTTACCTTCCATAGTGTGAGTTTTACCAGTACCTGTTTAGCCATATGCGAAAATTGTTCCATTATAACCTTCGAGGACACTTTCTACGATAGGATAAGCAGTATTTTTATAAACTGTTTCTTATTCTACTTCAGGCTCAAATGTTGAATCAAAAGTAAATACTTTAGGAGGTTCACCTGTGTCACCTTTTGGATTAGCAACTGAAATTTCACCTCTTGATTAATTAACAAAAACTACTTGAGTTCTGCCATCTTCTTTTTCCTTTGAATTCATTGGTCTGCATCTAACAACGACCTTAACACATTCATCATTCTTATTCTTTTCGTTTTTACTCATTTTATCTACTCAAACTACTATCTTGTATCTATGAACTTTGTATTTTGAATTTGTTTTATATTATTATTGCTAATGTTGCTTGGACCTAATTCTCCTTATAATTTTTTTATTAGCGAAAGGGTTATTTATTATCTGCTTTATAACTTTTTTGAGATTTGTTTATTGTATTATTTCCTTGATTTTGTATTATTTAATTTGAAAATTTAATATTTTTAATTTAATTAACTTATCAGTCTTATATCTTAGTATTAATTAATAGATGATAGAAAGCATAGATAATCAACCAATTAAACATTCATTTTTGATATTTATTTATTTTTCTTTCATTATCTTTCCTTATACTTTTTCAAGTGATGAGCATTTCTGACAAATATCAATATAAGAAGCTCTCTTTTATATATCGCTCATAATTTCATAATCAATCTCACATAATCTCTATTTATTGCTTTTGTTAATATTCACGAATAAAACCTTTTACAAAATTTGAATTCGTCCTTTTTCTAATTAAAATTATAAAATTAATTAATTAATTTATAAATCTATTTTTCAATATTTTAAAATGAAATAATCCTTCATTAATAGTTTTATTCTAAGTCTTTCTATCATAGGATTTGTAATAGATTTCCATATTTCTTTTTAACCTTTAAATAATGATAGAATATTTATTATATTTGGTATTTATTGAAAATTTCTTAAATAAATATAAACTTGCCTAACTTCCAGCTATACAACTATAAAGGAGAAGAGAGATCATAATGTCTAAAGTATACTTGCAAGTTAGTGTAGGTATAATTTTGAGAAAATCAAAGCTCTTATAGATTATGATCCCATTTATCATTATAAGAAATAGGCTAGATTACATATATATCTAAAGATTTCTAATTAAAAAATATAAGTTAGATTTAAAATAGATATCAGTCAGGGCTAAATGTTTTAGAAACTCTTTACATTAATAGTAAAGAATTGAAGGTACAGAGACCACTGGTATGAATCTTTTAGGCAGATTCATATTTGGAAATTTAGAGGACTCTAGACAAAATATTATGTTTAATGATTAATTGGAAATTTTAAACCTAACTTTATTGATGAAAATAATTAAAACAAATCTAAAAAATAACTTAAAATTTTTATAGAATTTCTTAAATTTATAATTGATGTTAATGGATTACACTCATGAAACATAATACTTTCTAAAATTCCAAAATATATCCATAAATAGTTGCATTCAAAAAGTTGGAAATATCTATTTATTTTTGATAAAAGCACTGCTTATAAAAATTATTTTTCTTAATTTATAATGAGAAGTTAGAGTTAAGTTAATATATGTTTATAAAATAAAATAATTATGCTTAATATTATAGTAATTTAGCAAAGTTAGATAGAGATAAAAGGTAAAAATGGATATTTTGTTTCATAATAATAATTTAAATTCATTTCATCAATTTAAAAGATAAAAAAATAATAAAATTTTAACTAAATATCTTTTAATTATTAATTTATTTTATTTTTATATCTGAACAAAGCAAATTGAGTAGAAATCGCTTTTCTTCAAAAATCGATAGGTGCTTACAATTTTGTTTCAGACATTTATGTAAAATATTATCAAATTGCTCATGATAAGGAGAGAAAAAATTAGGATATCCTCATAAAATAACTTCCTTTTTATAGTTAAGAATATAATCTAATTGAATATACCTTTTGAAAGAATAAAATATCTTAAGGGAAATGTCTAAGTATTCGAATATTTGACTAGTTCTGAAGTCTAGAGCACATATTTTATAATTTTAAACTAAATAGACATATTATATCATTATTTCAATCTAAATAATAAATTACAAGGCATTTATCATCTTCAATATATCTTCAAAAATGTTTATATATATATCTTTTGCGCTTAAAGGGATATATATATCATAGGCTCCTTAATTTAAAGATCTCTTCTTAGCTTTAAGAATAAATATAATTAATTCCCTCACAACGCTTATATTAACCCTAATTGGTTTATGATCACTATAGTTGGGGCACAGCTTATTTTACCTAGAAAAGAAGATAATAAGATTAAAAAATAATATAAATAACTTATCTCATATATAAATGTATAAATTTATTAATACAGATTTTTTATATAATTTTAGAGTCAATTTTAGTTGAAAAACGAGAGAGATTAAAGAGGGATTTTATATTCCAAACAATATTTAAAGAATATTAAATAGATATATTAAAACAACCAATAATATTTAAAAATGAAACTTTTTTATCTTATATTTTATCATCAATTTTTTCTAAAATAATAATTTCAACATTAAATAATTCTTAATTTAATTATTTATCTTTCAATTTTTGAAATTAAACTTATAAAATCCTGAAGGACAACTTAAGCAATTTTTTGATGAAGGTCCATTACATGTTTGACAAGAAGAATCACATTACCTGCATATTGAAGAATCATCAAGATATTATTTATTATTTATGTCACAAACTTTGCAACTATTATCTGGATATAAATGAGTGCCTGAAGAACAACTAAGACATTCAGTAGAATTACCTCCATAACAAGTTTGGCAACTTAAATCACAAGATCTACATATTTAAGATCCATCCAAATATTGTTTATTACTTGTATTACATACTTTACAAGAATTGTCAGGTTATAAAGACATACCTGAAAGACAACTTATACATTAAGTAGAAGTTACTCCATTACATGTTTTACAAGTAGAATCACAAGATCTACAGATTGAAGAGCCATCTAAAAATTATTGATTACTAGTATTACATACTTTACAACTATTATCTGGATATAAATATGTACCAGATTGACAGGTTAAACAATTTGTTGAAGCACCTCCATTACAAGTAGCACAGGAACTGTGACATGCAACACATTACTTTGAAGCATTCAGGTAATATCCAGGATCACAAGATAAACAATTATTGTCTAGAATTCCATTGCAGGTTAAGCAAGATGAATGGCATGCAATACAATTAATACCACTTATATAAAATCTATTAGTTGTATTACATGTTTTACATGATTTATCTGCATATAAATAAAGTCCAGAATTGCATGTTAAACAACTAGTTGATGTTGAGCTATTGCAAGTTTTGCAGGTAGTATGACATGCTATGCAATTAATACCACTTATCTAATAATTATTAGAAGTATCACATGCATTACATGAATTATCAGCAAATAAATATTTTCCAGATGGACATGTCAAACAATTTGTTGATAAAGCACCGCTGCATGTTTTACATGAGGTATGACATGGAGTGCAAGCATTAGGAGGAGTTAAAAAGTAGCTGCTATTGCATTTAGTGCAAATATAAGAATCATTATTTTTAGAACATTCAATACAGTAGTTAGGGCAACAAATTCTATTTACCATATACTAAGTAGCACCAGCTTGTGTACATAAATAATCATAATCACAAAATATACTATCAGGAAAAAATATATCAGTGGTAGGATATTAACAAGAAGTGCACTTATAAATACCTGAGCAATTGCAATATTTACCACAAGTTGCTAATTATCTTATTGAACTAAGACTATTATTTATTAATTTAAATTTAATTATAAGCCAAATGGAGTTAATTTAAATTTATTATTAATTAAACTTCAAAAATTGAAGTTTTTATACAAACTATTTTAATTTTCATTTAAAGATAATCTAATAATATTAATTTTTTAAAAAGATGAATAAGTCTAATTTTAATTGTTATAATATGCATAAAGAAAAAATAAGAAAAAATCTCTGAAGTTTATGGCGTATAATAATCAAAAGCTTAAACTCTAATATTTAAGTATCTTATAATTATAAAATTGGTTGAATTATGGGAATACCTCTAACATACCTAAGAGGTAAGAAATATTTTAGTTTTTCAATAAAAATATTTAGCAGGTCAAAACTGGTTGCTAATACTTTATTATTTTATAAAAAATATTAATATCCTAAATAGATTGCTATTTTAATTGATTTCTTTTTAGGATTTTCTTTTATAGTGTATTTTTTGAGTTCATTAAAAATACTTTATGCCTTAAGACAAATAAAGTTCTTTCATTTTTATAATCTAATAACGGGTGAGCCAAAATTAAAAGCCATGCTTTCTTTTCGATTTTAATTCATATATATTAATTCTGATGATTCTATAGATTTTAGTTTGAAATTTAAAAGTTATTAATTTAAACAGCTAATCAGCAAATTAATTTTAAATAATGAAGAGCGATATTAAAAGAAAAGATAAAACTCAGATCCTACAAAATAAGAAAAGAACATTTTCTTACATTCGCTCATCTTGAGAGAAGATAAAAGGAGCTTTCAATTTGGTTAAAAAATAAATTTTGAAAAATATTATGACTTAAGAATCTTATTCTCTGACAAAAAGTTCTTTGATATTAATGGTTTATATCTTTCATTAATAGAAAGAATATAAGCAACAAATAGAGAAAACCGATTCGTAGGATGGTATTAGGTGGCTTCAAAAATTTCCTACTAAAGTTATAGCATATTAAGAGTATGAAACTATGGTCTTTCTCCCATAGTTTTTATTGTACAATCAAAAGTAGAGTTTAAATTGATTAAATATTGCCTATAGCTAAGGGATATGGAATTTCATAGTTTGGAGATGATTGAACCTTTTAACAGGACTGATCTACTCGTCATAAAGTTAACTTAGAAATATGCAATCAAAATTTATCTCCCTATAGCCTTGATTTGAATCCACTGATTTATCAGTTTGGAATCAAATTGTTTAAGAGAAGGAATAGAAAAATATTAAATGCGAAAAACACTCATATAGGAGATTAAGAAAGGTAAAAATAGAATTTTAGGTACTGTGTAACCTTAATAAATTTATATAAATTGGGTACTGAAGGGACAGAAAAATTATACTCAATTTAATCCCCAAATAAACCATAATAAAAGCCTTTGATAGATGTTATTAATTTGATTGATTTTATATTATATACTTTAAAATTATTAAATAAAACCTTTGCCTTTAATCCTAACTTATAATGTTTATTTTAAGTTTATTTATGTTACAATATATTAAAATTAAATTAATTATTGATATTATATCATGCATTTTATGTGACTATTCGATAGATGGTTAATTTTATTTCAGATATTAAGTTGAAAGATGATATCATATCCATTTTAGAAAATATAATATCTTATAAGGATTTTGACTGCCTAAGGCATTCTATCTACCCTTAACATCGAGTAAATCAAATTAAAATTAGAATAGAGAATCTTTTTCTTTTGATTGGTAGTTTTCTTTAAAAAAATAAATGAATTAAATATTGTTACTCCTAGTAAATGATATGTGATTTTAGTATCCCAATTTACTATCTCATATTATAATAATAATAACAAGATCTACACCTTTAACAGTATACTAATATGTAACACGATTTCTAGGTATTTCACTTAAATTTTTGAATTCTTTAAGTTCTTACGGCATCTTACAAACTATTTTTTCTATAATTTAATACAATTAAGTTACCTTTAAAATATTCCATGAATTTAACATAAATAATTTTTTATGAGACACATAGAATTGAGATTCATATTTTTCTAGTTGTGCTGCTTCATAGGAAGGTTGTATATTTCTATCAAATAATTAACTAAATCACTTATTCTATATAGAGTAGTTTTTTATTATTTAGTATCAATTATAATAAAAATGAAAGTTTTGCTTAATTTGAATAATTGTATTTTTTGATCTGAAAAAAGTGTGTTAATAAATTTGTGCCTTAATTTAAGGGTACTATAGTATATTAAAATTTTTTATAAAGATTATATTATTTTTTTGGTTCTTAGCTCTGAGTTCCTTAAAATGTAATTAAAAAATATACTTATAGAGTACCTTTGAAGTAGATATTCAAACAATAATGGCGTAAAATAGAATACAAAATTAAAGAAAAATTAAGCCATTAGAAATCATATTTTTAAAGAAAAATTAAATTTACTTTTTATAACTAGAAAGAGAGGAGTCATTTATTAAATCTGCTAAACTAGTAGAAATCTCGAGTGAAGTTACTATCAAAAATCCAAAAGGAAATTTATAAAATTATGAGATGAAGAATAATTTACTTATTAATAGAAAAATTATTAAAACCATGATTGTTCTTTGTACTTATTTTTTTTTTTGATTATTTTGTTATGAAAATTTAGATATAAATTATATAAAAAACTTAGGCAAACATAATTTTTCTATGAATATAAATATATTTTAGAGTATTAAATCACCTATTAACAAATCTAAAAAGTAAATTCAATTTCAATATTAATCTTCAGCTATGATGATTTAATTTACCTGATTTTATAATTTTGATAAAAAAGATTAGACTAAAAAATAGGAATAAATAAAGAAAATTTATTTATCATCTTAAAGTAAATATTTTTGCCTTATTTTTTAAGGATAGGTTATAATAAATTATTATGAAATAAAAATAAATATTTTAATAGAATTTTATGATTAACGAATAAAAAATTCTAAAATTATGTTCTAATATTAAAACATAAATATTACTATCACTAATTTTAATAGATAGTATAAAAATATGCTTATTGCGATAAAATTTGTTTTTCCTCTTTATAAAAGAATTTTCCAAAAATATATCATTTAATATTATAAAATACGAATTTATTAAGTACTATCAGTTTGGGAATGTAGAAAATAGTTTCCTCTATTTTGTATTTATTATATTTAATTAATATCACCTCATTTTCTCAAATATTTTAGCGTTATTAAACTTTTATAACTTTACTCTATTCAAATTTTAATTGATGGATTAGAAGAAGTAATGGGTGCAATAAAGACAAAGCTAAAAAGGAATAAATACAAAACATATCAAAATAAATAAAAGAAATTATTGAAACCTTCAAAATCTTGAAATTGAAATATAGTTATAATATTCTAAAATTACATTTTTTAGTGTTTGTTTAAAATAATACATATAAATTTCTAATTTATTTATATTTTGATTATTATTATTGTCTATCTCTATAATAAAATTGCTAGATTTACATTAATTTTTATTTAAGATGAATTCACCTTTTCCCATTTTCACCAATAAACCTATGGGATCATAAAATAATAATGATTTAATAAATAAAGAAATTTAAAATAATTTTGTTTGAAGTATTTCATTTAATTAATTTAATATTGAATAATATGTAAAGTTGTTTATTTTAAATACTTTTGAAATTAAAATCTTTGGTTTATGGTCACTTTTGTAGGGACACAAAGCTTATTTTAACAGGAATAGAATATAGCAATATTAAAGATAATATACCTTATTTATAAATGAATAAATTATTATAGATTTTTTATATAATTTTAGTAGGAAAGAGGAGAATTGAAAGGATTTTATATTCTAAATAATATTTAAAGGTAACTAAATAAATTTACAATTTTAATAAATTAAGATTTAATCAAATAATAATATTTAAATTTGATTAATATTTTACCTATCAATTTTATTATCAATTCTATCTAAAATAATAATTTCAATATTAAAAATTCATAAATGAGTTTTTTATCATTCAAATATTGAAGTCGTACATATAAACACCTGAAGGACAACTTAAGCATTCAGTTGAAGAAGGTCCATTACAAGTTTTACAAGAAGAATCACATTACCGGCATATTGAAGAACCATCAAGATATTATTGATTATTAGTGTCGCAAATGTTACAACTATTATCTGGATATAAATAATTACCTGAAGGACAACTAAGACATTCAGTAGAACTAACTCCATTACAAGTTTAGCAACTTACATCACAAGATCTACATATTTACTAATTATCCAAATATTTTTAATTATTTATATCACATACTTCACAAGAATTTCCAGGTTATAAATATGTACCTGAAAGACAACTTAAGCATTAAGTAGAATTTATTCCATTACAGGTCTTACATGTAGAGTGACAAGATCTACAAATTTAAGAGCCATCTAAATATTATTAATTATTAGTATCACATACTTAACAACTATTATCAGGATATAAATATGTGCCAGATTGACAGGTTAAACAATTTGTTGAAGTGCCTCCATTACAAGTAGCACAGGAACTGTGACATGCTACACATTACTTTGAAGCATTAAGGTAATATCCAGGATCACAAGATAAACAATTGGTGTTTAGAGTTCCATTGCAAGTTAAGCAAGAAGAATGGCATGAGATACAATTAATTCCACTTATATAATATTTATTACTTATGTTGCATGTATTGCATGAATTATTAGCATATAAATAATTTCCACTTTTACAAGTCAAACAATTTGTTGCCAAAGCACCACTGCAAGTTTTACAAGAAGTATGACATGGTGTGCAAGTATTTGGAGGAGTTAAGAAGTAGCTACTATTGCATTTAGTGCAAATATAAGAATCATTATTTTTAGAACATTCGATACAGTAGTTAGGGCAACAAATTCTATTTACCATATACTGAGTAGTACCTGCTTGTGTACATAAATAATCATAATTACAATATACTCCATCTGGGTAAAATACATCTTCAGTAGTATATATACAAGAATCACATAGATAACTTCCTGAACAATAACAATATAAGTTGCAATTCGATAATTATCTTTTAGAATTAGTCCTATTTTTTATTATTTTAAATTAACCAAATAAAAGTAATTAAGTATATTATTAAATAAACATCAAAATTGAAGTTTATTGTGGGAAATAATCAAAAAATGAACTCTAAAATTTAGGTAATTATAAAATTGATTGAATAATGGTAATACCATCTTAAAAATACTGATATCAGGTTAGTAAAAATTGTTGATTTTCAAGTAGGAATGTTAAGTATGTCAAATATTGAGGTTATTATTTTAAATGTGTTAATTATCAATTATATACTTAATAGATTGCTAATTATATTATTGATTTCTTTTTAGGATTTTCTTTTCTAGTGTATTTTTTCATTTATTAAAATACTTATGTGCTGTAAGGTAAATAAAGTTCTTTCATTTTTTTGATCATATAATATTATGGTTTTCAGCTGATCTCAACTAGAGGAATAAGATTATATTATACAAAGAATTAAAAAAAAGATATTTTTTGGTGAAAAAAGTAGACAGTGGATATATTTATTAAATGATTCTATTTCAATACAAATTGAGGGTTCTTAAATAATGATAATGAAATAGTGGTTAAAATATTGAAAATTTTTATAATTTTGTTAATCACTTCATTAATAAATTAAGTATTAAAAATTATCTTAATACATTATATTAAATCTGATTTCGAAGAAGAATTAAATGGATATATTTATAATAAGAAGAAGATTATTCTGAATAGAATTATTTGTTACAATTTTGGTACTCTAACTAAAACCAATTCCCTAATTTATCAAAAATTGCAAGGAATATTTATTATTCTTTTTTCCTTCTTCAGCTCAATATGAGTAAATACTTACTAAATGTTGTTATTTGATAGTTTAGAAAGGAACTAATTGATAAGGTTGAATTAAAATAAAGAGCTCAAAGAAAAAATCTAATAAAAGACTAACTATTAATTATATTTACTCTTCCTATTATTTTATAATTTATTATATCCAGGCTCAGATTGAAGAGTCAAAATCTGCAAATTTGCCAAAAAATTGGAAATGATTGCTAAAAATATACTTTTGGAGTACCCTTACAAGTAGAGACTCAAACTATAAAGGTGTATTATAGTATATATAATTATAGAATAACAAATCCATTTAAAATCATAATTTTTAAGAAAAATCAAATATACTCTCTATATCTAGAAAGAGAGGAAGCTCTTATTAAATCTGCTAAGCTAGTAGAAATCTGGAGTGATGTTACTAAATATAGCAAAAGGAAATTAATAAAATTATGAGATGGCGAATAATTTACTGATTAGTAGAAAAATTATTAAAGTCATGATTTTTCTTTGTGCTTCCTTTTTTTTGGGTAATTTTGCTATGAAAGATTAAAAATGAATTATATAGAACACTCAAACTAACATAATTATACTATGATTTTAGACGACTAAAATCCCAAACACTTATTTACAAATCTATTGAGTAAATTGAAATTCAATAATAATCTTTCGTTCTAATTTTTGTAATTTACCTGATTTTATAATTTTGATTGTAAGGATGAGAAAGAAAAATTGAAATGAGTTAAGAAAATATATTTATTCTTGTAAAATACATATTTTTGTCTCATTTTATCAGAATAGTTTATAATAAATTATTATTAAATAAAAATAAATATTTTAAAAGAATATTTTACAATTAGGATTAATGCTAAATAATTCCTAATAAATTAAGTGATAATTTTAAAACTATAAATATAACTACTTCTAATTTTAGTTTCCAAACTTTAATTATATAAATTCTATAATTTTACTTGAGAGTATAAAAATATGTGATTTTGTTATAAAATTTGTATTTTTCCTCTTTACTACTAGTAAAAGAACTTTTCAAAATTATAATTTAATAAAAGATAATATAAAAGAGAAAGGATATATTAAATTGGTTCCTCTATTTGTTAAAATTCTTATTATTATCTTAAATTAATATCACCTCATTTTCTCAAACATTTAACCATTATTAAAATTTTGTAGCTTTATTCTATTCAAATTTTATAAAAAAAAATTTATTAGTATTTGTTAGTAAAATAGTCATAATTAATGAATCATCTCATTATTTTAATTATTAATATATTAATTTACACGTCATAATATTCAATTAAATATATTTTGATTTTTTTATAATAAATTAATTATAGTTTTAGATGTAATTGAAATTCTTAATTACAGATTTTTAACTTACATATTCTCTTAAGAAAATTAAGGATATTTTATTACATATTTATTATTTATACACTTAGAGAAGAAAATAAAATGAATGAATAAATAAATACTTATTATTTATCATAAATTCTAAATTATATTTTTATTAAATTATCAATTTTCATAGCTAAAATTATTTGTAATATACATATTTGATTATATAATTACTCTATGTAGTATGATTTAATAAAGAAAACATTTGATAAAAGGGAAAATGATTTAAGCAAATATAAATTGATAATCTTTTTGTATAATTTGACTTTATCAATACTTATTATAAGTACTTAAAGCCATTTATCTCGTATATATAGGATTTTTATTCCATTTTATAGATAGTTAATGAATGTTATCTAAATACTCTATTCTACTTGAGTTTTAACTATTATTTAATAAAATAAATATACTAAGTTAACTATTTAGAATTAATTAAAATATTTTACTCTGTATTAGATGTATAGTCCAAGGAGCTATCTTTGTGAATTAATGGTATACCTGTTCTAACCTTAACTCTCATCTACCCATTCTCTATCATTTTTTGAATTTCTTTTTTTCTTTCATCTTCTTCATAGTATTTTCTAGTAGAAATAATGAATCTCTTCTTACAATACTTAATTCTAATTGTATAAATAGCAAAATACAATGAATACCCTAAGGATACAAGATTTAATAGAGCTATACAAATAATAGTAGCCCAAGCAAATTAAACATCATCATAGATTGATACCAAAAGCATACCTACATTTATAGATATTTAGATAAACTCAAGTACATAGTAATATCTTTACTCGCTCAATACTTAGAAAGGTTTAAATCCAATTAAATATATAAAGAATAGGACATTTAAAGATAAAATAGCACTAATTGAAATTATTGTATGAGGTATTAAAAAGATAAATGCTAAATTAAATATTTTTCTAATTTCAAAGAGCAACCAAAAGTATTTTTAAAACGGTCTTTCTAAATTCAAATGATCAATAAAAGCGTAGAATTTATTTATTTAAGTTAAATCATTTACTTTAATTATATTCCTCGTTTTTATGTAAAAGAATATTAAGAACAAAGCATAGCAAGTTAGGTATATTATCTATATTGAGAAGCTAAGAACTTAAATGAAGGTAGATAAATCTATACTTTAGAAAGATTTAAATATTGACATTATCATAAAATTAGAAAAGAGAAGCTATAACTTTATCATATAAGAATAATTTTTCTAATCAACATCACTACAAAATTCATATTTATTTCTTAACAATTTGCAAATTACTAAACAGAGTATGACAAAGCCAGTAATAAACAAGAACATCATAGCATTATTCAAAAATAATTTGCTTAAATTTATAGATTTGATTTTTCTTAAATCATTTGTGGAAACTTCACTCTCATCAAGTACTCTTTTTGTTTTGTATTTACCTGATTCACTCTCATTATCATTATTTTCTTCCCCCATCTTAAAAGGATTAGGTATCATAGTAATAATATTCATTTAGTAATTATTATCGATAAATGTAGGCCCTAAACTTAGAGTTTTAAATTTATCCTATAAGCCAAAATTACCAACTAGTTATTATATTTATAAGGAATATTAAAACATTGTACCTGATGAAAAAATAACTGTAGTTGTTGCCTACACTGTCGTAGATGCTACTTAGACAGATTTAATGCTAGTATCAACTTTGCTAATAACTTCAATTTCTTTTTCGCATTCTTTTTAAGTTTCATGCTTACAAGAATAGTTATTATATCGTTAGTCATATTCACAGTGTGTTTTTTTGTTTTTAAATTCTTTCATGCATGTGATGCATACATTTTAACTTTCACAAACTTCGCAGTTTACTATTTAACACTTCTCACAAATATTTTAAACATTAGAAAATTCATCTTTCTAACATTTAGTACATCTTCTTTCTGTCTAACTCTTAAAGCTGAAGTGAGGATAGCATTCTGAACAGGTTTAAGAATCCTAACACTTTTTACAGTTATCTCCACACTTTTAACAATTATATGCAGAATCAGGGTATTGTCCTTCTGGACATTCAACAACACATTAAGAAGGATTATTTTCAATGAGAACATAGTAACATTTTTAACATTTAGATGTGTTTGGATTTTTAATATAACCTTCTTAACATTTTGCAACACAGAAGTTATTTTAATCAAAAAATTCACTCGGATTAGCACATTTAATACAATCACCTTCTGTTTTTTCTTTACAAGATTTACACTTTGAATGGCATTTTTCACATTATTTTAATGTTTTATCTAATTAAATTATTTTATAATTTAAAAATTAAATAAAAAATAAATTTAAATTATATTACCTAAATATGTTCCTTCTTAGCAATTGAAGCACTATCCTTCAAAAAGTGTATAATTAGAAGAACATATATTACATTTTTATATATCTGAACATTCAAGGCAATTATCATCACACTTATTGCAAATATCATTTTTATAGTAATATCCTTTTTCGCACTATTAACAATTATTTAATGCTGTGCAACTTTAGCAATGGGCTTAACATTTTATACATCTAATTCCATTATTAAATTCAGTTGATTTGCAAGTACCACACACTAAATTTTCTGTAGTTATATATTTATTTGGTTTTAGGCACTTTAGGCACTCATTTTATTTACTTCCTGAGCATGTTTCACAGTCAGTATGGCATTTTTGGCATTAATGATTCTAATCAAAATATGAAAAGGGATATAAGCATTTAGTACAATTTAATTAACCGCCATTTTCACATAAACTGCAATCAGAATGGCATTTTTTACATTTTGATCCATCTTTGTAATAACCTTGCTCCAAATTGCAAGATTAACATAAATTCTGTTCTGAAAAATAAAGACCGCTTTTACATACGGAACAATCTTTTTCACTCGATCCAGTACACTTTTAACAGGATTAGTGACACTTTTTACAATTACTATTTGAAATAAAATATTCATTTTCTGTATCACATTATAAACATTTATTTTGTTCATACTCATTAAAATATAATCCACTTCTACATTTTGTACACTTTTCAGGATTAGAATCAGAACATGTTAAGCAACTACCATCACATTCTATGCAAGTATTAGTGCTTTAAACTATATAAAATCCATCATCCACATTACAGGTTTAGCATTTATTTTAATAAAAGCTTAATCCATTCTTACAAGTTAAGCATTAAGTGTCTTAAGATCCATTACAAGTAAGGCAAGAAGAATGGCATTTAAAGCATCTTCCATTATCAATATAATATCCTAAATTAACATTACAAGTTTCACAGATTTAAGAATTTTCCCTAAAGTGTAAGCCATTATTACATTAAGTACATTAATCGTTTTTTGAACCACTGCACTTTTTACAAGAATTATGACATGATTTACAATATGAACCATCAATATAATAATTCATATCAGGGCATTCCTTACATTTACCATCTAAGAAGTAAAGATTTTACTTACAAGTTAGACAAGATTTTTCATCGCTTGATGAGCAAGATTAGCAAGATGAATGACATTCTAAGCATTTATCGTTTTTAATGAACATTCCTTCTAATGTTTTGCATTCCTAACAAGTTTGATCTTAATGGAAATATAAATTAGATTTGCATGATATACAATCATTAGCATTAGGGCCATTGCATTTAACACAAGTATCATGACACTTTAAACACTTATTTCCTTAAATATAAAAGCTATTTAAATCACAAGTAGAGCATGAGCCATCACTCTAGAAATATAATCCAGATTTGCATTAATCACACTATAAAGAAGAATTTGAACATTTTTAGCATGAAGAATTGCAAGGTAAGCATTTATCTGCATCAATATAATATAAGTCGGAGGGGCATACTTAACAAGAATTATCTTACATAAATTAAGTTCCAAGTTAACATTCTATACAATCAAATTTAGATGGACCATTACAATCTAAACAAGAGGAGTGACATTGCTTACATTTAGTACCATCTAAATAATAATTTTTATCAGGGCAGCTATCACATTTACCATTAGGTAAAAAGTTAAAGCCTGATTTACATTCTAAACAATCAAGATCTGTTTCCCCAGAACATTTTTAACAAGAATAATGACATTTATAACAATTCCCATCTTTTTTTATAATTAAAGATTTTAAATATATTTTTGATATTTAACATAAGATATATTTATTCTATATTTTATTTGGGTAGAATTTTTTCATAAAAAATTAAAATTCTTTAATTTATAATATCAAATAAAATTAAAAAATTTATAGAGAGATAAACGAGGTCTTAAAGTTCATTTTGTAAAAATTAAAATATAAGAAATAAAACTACCAAAAAAATTAAAAAATTTACTGTAAAAATATCTTGAACTATCGCAGCTCTTACAAGAAGTTTGCTTATCGTCATCACATGTTTAGCAAGTTGAGTGACAGTTTCTGCATTTATTATTTGAGTCTATATATTTTTTATTTGAAGTATCACAGGTTTAGCAAGTATTATCATCTTGAAAACTTAATCCACCCTTACATTCTGTACAATTAGTTTTTAATCCTCCTGAGCATTTTGCACAACTGCTATCACACTATAAACAATTATTCTAAGGATTTATATAAAATCCTAAGTTTAATTAGCAAGTTTAGCAAGAATTATCAGGGAATAAACTTAATCCACTTATACATGTTTAACAATCAGTACTACTTGAGTTAATACAAGTTTAACAATTAGAATAACATTATTAGCATTTATTATTGCTATCTATATATTTCTTATCATTTTAATCACATATTTTACAAGTGTTATCATCTTAAAAGCTTAATCCTACTTCACATGTTATGCATTTATCATTTTGTTAGTCACTACATTTTTTACAAGTAGGATCACAGCTTTTACATTCATTATTACTATTTATAAAAAATTTATTTTCTACATTACAGACTTAGCAGCTTTTATCGGGAAATAAACTCAATCCAGAAACACAAGTGATACAGCTTGTTTAGTACTTATCCGAACAAGTAAGGCAATCTTAATAGCACTATTTACATAGATTATTAGAATCTATGAAGTATTTATTATTAATTTAGCAAACCTAACATGTGTTATCATCATGTAAATTTTTTCCTAAATAGCAATCTAAGCATTAATTAATACTTGTTCCACTACATTTTTTGCAACTAGAGTGACATTAAATACAATTATTTGAAGCATCTATAAAATATCCATTTGATGTATCGCAAACATCGCAAGATTTATCTGGAAACAGCGAAAATCCATTTTTACAGGTAATACATTAATTTTAAGCCAAGCCAGAACAAGTTTGGCAATGAGAATGACAATTTAAGCATTTATTATCAGTATCTATAAAAAAATTATTGGAAGTATCACATACTTTACAAGATCCATCATAAGCAAAGCTTAAACCTGTTTCACATTATGTACAATTTTTTATTGAAGAACCATTACACTTTTTACAAGAATGATCACATTATTGGCATATAATATTAGAATCAATATAATACTTGTTATCTATATCACAAACTTGGCAAGAATTATCAGGATATAAAGTTTTCCCATTAGGACAGGATATACACTAAGTTGATGAAGGACCATTACATTTTTAGCAAGAAGAATCACAAGATCTGCAAATTCTACTTCCATCAAGATATTATTAATTATCTATATCACAAAATTAACAAGTATTATTTGGATAAAACTCCAATGATGTATCACATTAGATACAATCTGTTTATTAAAGACCATTACATGTTTTACAAGTCGAATGGCATTATTTACATTTTTAATCAGTATCAATAAAATATTTATTGTTTGTTTCACAAATATTGCAAGTAGAATCTAAAAAAAAATTCATACCACTATTACATGTTAAGCACTATGTGTTGAGTGAGCCATTACAAGTTTTGCAATTACTATGGCATTACTAGCATATATCCTATTCGTCTTTATAGTATTTATTAGAGGTATCACAGAATTGACATGTCTTATCAGGATAAAAATTGAGCCCTGCTTTACATACAGTGCATTAAGTTTCATTTGGCCCATTACAAGTGAAACAAGAGGAATGGCAAGAAATACATCTATGTGTTGCATCCAAATAAAAGCCATCTGGGCAACTTAAACAGTTATTGTCAAGAATTCCATCACATGTTAAACAGGAATGATTACATTATTAGCAGATTGTAGAAGTATCAATAAATTATTTATAATTTATTTAACAGACATCGCAAGAGTGGTCTGGGAATATATTCTTACCTGCTGGGCAAGATAAACAACTCTTAGTAGTACCTCCGTTACATGTATTGCAGTGAGAATCACAAGGTTAGCATGTATTATCTGATTCTAAATAATATCCATCTTCACAAGCAGTACAATTATTTATTAATAACCCATTGCATGTTAAACAAGAATTATGGCATTATTAGCAAACTTATGAAGAGTTAATGAAATATTTATTTGTGATATTACAAGTATTACATGAGTTGTCTGGATATAGGTAGGTTCCTGATGGGCAACTTAAACAAGAATTTTATGTTAATCCATTACAACTTTAACAAGAAATGTGGCATTATTAGCAAATATTATTACCATCTACAAATTATTTATTCATTAAATCACAATACTAGCAAGATTTATTAGGATAGAGGGTCATACCACTTGGGCAAGTTATACAAGAAGTACTTGAATTTCCATTACATGTTTAACAAGTACTATTACAAGATTAGCAAATAGATGATGCATCTAAATATTGTTAATTCATAGTATCACATATTTTGCAAGTATGATCGGGGAAGAAATATTTTCCTGGTGAGCAAGTTAAACATGAAGTAATTGATAATCCATTACAAGTTTAGCAACTATCATCACAAGGTTAACAGATTTAATTTGTATCAATGAACTTCTTATTAGATGTGTCACAAACATTACAAGAGTTATCTGGATATAGATATGTTCCAATAAAGCAACTTAAACAATGTGAATTACTTGGTCCATTACATGTTAGACATGTATTGTGGCAAGATTAGCAAATTTAGCTACCATCTATATATTATTAATTAGAAGTATCACATATTTTGCAAGAATTATCAGGATAAAGATATGTTCCTGAAAGGCAGGTTTTGCATTAAGTATTTGAAGATCCATTACAAGTCTAGCAAGTAGGATGACATTACCTACATATCTAAGCCCCATCTATATATTATTGATTGCTAATATCACAGATTTTACATGAATTATCTGGATATAAAAAAGTGTTTGGAAGACAGGTCAAACAAGATGTTGAAGTATCTCCATTACAAGTTTAGCATGTATTATGGCATGATCTACAGATTGAAGATGCATCTAAATATTATTAGTTGCTTGTATTACATATTTTACAAGAATTATCTGGATATAAATTAGTTCCTATTGGGCAAGTTAAACAATTTGTATCTGAAGATGAATTACACGTTTAACAAGTTGAATGGCAAGATCTGCAAATTGAGGATGTATCTAAATATTACTGATGATTAACATCACAAAATCTACATGAATTATCTGGATATAAATTTGTTCCAATATTACAACTTAAACATTATGTATTTGAAGATCCATTGCAAGTTAAACAAGATTAATCGCATGATCTGCAAATTTATAACCCATCTAGGTATTATTTGTTGTTTGTGTCACATAATTAACAAGAGCTATCTGGATATAAATTCGTACCTAAAGGACAACTTAAACATTATGTACTAGAAGGACCAATACAAGTTAAACATGTAGAATCACAAGATTTACAAACTTAAGAAGCATCTAAATATTATCTATTTGATGTATCACAAGTATTACAACTAAAATCTGGATATAAATATTTACCAAGTGGGCAAGTTAAACATGATTTTGAAGTGGAATCATTACAAGTAAGGCATGTAGAGTCACATTATCTGCATATAAATTATGAATCTAAATATTTTTTATTACTAGTATCACAAATCTAACATCTATGATCAGGATATAGATTAGTTCCTAATGGGCATGTCAAGCATGAAGTGTCTGTAGAGTTATTACAAGTTAAGCAAGAAGAATGACAAGGTTAGCATATAGAAGAAGAGTCTAAATATTAATTCTTACTTATATCGCATACTCTACAAGAATTATCTGGATATAAATTAGTACCTGACGGGCAGCTTAAACATTAAGTAGAAGAAGATCCTGTACACGTTTGGCAAGTAGAATTGCATTACCTACATATGGAAACATTATCTATATAATATTGATTGTTTACATCACAAATTTTGCAACTACTATCTGGATACATGTAAGTTCCTAATGGACAGCTCAAACAAGATGTAGACGATGATCCATTACAAGTTTAACATGTTAAATCACATTGCCTGCAAATCTGAGATCCATCCAAATATTATTTATTATTTATATCACAAACTTTACAAGAATTATCAGGATATAAATAAGTACCAGAAGGGCAAGTTAAACATTATGTACTTAGACCCCCATT
>JH651286.1:237506-248812 GCA_000260095.1 Tetrahymena borealis | reverse complement strand
TTAATTATTATCAATATATTATTGATTTTATTCATCACAAACTTAGCAAGTATGATTGGGATACAATGTTTATCCACTTTTACAAGTTAAACAATTAAAATTAGTTGTGCCATTACATGTTTAGCATGAAGAATCACATTACAAACATTCATTTGAAGCATTCTTGAAATATTAATTATTTATATCACACACTTTACAAGAAAAGTCACTAAATAAAGATAATCCATCTTCACATAATTTGCAGTTCGTGCTTAATTGTCCACTACAGGTTTTACAAGATATATGACATTCTTTACAATAATCACCATCAATGAAAAAATTTTAACTTGGGCATTCATTACATTTATTATCACTAAAGAATTTAAAATTTCCTTTACAGACTGTACATTCAATGTCTTTATTTCCTTGACATTTTTAGCATGATTCATGGCATAATTTACAATAAATTCCATCAATATAATATCCATTTTCTATATCACATAAACTACAAGAACTATCCTCCATTAAAAAATAAGTAGATACACAAGTTAAACATTTATTTTAAGAAATTTCACAAGTTTTACAATTTGAATGGCATGATTAGCAGACATTATTAGAATCTATAAATTATTGATTATTTAAATCGCAGATTTAACAAGAGTTATCTGGATAAATCGTTAAGCCATTAATACATTCTTTGCAGCTTTTATTTGATGAATCATTACAAGTTTAACATGATGGATCACATTATAGACATTAATTTATTTCATCTTTATAATATTAATTTTCTATATCACAAATTTAACACGATTTATCCAAAAATAGTGATAATCCTTCTTAACATTTAATACAATTTGTATTTGACTATCCATTGCAAGTTAAACAAGAACTGTGACAAGGTTTGCAATAATCGCCATCTACATAGTAGTTTTCTGAAGGGCATAATTAGCATGTATTATCATTTTATACTTTTAAATTATTACTGCATTTTGTACAATTTGTATTAAAATCTCCATTACACTATAAGCAAGAAGGATCACAATCTTTACAATTAATTCCATCTATATAAAATCCATTTAAAATATCACAAAAGCCTGAACATGTATTGTTTTCTTATAAGTATGAAGTAGCATCACAAGAAGTGCATTAATTAGCCTAGGGTCCTGAGCAAGTTTAACATGAAGGGTCGCAAGATTGGCAAAAATTATTTTAATCTATAAATTTTTTATTGCTCAAATCGCATATTTAACAAGTATAATCGGGATATAATACTTTTCCGTTAACACAAGAAAGACAATTTATGTTTAATGACCCATTGCAAGATTAGCAAGAGCTATCGCATTATAGACATTATATATTATTAATATAATATTAACTATTTATATCACATGTTTTACAAGAATTATCTTAGTACAAGAATAGATTAGTTGAACATGTCAGACAATTTGTATCTAAAGCACCATTACATTTTGAACAAGTACTGTGACATGATTTGCACTAATCACCATCTTCATAAAAATTTTCTTTTGGACATTCTTTACATTTTCCATCACTTTAAAATGTTAGAGTTCCCTTGCACTTGCTACACTCTGAATCTAAATCCCCTCTGCATTTTTAACAGCTTTAATGACAACTTTTACAATAAATTCCATCAATAAAAAATCCATTTTATTCATCGCAGATAGAGCAAGAGTTATCATTTTATAAAAAAAAGGGAACTAAACATAATGTACATTCGTTTGGAGAAGGCCCTGTACACATTTAGCAAGATGAGTGGCAAGGTTAGCAAATATTATATTGATCTATATATTTTTAGTTATTTAAATCACATATTTAACAAGTATTATCTGGATATTTAATTGTTCCACTTACACATGTTAAACAACTAGTCGCTAATTCATTATCACATTTTTAGCATGAAGGATGACATTTTAAACACTTATTAGCTTCATTTATAAAATACTAGTTTTCAATTTAACAGATATTACAAGAACTATCAGTTTATAAGGATAAACCTTACTCACAGCTTAAGCAATTAGTAGATTATGTTCCATTGCAAGTAAGACAGCTAATGTCACATTATTTGCAATAATCTCCATCTATGTAAAAATTTTAGGTAGGGCAATCTTAACAAGTATTATCATTCTAATATTTTAGATCTCCTAAACATTTTTTGCATTAATTTTCAAGTATACCATCACATTCTTAACATGTTGAATGACATTTTTTACACATATTACCATCAATAAAGAATCCATTCAAAACATCACATTAGGAGCAAGAATTATCTGAATTTAAATAATATGAAGGAAAACAACTTAGACACTCTTTATCAGTAGGTCCATTACATATTTAACAAGAAGAATGGCAATCTTAGCATATATTGTTAGGATCAACGTATTTCTAATTATTCTCATCACAAATTTAACAAGTTTTATCAGGGAAAAATTTCCTTTCTCCTAAACATTTTATACACCCTATATTTGATCCATCAAAGCAAGTTTAACAAGATGAATCACAAGATAAACATTTATTAAATTCTGCTTTATAATATTAGCTATTAATATAGCAAAATTTACAAGAATTATCTTAAAATAAAGAAAGCCCATCTTCGCATAAAAGGCAATTTGTATTTGATTATCCAAAACATGTTAAACATGTATTATCACATGTTAAGCAAAAATCACCTTGAATATAAAATTTTTAATCTGGACATGAATTACAAGTGTGGTCACTAAAGAATTTAAGTCCTTCTTAACATTAAGAGCATTCAGTTACTAACCCTCCATCACACTTTTTACAAGAATCATGACATTTTTTACAATTACTTCCATCAATATAATAACCATTTTCAATATCACAAAGTTAACAAGAGCCATCTAATTGTAAATATAAAGTTGTAATACAAGAATTACATTAGTTAAATGCAGAACCAGAACAGGTTTTGCAAGTGATATCACATGGTAAACACTCATTTGCTTCATTAATAAAAAATTAATTAGATGTATCACATATTTAGCAAGATTTATCGCTAAATATCGAGTATGGTTAGCTACAACTAATACAATTTGTACTTTCAGATCCATTACAAGTAAGACAATTCGCATCACACTATTTACAGTAATTACCATCTACAAAAAAATGTTCATTTGGGCAATTTTTGCAAGTATTATCGACTTAAAATTTAAAACTATCTTTACATTTTGTGCATTAAGTTTCTAAAACTCCATTACATTCCTAACAAGAAGCATGGCATTCCTTACAATTTGCACCATCTACATAATATCCATTTAATATATCACAATTAGATATACATGAATTATCTGGTTTCTTAAAATAAGAATGAATACAAGTTAAACATTAGGTATAAGAAGGTCCATCGCAAGTTTAACAAGTTGGATGGCACTACTGGCATATATTACTATTATCCAAATACTATTAATTGTTCAAATCACAAATATTACAAGTTTGATCAGGATAAAATACCTTTCCTGGTGCACAATCAATGCAACTATTGCTTAATTCATCTCTACACTTTTAGCATGAAGAGTGACAAGGAATACATTCATTATTTAAATTTATAAAATAAGAGTTGTTTGTATCACAATTCTAACAAGAATTATCCTAAAATAAAGAAAGTTAAGAAAGGCATGATTTACAATTATTACTTGAAGCTCCATAGCAAGTTAAGCAAGTGCTATCGCAAGGTTTACAATTATCTCCATCTACGAAAAAATGCAATGTTTGGCATTCTTAGCAAGTATTATCACTTTAAAACTTTAGATCTCCTTTACATTATGTACAATCAGTACTTTAGATTCCTGAACACTTTTGACATGAAGAATGACATGCTTTGCAGTTATTACCATCTTTAAAATAACCATTTAAAGTATCACATTCTGAACATGAGTTGTCTACATGTAGATAATAATTTGATACACAAGTAATGCAATTATTTAATTCTTTACCTGTACAAGTCTAGCACGAATCATGACAGGATTAACAAATATCATCTTAATCAATAAACTATTTATTATTTTTATCACATAATTAGCAAGTATTATCAGGATAAAGTGTTGTCCCACTTATACAAGTTAAGCAGTCAGTAATAGAGGAATTTTTACAAGTTTTACATGAGGTATCGCAACTTATACATTTATCTTATATTGAATCAAAATAATACGAGTCATCAGTATTACAAAATTTACAAGAATTGTCTTCATGCAACGACAATCCTGGTTCACAAGTATTGCAATTAGTTTCTAATGACCCACTACAAGTCAAACAAGAATTATCACATGGAAGACAATTAATATTATCAACATAGAATTTCTAAGTTGGGCAAAGCTAACAAGTATAGTCAATATGGAGTTTTAGATCTCCTGAGCATAGTGTGCACTAAGTATCTGATTGACCTATACACTTCTTACATGTAGAATGACACTACTTACAATAAATACCATCTATGTAATACCCGTTTGAAGTGTCGCAAGTACTACACGTATTATCATCTTTTAAAAAATAAGAAGGTATACATGTTTAGCATTCATTTGAAGATATTCCTGTGCAAGTTTAGCAAGAAGAATGACAAGATAAACACTCATTTTATTCATTTTTATAGTATTTATTAATTATATCACATACCTAACATGAATTATTTTCATATAATGATAGCCCATCTTCACAAGATAGGCAATTTGTATTTAAGATTCCATTACATGTTTTACATGAGATATCACAAGCTATACATTAACTTCCACTCACAAAATATTTTTCAGTAGGGCAAGCTTAACATGTGTTATCTTCTTTAAATTTTAATTGTCCTTTACATTTAGTGCATTAAGTATTGGAGCTTCCATTACATTCTTAACATGAAATATCACATTCTTTACAATAAATATTGTCAATATAAAACCCATTTGTTAAATCACATGTATCACAGGAGTTATCTGAGAATAAATAAAGTGAATTAGTACAGGAACTGCACTCATAATTAGATGATCCAAAGCAAGTTTTACAAGTTTAGTGGCAGGATTAGCAAATATCATTACTATCTAGAAATTATTGATTATTTTTGTCACAAATTTAACATGTATTATTAGGATAAAGATATAATCCTTCTACACACGTAGTACAGCTCGTAATTAATTAGTTAGAGCATGTTTTACAAGATTCATGGCAGGGAAGACATTAATTTAATTCATTTTTAAAAAATTTATTATTTATACTACAAACTTAGCATGAATTATCTTCAAATAGTGATAATCCACTTAAGCATGTTAAACAACTTTTACTATCTTACCCATTACATGTTTAACAAGAAGAATCACAAGAAAGGCATTAATTTTAAGAAGTTAAAAAAAATTAATTACTTTAATCGCAAAATTTACATGAGTTATCTGGAAAAAGAGATAGCCCGCTTTAACAACTTAAACAATCAGTAATATCAGATCCACCACATTTTTAGCAGGATGAATGACAAGGTTTGCATTTATTGGAAGAATCTATAAAATAATTGTTATTTGTATCACAAATCTAACAAGAATTATCTTAAAATAAAGAATAACTATTATTCGCGCAAGTTAAACAGTTAGTATATTCTATCCCATTACATTTCATACATGAGGGATGACAAGGAAGGCATTCATTTGAAGAGGATATAAAATATTAATTATCAATCTCACAAGATTTACATGTATTTTCATCTGGAAACAAAGAAAGCCCATTTACACAGCTCAAACAGTTTGTTTTTTCTTATCCATTACAAGTTTAACAAGTATTATGACAAGGTAAGCAATTATTTTAATCATCCTTAAAATATTAATTAATTGTATCACAAATTTAACAAGATTTATCTTCAAATAAAGATAAACCAGGCATGCAAGTTAAACAACTATGATTGTCCTATTCATTGCAAGTTTAACAAGAAGAATGACATTGAAGGCACTAATTTTATGGATTAATAAAATATTAATTATTTGTCTCACAGATTTTACATGTTTTATCAGAAAACAGGGAAAATCCTTCAATACAAGTTAAGCATTCATTAATATTAGATCCACTACAAGTTAGGCAAGAAGAATGACAAGGGAGACACATTAATGATGAGGTTTAAAAGAATTTATTGGAAGTTTGGCAAACTTTACAAGAATTATCTTAAAAAAGAGATAAGCCATTAATGCAAGTTAAACAATTTAAACTATCTTATCCATTACAAGTTTAGCATGAAGAATCACAAGGAAGGCATTTATTTGAGGAATCTTTATAAAATTAATTATCTATATCACAAACTTTACATGTATTATCTTAGTAAAGAGATAATCCATTAACACATTCTAAACATTGATTATCTTCAGAACCATTACAAATTGAGCAAGAACTATGACATTGTTTACAAATATAATTATCATTTGCATCTATGAACTATTATTAATTAATTTAACAAATCCCACAAGAATTATTAGGAAATAAATTGTCTCCTATGTTGCAAGTTAAGCACTAATTTAAAAGCGATCCACTGCAAGTTAAGCATGAAGGATGACATTATTTACAAATTGGATATGACCCACTTTCATCTAAATAAAATTAATTGTTAGTTTAACAAATTCCACATGAATTATCAAAAAAAAGGACAAATCCTTCTTTACAAGTCTAGCAATTATTATTTTAACTCTAGCAAGTTTCGCAAGCACTATCACAATACAAGCATGAATTATTATTTGATAAAAATGAACCATTAAAACAGGATAAACATTAAGAACTTGTTGATCCATTACATTCTCTGCAAGATGAGTGGCAATCATCACAAACAAATCCATTCAAATAATATTATGCCTAACATTTAGTACACTAAGCAGTATTTCCATTTTTTGTGCACTCTACACAAGGAGATAAGCAGCAAACTTCTTAAAATATAGTATTAGGGAAAATGCAATTTGAAGGTTCACCACAAGTAGAAGTATCTGGAAAAAATATATCTCCACTATAATTACAATTATCGCATGTATTATCTTCAATACATCCACATCCCTAATTACAATTCTAAAGAGTTCTTTTTTATAAAATCCTATTTTTACTTAGTTATATAAAGATTAAATACTATAATAAAAATTTTTATCAAGTTATATACTTATTAGTATCGCTATGAAATAAATTGACTGGTTATTCAGTCCTCATCATCATTGAGTGGCATAATACAGTGATAGTTACTTTAATATAGTTAAAAATATAGGTAACATAGGTAAGATATAGTTAGGTATTGTATTTACTTATATAGGAGTAAACTACTATTAAAATTTGAGTCACACTTCTCATTATTTGGTTTGATTCTTTTGTATTGTAATTCAAAAGTTTTTGCTAATGTATTATATTTTATTGTTATGAGATGAATGAAAAACAGGTAATTATGATACTAAAATTTTTATCAAAGTTATTATTCTTTCAAGTTTAATTTTGATTTATTGATAACAAACAATCTCCGTTAATAGAAAGTAATTATCCTATTTTGAGAAATTATTAGCATAATTTACTTTTAGTAAAAAAAGAAAAAAGTATAATTACAAATTTTTTAAAATTCATATGTGGAATCTCAAAATCATATAAAAGAAATTAGATTTTAATTTAAGAGATTACGTATCCATAAAGGATGAAATTGATTAAATCGCAACTCAAAACTCTATTGTAAAATAAAAAACTAATAAAAATAATCTAATTTACTCAATAAACATTAATCCATTTTAATAGAGAGTTAAATGGAGGATATTTAATGTTAAAGACAAGTTAAATGATATTATTATTTTTATGTTAAAATGCTAATAATATTTAAACACAATTTTAAATTAGAACCTATATGTTAAAAATTATTAAAATTTTAATGATCGAATCTATTTAAATTTTAAAAAATGATGATTGTAATTTTCAAAACTCCATTAATTTATTACCTTTAGTTTTTTAATATCAAGAAGTTTTGAAAGATTTAGACTGTTGATATATCAAATTTAAAACAGAAAATAATTTGATACTCCTCAAAGATTCCAGTAACTACATAATGAAAAAATTGGAATTACTTTTTATAAAAAATCAAGTCTAAATATCTGATAGGATTATATTAAAAGAAGTTATTACCTTACATTTTAAAAAATTAGATTAAAATTGAAAATCTGAAAAAAGATGGGGAAACTAGAGTTGATCAAATTCTTTTAATAAAATAAATATCTTCTCAATTTCTTAGATATTGTTTCTACTTTATATAATTAAATCTAAATTGTATTAAATGCTTATTACTATTCTCTATTAAATCTACCTTTACTTTATTATATAAGATTTGTTGCAGAAATAAATAATAAGAGATTCTTCTGTTTTTAAATGAAGAAAAATATTGATTAAAATTGACCATAAATTAAGGATAATAGAAAGATTTTAGTTTACTTTTAATTTCTTAACATAATAAACAAAATTTGTTATAATCAAAATTAATCAAATATTAATGAATTTTAATTTACTTAAATCTAATCATTGATAACTGTAATAGTATTTATCTAGCTCGAATAGGATTCTTATTCCATTTTATAGACAGTTGATGGATATTATCTGAATACTCTACTCTGTTTGATGTATTGCTAAATTAAAAGATAATAGAATTATAAATTAAATGTGATAAAAATATTATTTACTAGTTTGTTTGTGTCATTTAATAAATAGTCTGTTCTTTCTATCTTTATAAAATGTTTTTCCTAAAAGCATTTTCATTAATGAACTATACAATATCTTTGTTTCTTTAATCTTCTTCATAATAAGTCTTAGTGGAAATTATAAATCTCTTCTTACACAATTTTATATAAATATATTTTGAAACTATCATTAACCCATATCCTAAAGTAAGTAAATTTAGTATAATAATACCAACAATTATCATCCATGCAAAAGGGTGATCTTATTTTATTTAGAATAAAAATGCTGAGATTTTTATTACAGTTTAAATTCCTTCTAATGTATGGTAGTATCTTTGCTCTATAAGAATTTGGAAAGGTTTCTAAATTACATTGTAAGCCAAAAAATCCTGTTTAAACAAATTAGACAAATTAAGGCTAAAGATTTTATTGGAAAAAAAATAATAAAAATCAGGTTTGTAATTTTTCTAATCTCGAAAAGAATCCAAAAATAATTCCTTTTTCAGTCACAAGATTTAATCCGTCTATCAGTGAATAATATTTATTAACGAATTCAATCTCTCTGCTAATGTTAAGGCTTTTTACTTTATTGTAGCAAAAAATCAGGAAGTAAGCATAAGACAATAGATAAATAATCTAAATTATAAAACTAATAATCTATACAGTTGTACTAAAATCTAATGTTTAGAATGAGTTAAATATAGAAAATAGCATAAAATTAGAAATTATCATTTAAAATCTAATTGCTAAAGAAATATTTATTTCATTAATTTTTTAACAATAAGCTATCAAAATACGACCTTAGTTTTATTTTTTCAGGAAACAGGCTTCATTTGTATTCTCAACATTTTTATTTTTTACCAAGTAAAATAGTTGTATATGTGAAGAAGATTTATAAATTATAAAATAGTGAATAAATAGAATAGATAAAGTAAATATTAAATAGTAAGGTTTAACAAGATGAAAATTTATTTAATTTCCAGTATAACAAAATATTTAATGAAGGTCAGAAAGTTAATAAATAATTATCTAAATTGTATATGATATAATTAAATGATATTAAACTATAACTTTTCTCAATTATTTAATAATATCTTTTATATTTATTGTATTATAAGTTATATTTATGATTCCATCTTATCTCGTAATTTAATATATTATTCTATTTATATTTTCTACTCAACAAATAAATATTATAATACTAAACACTAAGTCAATAATAAAGAATAAAATTATTTTTGATACTAAACATAAAACTAATAATAATATTTTGCTAAATGCAGGCAATGATCTAAAAATTATTTAAAATTATTATTTAAATATCTTCTAATTGTTTTAAATTATCAAACATTAAGGTAATAATAAATCTTCTTTTAAATTCATTTAGCTAATAAATAAAATATTTTAAACACTAAACACTACACTAATAATTAAAATTATAGACTAGTGCAGATGTTACGCTAATAAATTATTTAAGTATTATCAATTAATAAAAATATAATCAGATTTATGATATTTCTAACCATGTTTTTAGAAAATTGGGTTAATAATTAAAAATAATCTTCTAAATTATTTTAAATATATTATTCTATTTATAATTTCTACTTAATCAAAGTACTATACTAATTACAACACTCTAAGGTATTAAATAATATTATAGAACAGTCAATTTGTTGGTCTTATAAATATTTGTTTGATACTGTTTAAATTTAACCACAATACAAAATATTATAGATACAAATAACAAATTTTAATCAAAATTTAATTTAGATTCTAATTCATTAAGCAAATAGTAAACATATTTATAATACTAATTGAGTTATTGGTTTAAATTATTTTATATCAGATCTTTTTTTTGTCCAAAACTGTATTATGAAAGAATATTATTTATTATTTATATAACATTAATATAAATTATTAATTTTAATCAAAAAGTAATCATTAATAATAATTATATTCCTTAAATCAAAAAGCAAACATAAAATTTAATATCAAACATAAAGTTTCTAAAACTCCAAGCATTACTAACAAAAAAAAGTATGGTATTATTTACAATTTAAGCAATCTATATATAATTTCTATTTAATATATCACTATATATTCACGATTTATCTACCTTTATAACAAATAATAGAAATTAATCATTAGGAAAAAGAGGGTTTCTTTAAAAAAGATAAACAATTTGATAGTAGCTAGTTAAACAATTTTAACTATCATTTTCATTACATGCTTAGCATGAAGAATTGCAAGGAAGACATTCATTTAGGGATCTTTAAAAAATTAAAGATCTATATGCACGCTTTACGTGTATAAACATAGAAATCACTACTTAAAACTCTATTATTAAATAACTATTAAATTTGATCTAATCTGTTCATTAAAATTTATTCATTTAATATAGTTAATGGAGGAAATTTAATGTTGAAGACTAGTTAATTGTAATTTTTATAATTATGTTAAACTAATAATAATTAAAAAATAATTTTAAATTCAAACTAATTTGATAAAGAATATATATTTAAGATTTAAAAAATCATGATTGTAATTTATTAAGCTCCATTATATTTTATTACCTATACTTTTATAATATCAAGAAGTTTTGATAGATACTGACAGTTTTTAAATGAAGAAAAATTAACCAAAATTTAAGGGTGAATA
>JH651286.1:0-237218 GCA_000260095.1 Tetrahymena borealis | reverse complement strand
CTAAAAGCATTTTCATTAATGAACTATACAATATCTTTGTTTCTTTAATCTTCTTCATAATAAGTCTTAGTGGAAATTATAAATCTCTTCTTACAGAATTTTATATAAAGATATTTTGAAACTATCATTAACCCATATCCTAAAGTAAGTAAATTTAGTATAATAATACCAACAATTATCATCCATGCAAAAGGGCGATCTTATTTTATTTAGAATAAAAATGCTGAGATATTTATTGCAATTTAAATTCCTTCTAATGCATAGTAGTATCTTTGCTCTATAAGAATTTGGAAAGGTTTCTAAATTACATGGTAGGCCAAAAAAATCCCATTTAAACAAATTACACAAATTAAGGCTAAAGATTTCATAGGAATAAAGAAAATAAATATCAGATTTGCAATTTTTCTAATCTCGAAAAGAATCCAAAAATATTTCCTTTTTTCAGTCGCAAGATTTAATCCTTCAATCAGTGAATAATATTTATTGACAAATTCAACCTCTCTGCTAATATTAAAGCTTTTTACTTTATTGTAGCAAAAAATCAGGAAGTAAGCATAAGACAATAGATAAATAATCTAAATTATAAAGCTAATAATCTATACAGTTGTACTAAAATCTATAGCTTAGAATGAGTTAAATATAGATAATAGCATAAAATTAGAAAATATCATTTAAAATCTAATTGCTAAAGAAATATTTTTTTCATTAATTTTTTAACAATAAGTAATCTTATTTCTTAAAACATTACACATTATTAGAATTACTGCTAGTATTAAACTTATCATAAAATAAATGATCATATTGTTCATGAATAGCTTACTCAAATTGACTGATCTGATTCTTCTCAATTCATTGTTAGCTACATCATCCTCACTAAGAATTCTCAAAGTAGATTATAATTTATTATCATCAGTTTAGGTAGAAGAAGATGAATCATCAAAGGAAAATGGTCCTGGGATTATTGATAGTATATTCATTTAATAATTAGATTCTAAAAAGGTAGATCCTACACTCATAACTTTATATTAATCTACAAACCCTAAATTACCAACTAATTATTATACTTGAAGAGAATATCCAAATGAAGCTCCTGAAGCAAATAAGAACTATGAAGATGATTAAACAATTATAGAAGAGATTTAAATACTTCTTATTGATAGATCAGTTTTATCTATAACTTTAATTTCTTTATCACATTCTTCATCAGTTGGTAAATTGCAAGAATATTAATCGTATCTCTTGTCATATTCACAAAAATATTTTTTATTTTTATATTATCTTTTACATTAAATACATTCATTTCTATTGCATTTTTCACAATTCTACTAGGAACACATTTCACATGTATTGTTTTCATTTACAAAATATCCCTTTTCACAAATTATACATTCTTTTTCCTAGTAGCTTTTGTAGTAATATCCTTATTAACAAATATCACATGACTACTTACTTTTGCAAGTTTAACAATTTTAACTACAATCATAACAAACTCTATTAGAATCATAGAATTATCCTACATCTTTACATGCAAGTACACATGAATTAGTTCCATCTGGCAATACATTATAAAAACATTTTTAGCACTTATTGGTTGCTGAATTTTTCATATATCCACTAATACATTATTTTACACAATAATTGTCTTGATCAAAGAAATCTAAAGGATCTGCACACTGAATGCAGTCTTAATCAGTTCTTTCCCTGCAATTTTTACATTTGCTACTGCACTAAATGCAAACTCTTTAAACAGAATCTTAATATTTATTTAAAATAAATTAAAAATCCTTCTTTAGATTGAGTAAAAAATTATAAAATTATAAAATAGTATAATACCTAAAAATTCATTTTCTTTACATAAAAGACATTTTCCACTTAAAAATTTAGCTTCTTAGATACATTTCGAGCACATCTCTGTATCAGTGCATTCTAGACAAAAAGGATCACATTAAAAACAATAACCATTTTTTAAGTAATATCCATCTGAACACTTTAAGCAATTACTTCCGCTTGTGCATTGTAGACATTAGTTTTAACATTCTAAGCATTTAATTCCATCATTATATTAATTTGAATTGCATTCTCCACAAGTTTAATTTATTGATGTTATGTATTGGTTAGAAATTAGGCATTTAGTGCATTAATTATTATTTGGTCCAATACAAGTTTAGCAACTACCGAAGCATTTTTTGCAGTATACTCCCTCAATATAGTAACCATTTTAAATCTAGCAGGTTGCACATAATCCATCTGGTTAAAAGAGTAATCCTGAATTACATGTTAAGCAGTCTAAAGCTGAGAAATTAGAACACTATTTACATGTTGAATCACATTTCTTGCAATTCTTATTTGCAATATAATATCCATTTGATGTATCACAATCCAAACAATAATTATTTTAATACTCATTATAATATAATCCTATTTTACATGATGTGCAATCAGAGGGTTAGGAGCTACTACAGGTTTAACATGTATTATGACAATCTAAACAAACATTATTCACAATATCTAAATATTATCCTTGATTTACTTCACAGGTTTAACATTTATTTCCATAAAAACTTAATCCTGAGGCACAACTCAAACAGTCTGTAATACTTGGACTTTTACAATTTGCACAGGATACATCACATTTAAAGCATTTTGTTCCACTAATATAATATCCATTATTAACCTAGCATATTTCACAAATTGAAGTATTTTCTCTAAAATAAAATCCAGATATGCATGAAGTACAATCAATATTATTTGAACCAGTACAAGTATAGCAGGAATTATCACAAGGAAGGCAATATTATCCACTGATATAAAATTTAATGGGTGAGCAAGTTTAGCATTTTCCATTCAAGAAATAATAATTTGATTTACATTTAGTACAATCTGTATCTGCCTATGATGTGCATGAATCACAACTATTAAAGCAATCTAGACATTTATTTCCATTAATATAATAACCTTGATCTACTAAACATGTCTTACATGTGTTATCCTTTTGGAAATATAAATTAGTATCGCAGATAGTGCAATTATTAGGAGAAGTTCCATTGCATTTCAAACATGTACTATCACATTGTAAACATTTCTCAGCACTAATGAAATACTTATCTTATTTGCAAATCTTACAAGTATTATCGGCATAGAGATATAAACCAGATAGACACTAAATACATTAGTTAGTACCATCTATGCACTTTTAACATGTTGAATCACATGGAATGCAATTACCATTATTTACATAATAAAGATCTAAAGGACAAACTTCACATTTTCCATCAGGCATAAATGTTAATCCATTTTAACATTTTGTGCAATCATTAAATGTTGGGCCATCACATTCTAAACAAGATGAGTGACAAGCTTTACAATATTAACCTTCAATATAATAGTTTTATCCTGGACAAGTCTAGCAAGTTCCATCAGACATAAATGATTTTCCTGTTTAGCATTATTTGCACTATGTAGTAGAACTTCCTGTGCAAGTTAAACAAGAAGAATGGCAAGGTTTGCATTAAATCCCTATAATAGTATTTATTTTAAATAAATAATTTAATTAAACTGTCATTTAACTTTCCTATTTTAACAAATTAATTAATATTACTTCAATTATAACTGATTTTAGATTTTACTTTTAATAATTATAAATTATAAATTACATAAAATTTCAAAGAAAAGTGCTTACACTAATTTAAATAAAATCAAATATTTTTTACCTGAAATAAAAAATTAGGTAGAAGGGCATTCTTTGCAAGTATTATCCGAGAAAAAATATTTATTTGTATCACAAATTTTACAAGAAGTTGGTAAATTATCTATGCAAGTTTTACAAGAACTGTCACATGCAATACAATTATCTCCACTTTCATAGAACCTTTCGGTTGGACAAACTTAACAAGTAGAATCACTTTAAAACTTAAGAGGTGGTTTACATTTTGAGCACTAAGTATTTAAGCCTCCACTACAAGTTTAACAAGAAATATCACATTACTTACAGTAAATCCCGCTTTTATAGAATCCATTTAAAATATCGCATGGGGAACAAGAATTGTCTGGTTGAACATAACTAGAGGATGAAACACAAGATTTGCATTAAGTTGAAGAAGGTCCAGTACAAGTTTTACATAAGGAATAGCAAGGCTAGCAAATGTTATTTATATCAATATACTTTTAATTATTTGTGTTGCAAATCTAACAAGTATTATCAGGGAAAAAGTTTAATCCACTCGAACAGTCTTTACAGCCTGTATTTATTGAATTAGTACATGTCTAACAAGTTAAATGACAAGAAAGGCACGAGTTGGATGAGTCAATATACATTTAATTAGAGATATTACAATATTGACAAGAATTATCTGAAAATAAAGATAGTCCAGGTTAACAAGTTAAGCAGCTAGTACTAGAAGAATTATTGCATGTCAAACAAGTACTATGGCATGGTTTGCATTAGCTACCACTCACATAATAATTTGTAGTAGGGCAAATCTAGCAAGTATTATTGGGGAAAAATAGTAGAGGAGATTTACAGCTAATACAGCTTGTAATTGTTATTCCATTACATTATTAGCAAGTAGGATCACATTTTTTACAATTAATACCACTTTAATAATATCCATTTGAGGTATCGCAATACCCACATGTACCATCAGCAAATAAATAATTTGAGGCACCAACACATGTAGTGCATTAAGTTGCTAATGAACCAATACATGTTTAGCAAGAAGGGTGACATTATTAACACACTCCATTACTATCAAAGTACTAAGAATTGTTGGTATTGCATGTTTAACAAGTATGATTGGGATAAAATGATAATCCACTTGAACAAGTTATGCAATTAGTACTTTAATAATCTGTGCAAGTTTAACAAGTAGAATGGCATGGAATACATGTATTATTGGTCATATTTATATAATTTTTATTATTCACCTAACATATTTAGCATGAATTATCTGTAAAAAGGGACAATCCTGCAACACAAGTTATGCATTTAGTATTTCCTGTTCCATTGCAAGTTAAACAAGTAGAATTGCATTTTTTACAAATATTGTTATTACTGTAATCTATAAAATACTAATTACTAGTAGGACAAACACCACAAGTATTATCTTAGAATAAATTTTACCCAGGATAGCAAGATTAACATTGATTAGGTAAAGATCCTGTGCATTTTTAACAAGAAGAATCACATTTGTTACAAATGTTAAAACCATCAAGATAATATCCATTACTAGTTTAGCAAGCACCACATGAGTTATCATAAAAAAGTACATTTCCCGGTTAACAGCTCTAACAGTTGTTTGCAGAGCCTGAACAAGTTTAGCAAGTACCATTACAAGGTAAACAATACCCTCCTGAAAAATAAAACCCATTAAAACATGATATACAATTAGAATTTAAATTTCCATTACAGTCTTTACAAGATGAATCGCAGGGGCTACAAGTTAGACTCGCATTCACATAATATGAAGTAGCGCATTTAGAGCAATTAGCAGTATTTCCACTTTTTGTACACTCTTTACAAGGAGAGATGCAACAAATATCACTATTATAAACTACATTAGGTGAACTACATTAATTTGGATTTGCACATTAATCTGTATCTGGAAAATAGATATCACTTCCTGGTGAGCATCCTAAATTACAAGTATTAAATATAGAGCAATTACATTTAGGTTTACAAGGAACTAGTAATCTAGCATTTCTTACCCTATTTTATTTAATTTATGATATCTAATATTTATTTGCTCTATAAAGAAAAATATACCTAAAATAAAAATAACTTTCTTAGATATTTGATAGCCCTTCCTCATCAAAGTTCATATTGTTGCATCTAATATGAGAAACTATTTAAAAGATGAATAAAAGTCATTAATTTTGAGTAAAAAGTAAGCATAAAATATTGGTTTTTACTTAAGTTTATGCAAAAAAATAATAAAAATCTAAGTTATCTTATCATTCTGTTTTCTTCCTTAACTTGTTGATTTTTGATTTTGGAATACATAATTATTAATTAAAATCAGGCTAATTAATTCAATTTTTATGAAGGTTATCAAGTTTAGAAACGAATAAGATATTCTATAGCAAATGATAACACAAAATTTGATTTAATTAATAAACAACTATAACCTAAATTTATTCATTAATATAATATATGATATTTTGAAATTTGGGTGGTTGATATTAGAAATCAAACAAAAAATAATCTTACAGATATAAATAGGTTTATCATTTTTCATAATAATTATCATTTGAATTATCTAATTATTGAAAGAAGTAATAAAAAACCACAAATAGAGTTTATTAATTGTCTAAAATATATAATAATAATTTTTTTAATTGAAATATAATATTTTACAATTAATATGAGTTTTAAATATAATTGGTAAACATATTTATTGGGAATACAAATTTAGGTAATATTTTCTAAAAAAAAGAATCAGACTCTATCAGATATATCTTTATTAATTATTAACAAACAATAGGTTATTAATTGGATTCTCACCTTTCCAATTTTACTATTTTAATTTTTTTTAATTATTCTCTTACTATACAAAATATGATTATGAATATCTATAAAAATAAAAAATTATATTAAATTTTTTGAAAATTATTTCATTTATGTAAATATTAATTCTAATTATTGTTATCTTAAAATACAAATAAAATTTTATGTTCAAAATTTTAAATATATTATGTCTAAAGAAGATATTAAGAATCAGGAAGTATTTGATAATAAATCTCACCCGAAAATCTACTACTTTCACAGTATAATAAGCCTCATTAGAGTAAATTTCTTTCATTTTTTAAAAATATTTATTAAAGATAATTTTTATTACAAAAATATTTGCAAATTTATAATTTGTTATTACATATTATTACAAGATTGAATTTAATATAATTATAATTTTTTAAAGAAATTTGTTATTTTCGATAATTTAATTCTATTTAGTTTTAGAGAGTTCAAATCTAATCACTATTTTCGTTTATAGCAATTTATCTTGTTTAAATTGGATTTTTATTCCATTTAATTGAGAGTTGATGTATATTGTCAGAATATTCTACTCTATGGCCTTTGCTATCACTAGAAATAATGGTATGAAAAATAATATTAGATAAAAATTAAAATAATTTGAATCAATTAATTTACAATTAGACTTGAGAAATTAAGAATACAGTTTGATCTTTTTATTTGTGCACAAATTATTTTCTATAAGCATTTTCATTAATGAACTTTGTAATTTCTCTTTTTCTTTAATCCTCTTCATAGTAAGTTTTCGTTGAAATAATGAATCTTGATTTACAGAATTTAATGTAAAAGTACTTACTAGCCATAAAAAGAGAATATCCGAGAGTCAATAAATTTAAAATTAGAATCTATACAATAGTTAACCAAGCTACACCTCTATTATTATAGACGGCAAATAATAAAGTTGAAAAATTTATTGATATTTAAATTCCTTCTAATGCATAATAGTATCTTTATTCTAAAAGTATTTAAAAGGGTTTGGATATAATATGAAATGTAAAGAAGAGGACATTCAGAGTTAGAATTAATACTATTGATAATACTTTTAAAGGCACTAAGAAAATAAAAATCAGATTTAGGAATTTCCTCACTTCAAATAGAACCCAAAAATATTTACAAAACTCTTGCTATAAGTTTAAACCATCAATTAACGAATAATATCTGTTTATGTATTTTAGATCTTAGCTTAGATTGAAATTTTTCACTTTGATGAAGCAAATATACAAAAAGAATAGATAAAGAATGATAAAGAGAATCTAAAGGATGAAACTAACTATCTAGATACTTGAGCTGAAATCTGCTTCTACAAAAGAATGAAAAATATTCAATATCATGAAGTTTGAGAAGATCATTTAAAATTTAATCACTAGAGATACATTTTTTTCATTAATATGATCACAATATTCTAATTTGTTTTTGAAAACCCTGCAAATAATCAAAAATATTCCTAAGACTATGCTTATCATAAAATAAATTATCGCATTATTTAAAAACAATTTACTCAAATTTAAAGATTTTATTTTTCTCAAATCATTATTAGCAACATCATCTTCGCCTAAATTTCTCAAGCTAGTTTGTAGGTTTTTATTATTAGAACTTGTATTGGAAGATGAGTCACCAAATGAAAAGGGTCCAGGGATTAAGGAAAGTATATTCATTTCATAATTAGATTCTAAGAAAGTAGGACCTATACTCATGGTTTTGAATGAATCAACAAAATAAAGATTTCCAATCATTTATTATATTTATAGTGAGTAACTAAATGAAGTTCCAGTTGCAAATAAAAATTAAGAAGTTGATTAAACTATTACTGAAGATACCTAAATACTTCTGATTGAAAGATCTGTTTAATTGATTATCTCCATTTCTTATTCACATTATTCATTTGTAGGTAAATCACAAGAATATTGATCATATCTCTTATCATACTCACAATATGTTTATTTGTTTTTATACTCTCTAATGCACTCTAAGCACTCATTCCTGTTACATTTCTCACAAAACTATTAAGGACATAATTCACAAGTATTAATTTCATTAACAAAATATCCTTTATCACAAATTACACAAACTTTTTCTGAATTACTTTTGAAGCTGTAATCTTACTAACAAACATCACAAGTTGAGTAATTTTAACAAGAATAACAAAAATTACTACAATCTCGGCAAACCCTATTTGGATCAACATATTATCCAACATCTTTGCATGCAAGTGTACATTAAAGTGAGCCATCCTCTATCTAATTATAAAAGCATTTTTAACATTTATTTATAGCAGGATTCTTCATATAACCTTAGATACATTGCTTAACACAATAATTGTCTTGATCAAAAAACTCTAGAGGGTCAGCACATATTATACAATCTTGATCAGTTCTTTCTTTACATGTTTTACATTTACTGCTGCATTGGACACATACTCTTTACTAATAATCTATTAAACAATTAATAAATATTGTAATTAAATATTAGTTGAAAATAAAATATTACCTAGGAATTCATTCTCCTTACAATAAAGACATATTCCATTAAACAAAGTAGCTCCAGTAATGCATTATGAGCATTTCCCTGTATCAGTACACTCTAAACAAAACGGATCACATTAAAAGCAATATCCATTTTTCAAATAGTAACCAGGTTAACATTACAAACAATTTATTCCGCTTGTGCAAGAAACACATTAGCTCGAACATGTTGAGCATTTAATCCCATCATTATATTAATTTGAATCACAGTCCCCACATGTTTAGTCAATGATTGTAATATATTTATTATTTAAGCATTTAGTGCACTAATTTTTGTTCGGACCAATACAAGTTTAGCAATCTTAATGACATTTTTTGCAATAAGGTCCTTCAATATAAAAAGAGTTTTGAAGTTAGCATGTTTAGCATAAACCATCAGGTTAAAAGTATAGTCCAGGGTTGCAAACTAAGCAATCTAAAGCTGAAAAGCTTGAACATTATTTGCAAGTTGAATCGCATTTTTTGCAATTTAAATTAGATATGTAATATCCATTAGTAGTATCACAAGTTAAGCAATAATTATATTAATATTCATTATAATATAACCCTGCTTTGCAAGAAGTGCAGTCAGAAGGTTATGAACTTAGGCATGTTTAGCATGAAGCATGACAATCGGTGCAGATATTGTTAATTTAACCTAACAATTAGCCCTAATTTAACTGGCAGACTTAACATTTATTACCATAAAAGCTTAATCCTGGAGCACAAGTTAGACAATCAATATTACTAGGTCCTTTACAAGTTGTGCAAGTTGAATCACATTTAAAACATCTTGTACCGCTGATATAATATCCATTATTTATCTGACATGCTTCACATATTGTTGTATTTTCTCTAAAATAAAATCCGCTAATACAAGAAGTACAATCTGTTGTATTAGGACCTGTGCAAGTATTACAAGATTTATCACATGGTAAACAATATTATCCGCTAATATAGAATTATATTGGCGAACAGGTTTGGCACTTTCCACTTAAAAAATAATAATTTGTTTTACAAAGAGTGCAGTCTGTATCTAATGCAGAATTGCATGAAGCACAATTTGCAAAGCAATCTAAGCATTTATTTCCACTAATAAATTAACCTTAATTTAATAAACATGTCTTACAAGTGTTATCTTTTTAGAAGTATAAATTAGAATCGCAAACAGTACAACTTGTAGGTGAAGTACCATTGCACTATAAGCATGAGCTATCACACTTTAAGCATTTGTCTACACTGATAAAATATGTATCTTAATTACAAGTGTTGCAAGTTCCATCTGCATAAAAATATAGGTCTTAAACACATTAAACGCATTGTTTAGTATTATCAGTGCATTTTTAGCAAGAAGAATCACAACGAATACAATTACCATTTGAAACATAATAAAGATCTAGAGGACAAACTTAGCATGTTCCATCTAGCATAAAACTAAGAGTTGCTTGACATTTTTTGCACTCATTTAATGAAGGTCCAGTGCATTCCAAGCAGCTAGAATGGCATTATTTACAATAGAATCCATCAACAAAATAGTTTTGTGTTGGACATGTTTAACAAGTTCCATCTGGCATAAAACTTAATCCAGTTTAACAAGATGTGCATTAAGTATTTAAACTTCCATTGCATGTTAAGCAAGTGTTGTGACACGATTTGCAATAAATACCTAGTATATAGTTTTTTAAATATTTATTTTTAAAATATGAAAAAAAAATTAAAGATTGAATAATATAATATCTTTGGTATTAATGGATTAAATTTAATTTATGTTAAAAATTAATTAATTTTTTACCTGAAATAAAGTAATTATTTGAAGGGCATTCTTTACATGTATTATCAGAGAAGAAATATTTATTAACATCACAAGCTATACAAGAGGTAGGGAGATTGTCTGAACATGTTTTACATGAACTGTCGCATGCTATACAATAATCTCCATCTACATAGAACTTTTCAGTTGGACAAATCTAGCAAGTAGAATCACTTTAAAACTTTAAATTTGGTTAACATTTTATACATTCTGTATTCAATCCTCCACTGCATGTTAAACAAGAGGAATCACATTTCTTGCAATATATCCCACTAATATAATATCCATTTAAAGTATCACAAGCTGAACAAGTTTTATCTAATTAAACATAATTCAATGGAGAGACACAAGAATTACATTAATTTGAAGCTGATCCAGTACATGTTTTACATAGCGAATAGCAAGGCTAGCAAATATTGCTTGCATCAATAAATTTTTAATTAGTAGTATCGCATACTTAACAGGTATGATCAGGATAAAAGTATAATCCACTTAAACAGGTTATACAATTAGTACTTACTTAATTTGTGCACTTTTAACAAGATGAATGGCAAGGGAGGCAATTATTTGAAGCATCAACATAAAATTTATTACTAGTATCACAATATTACAAGAATTATCTGAAAATAAAGATAATCCTGCTTAACAAGTTAAGCAATTAGTAGTAGAGCTTCCATTACATGTTAAGCAAGTACTATCACAAGGTTTACAATAATTTCCACTAACATAAAAGTTAGAGGTTGGACAGGCTTAGCAAGTTAGATCAGGTTAAATTTTTAAAGGTGAAACACAAATAGAGCAATCAGTATTTAAACTCCCATTACATTATTAACAAGTAGAATCACATTTTTTACAGTAAATCCCACTTATGTAATAACCATTTGAGGTATCGCAGAATCCGCATGATCCGTCACTGTGTAAATAAGTAGAAGAAGACTAACAAGAAGTACAATTTGTAGGTAGAGAGCCAGTGCAAGTTTTACAACTAAGATGACATTATTAGCATATATTTGAAGCATCAATGTAAAATTAGTTACTTGTATCACATAAATTACAAGTATTGTCAGGGAAAAAATTATATCCGCTTATACAAGTTAGACAGCTAGTATTTTGATAATTATTACACGTTTAGCAAGTAGGATTACAATTAATGCACTAATTGGTTGCACTAATATAGAATTTATTATTAGTTTGGCATACCTAACAAGAGTTATCACTAAAAAGAGATAATCCGCTTATGCATGTAATGCATTTCGTACTTGCTGTTCCATCACATTTTAAACAACTAATATGACACTTTTTGCAAATGTTATTATCATTATAATCAATAAAATATTGGTTATTAATTTGGCATACTGCACAAGTAAAATCTTAAAATAAATTATTACCAGAATAACATGATAAGCATTAATTTGGATTAGGACCACTGCACGATTTGCAAGTAATATCGCATTTTCTACATATATTTAATGCATCAAGATAGTATCCATTATTAGTTTGGCAAACTCCACAAGAGCTATCGTAAAAAAGAACATTTCCTACTTAACAAATCTAACAATTATTTGCAGAAACTTAGCAAGTTTAACAAGTACTACTGCATGCCAAGCAAGATCCTCCAGATAAATAAAATCCACTTGAACATTAAGTACAGTTTGTACTTAAAGGACCACTACACTCTAAACATGTAGAATCACAAGCGCTGCAAGTTGAGCTATTTATATAATAGGATGTAATGCATTTAGTACATTAAGCACTATTTGCTAGTTTAGTACATTCTATGCAAGGATAAGTACAACAAATTACACTATTATAAACCACATTTGGGGCAATACAAGAACTAGGTACATCACAAGTATTTGAGGAAGCAAGATATACCTCGCCTGGAAATTTACAACTATCACAAGTGTTAGCAGTTACACAATTGCATCTAAATTAACAATTAATTAGTAATCTTTCTTTTTTTATCCTATTTATCATTCAAATTAAAATACATTTATATGGATTGTATTTTATTAACTATTTCAAAAATACCTAATATTTTCTTAGTATAATGGAGCGATTTCATAAAATGAGGTCTTCAAATCACATAATATTTAAGATACTTAATATATTTGATATTATATAAGCTATTATTTTGATGAAATTTTATATATTTAAAAGGATTTTTACTAATTGAAGCACAAAAGTAAAAAATAATTTAGGCTAATCTTCTCATTTATTTTTCTTCAGTTTATTACTTTATTTATTAGTAATTTTTACGATAAGAGTTCAAATGAGGTGAAAAATAAATAGATTGATATAATGATGTTTAATTATAAAGTTTAGTAATCTTGAGATTATTCAACAAAAACATAAATAAATTTCTAATCTAATTAAGAAGAAAGAATAATAATATATCAAAATTCATTCTAAATTTTAAGCTTGAAAATTTTAAGATGTGATAAACGAATGAGAAAGTTATTCAAAATATTTAAACAATTTCTATTTATTATTTACCTGAAATTATAAGATCTATCAGATTCTCACTTTCTGGTTTTTTTTCAATTCAATAACAGAAGATTATTTATGGAATGAAATTTCTTTATTGAATAAAAATGAAATTCTTCATACATTTTTAATAAAAATATTTATGCGTTATGTAAATTTAAATAGACATACTAATTGTTTTAAAAAGCTAAGTCATTAATAAATCCTTTAAACTTTAGAATTTAAAAATGGAATAAAATTAAAAAATACCTCTTAATTCTTTTATTAATCAATAATATCTATCTAATATATTATCATTCAATCAATAAAATAGGTAACAGTATATTTTAATGTAAATTTGATTGATTTTTCATCGTTTCTCATGGTTTATTATTTATTTATCTTTTTATTTGTTTTTAAAATAATAACTTTTTCAAATATATACCATACCCTATTTTTTAACTTTTACCCTTACTAAAAATATAGACTGTTAAACCTTTTTCTAACAATCAATAATTATTACCTTTTTTTTCTTTAAAAATAGAAGAGTAGTAAAATATGAAGAATTACAGCTAATACACTAAAAATAGAAAATAATTTCATGTTAATAAATATTTAAATTTTAAATATAACCTATAATTGTATTTAGAACAAAAAATATTTATTATTTATAAGGGCCAATGTCAAATAATATGCATTAAATTAAAGAATATCATATTTATTAAACTTTTTATTTGCCTTATTTCTTAAAATCAATACTTAATAATGAAATAACAAATAGATATTTATTGCATATTATTTCATAGCGAATTTGTTTAAATTTAAAGATGAAATACATTTTTTATAATAAGTTATTAGATAATATAATATGTTTATTAATATAATATGTTCTATTAATACAAATTAATTTTATATATAACTAATTTATATAATATTATAAATATTAAAAGTAATTACCAATCTTATATTTTTAGACTTAATTATAGCAAATACAAATACAAAACTAATTTATGCTAAATACTAATAAATATTATAATTTTTTTCCTTTAAATTAATAAAAAGTTGTTAAATACCAATGTTTAATAATTAGCATTCTTTGTTTTTTTCATTGTATTATTATATCTTAAATCTGTTTTAATTATTATTGATATTATAAATTAATTTATCAATTCATATAAAAAACTCTATTATTAAAATTTATATGACATTTTGCTTAATTGATCCTTACCTTAAATCCTCAAATTTTGTTTTTACTTATAAATGGTTAATAAAAATTTCAATTAGAATCTATTATTAAAAAGTTTGATATTTAAATGATTCTTATCTTGAATTAATTTCGAAGCATTAGGATATTATTAAATAACTTTATAATCCTTTGTTAAAATATACTAAATAAATTCTATGTTGGAAAAATATCCATTGTTTATTTAATTTTATTTTGTCTAAATTTATATTTTTAGGAATTAAGTGCTTAATTTATTACAACTCTATGACATCATACTTTAAGCACCTATGATGTAAATCTTAATGTAAAGAAATTATTAAGAAATCTAATAAATAATAAATATACTTTCAAAATTATAATCCTTTTTTCATTACTAAGATATATTATTTATATCATTATATTATTCATAAAAAAAGTCAGTTAAGAGAACTAACAGAATTTTTATAATTAATTTAGATTTCTATTAAAATATTTAACTTGATAAATTAAAATATAGATTAGCTGGCTATAGTCCTTATTTAAGACTAAAGGAATAATAAGAATATATAAACAAATATTAATTAAGTAAAAGTTAAGGAATTAATATTTTTCATAATTTATTTAAAGTAAGTTTAAGTAAGTAAGAGTCTAATAGCAAATAGAACCTTTTAAATATTTGTCCTTTAATATAAATGTGTAATTTGATTCAAAGAATGATCATAAAAATTGATAAATTATAATAATTTATGTGTAAATATACCATTGCAACTGTATAAATATTCTAGAACCAATAAAATAAGATAAATGTATAATTTAAAATGGTATAAAATAGGTATTTAAATTGATATTTATATCTAATTAATTTTTTGATAATCAATAAGAAAGCAAAATTGCTAAAAATTAATAACTAATCTACATTTTTACTAAAAATGAGAAAGAAAACTGTTCATTTGCTAATAGTGTTATTATTACTTCAATAAATATACTGTGATCAACTTTTCTTTGTTTAAGAGCTTTTCAGACATGGTGCTAGAGGTCCTTTATCAAAATACTGGGATTATAAAGACTAAGTTGAAAATAAGGGAGAGTTGACTCCAGCTGGCTACCGTTAATAATATATATTAGGTAAAACACTAAGAAAAGAATATATTGAGGATATAAATTTCTTAAGCAGCACTTATAAATCTAAAGAAATATATGTAAGAAGTACAGATGTAAACAGAACAATAATGAGTGCTAATGCTTAATTACTTGGCTTATACCCTAATGGATTTTAACTCCCTACTGATTTGGAACCTGAATATAGAATTCCTCCTTATAAAACTTCTAAAGATGATACTTCATTAGAAAATAACTCTCTTCCCAATAATTCTATGGTCTTTGCAGTTCATGCTAGACACGAAATGGATGATATTGAACTCTAACCTTGGAACAGATGTGAAGATTATACGAACTAAGTATAATTATTTTAGGACAAAAACAAGGCAATCATAGATTAATTCAATAAAGATCATGAGGGTATATACAAAAAATTATAAACTGCACTGAAATAAGAAATTAATCACTTTAGTTAAATTGGTGGTGTTTGGGGTGGTGTTTATGATGTTTTTATTGCAGATATTTACCAAAAACGTAAATTACCTGATAGTCTTACAGCTGATGACTTAGCTGAAATTAAATATATGGACAGCTTTTCATGGTTCTTTGGTGATGTTGGTACCGATCTTGGAGTTAAACAATTAGTTACTCCTTTCTTAAATATGTTGATTAAAAATTTTGACAATAAAATATCTAACACAACTCCAGATCTAAAGTGGATGATGTACAGTGCTCATGACAGTAATGTTATTTTGGCTATGAGAGCTTTGAATATCTCTAATTATTAATGCTTGATGGAATTATGGGAGAAAAAATCAACTTCAGCTTTGAATTGCCATTATAGACCTGGATTTGCTAGCAGTATAATTTGGGAATTGGTTAAGAAAGAATCTTCCAACACCTACTCTATCAAAATAAAGTATGATGGTGAATATGTTAAACTTTGTGAAAAAGATAATATTGAATGTGATTATAGTGAATTCAAATAAAGAATTCAAAACTATGTTCTCCCTGACTTTGATCAAGGATGCAAGAATAAAGTTAGTGTATAAACTAATAATAACATAGCAGCTTCTTCTGGTTTATTAAGATAACCAATTATTTATGCATTAATTTTAATTATTTGTATGTATTATTTGATCCAGTGAAATTTTTTATGATAATTGTTTAATAATTATTTACTAACCATCAATAATTTCAAAATTAATAATTGTGATTTTATTCTAATTTTAAAAAATATTTCTAAAATTTATATTCTATTGTATCATTTATCATTTTTAATTTGAAAAAACATCATTTTACACATCTTAAACATGTTAAAAAAGAAGCAAATGTAATTAATCAGTCATTAACATCTCTATTAAATAATCATTTAACATAGAAATCATTTATTGTAAAGCTCGGTTAGCTCAGCTGGTTAGAGCATGCGGCTGTTAACCGCAAGGTCGAAGGTTCGATCCCTTCACCGAGCGCTTTTTGTTGATTTTTTAGAAATTACTATAATTTAAGTGATTATAAATATTTTAAAAAAATATTATTAAATATCTATTATTTTCTCATAATAATCAAATTATAGAAAAATTTAAAAAAAGAAAATAATGAATTCTTTTTTACTTTTCTCCTCTTTTTATTGCATGTATTATGTATGAATCTAGAAAATTAATAGTTTGATAAATACTTAAGCATAGTGAATTTATCAGAAGATAAGCAAAATTCACCTAATCTGAAAAATTTAAAATAAGTTTGAAAAAATTGGATCAGAAAAATTTAATTAATTATTTCAGGAATAGATAGTTTATTTAAATTTAAAGAATGATATTTAATAGCCATACTAATAGAGTAAATATCCCTGATTGAATTATACAAAGGTTTCTATAATGTAACAACCAATAAGTCATTTATCTATTTTATCAGTTAATAATTTTGACTTTATACTGAACATGCATAATCTTTCATAAATAAAAAATGGAATTTGAATGTGGTTTTTATGTCTATTGTTTTTTAGGAAGAAAAACATCTTTATCCTAGTCATGTACTTATGGATGAATTTACAATAAAATAATATTATATTTATATATATTCTTGGAGGTTTTATGTCATTTAGATAATAACACGTATTTTACTTTTTACTTGGATATCTATCAACTTATAAAATAGCTACATGATAGGTTTCAAAATCTATTTGTTATCTATTTCAGAATCAATTAGTATTATTCATATAGATATAAGAAGTTATAAGTTAATATTACACTAAGAATCAACCTCTATTTAATAATCACACAATTAAAATCATATAATTATTTGTAAAGTAAAAACATTTAATTAAAAAACAAATTAGTCAATTCAGAATTATCATAGAATATAAAAATATGGCTGAAATATACGTTGGAAGATAGAATTAATAAGAAGAAGAGATTAAGGAAGACTTTTAGCTAATTCCTTAATCAGTTTCATTCGTTCATGGACTTGAAAGTGGTTTTCTAGGATCTAAGCATAGATATTTAACTAAAAATTATAAAACTTGTTATTATAAGTCAATGGAAATGTCTAAATGGAAACTTAATAAAAAGAATAGCTTTTTGCGTACTTTGTTAAAGAACTTTTTTAGACCATCAAAAGCTGCAGAAGATAGTTTAAGAGGATGTTTGCAAATTTAAGAAGCAGAATTAAAAGTAAATAGACCTGATATTATTATTGGAAGTAGTTGGGGTGGTGGAATTGGATTACTATTAGTTTCTGAAGGTATTTGGGATGGCCCTATTGTTCTTTGCTGCCCTGCCTTAAAATACTTGCTTGATAAAGTAGGATAAACACCAAATTATAAATGGAATGAGATTGTAGATAGAATTAATTAGAGAAACCTTGGCAAAAATATACTGTTAATTCATGGAAACAAAGATAAAGTTGTTCCTTACTAAACTAGTTTGGATACAATTTAATAAATCTAAGGCATCAAATTAATTACTATAGAAGGTGGTGATCACGGACTCACAAATTATATAATCAAGACTGATCATCTAAAACATTACGTTAATGATCACTATAAATCTTGGAAACTCTCTCAAATTCAATAATAATGAAAAAATAAAATAAAATTGAACAATATTTCTAATAAAAAAAGGTTTCTTAATAAATAAATATGAAACTATAATTAATTTATACACAATTCTGCTTTATTATTTTATAATATTTATATCAAATATTAATTTATCATAAAAATATATATTAATCTAAATACCTATATCTCACTAAACTTTATAAATTATGTATTTTTTTATATTCAAAAATAAGTAAACAATTAAATAAAAAATAAATTGTTAAAATATCATTATTTTAAAATATACATATCTAATGTATTGTAATAATATTAAATTAATTAAAGAATAGAAATGAGTTAAAATTAACGAATTATTAAATAGTGAAAATGTAATGAAAATTATTATACTTGATTAAAAGATAGAATACTTGATACACATTTAATATTAATATATTTATAGGAAACAACTAAATTTATATTTATGTTTTTCATTTAATTTCAATTTTATTCAAGAAAGCGATTTAAGTGAATTAAAATTGTTTATGATTACACCAAATCAATCTATAAATGAGTTAAGATTTAAGAAATGTAAGTATTAGAAAAATTCTTTTTTAATTTGAGTGTAATCATATTTTCTTCAATTAATTAAAATACTTGCTATCATAAAATAAATTAATCATTGTTGATATTTGTTTATTTAGTTTCTCCATTAATTTAAGTAGTAATGTTTTAATCCATTTAATTCTATTATAATTCTGGAGTACAAGCATCTTTTAAGTGATCTGAATAGATAGAATCAACACTTTTACTTTTAATACCAATATCCTTTTTGAAGAAATCTTCAAACAAAATTACATTAGACCTTACCTTGTGAACAAACTTAATGGTAGTAATAATATCGCTTTTCTTTTCTGTTAACAAGTATTTTTTCAAAGCATTCAATATCGAACTATAACCTACTTATTTAGGAATACCAAATCTACCAGAAGTAAGATCTGTGAATAAAATAGTACTCATTTTCTTTTCTTCGCATTACTTAAAGATTTCAAGAAATCCACTTGTGATTATATTTTCTTCTTAGTAATTACCACCTCTCCAAACAGGTACAGTTAAATGAGCAATCTCCTTCACGTTTTATAGCATTCCTGGATCACTGAAAACTACATCACCATTTTGAAGAGGAGAGCTATTATCTCCTCTTGTCTTTTGGATAGCATTATTGATACTTTATATGATATTATCTTCTTCAATAATAGTAGTAGACCTATTGTTAACATAGTTATCAGTAGACATAATAAGAACATCAGCAACTTCTTAATTTGGTAATCCTTTCTTAAAAATTAAGTCTACACTCTTGTATTTTAAAGTACTTTCATAAGGCTATTCATCTAAGTTCGATTCTTTTCTGCAACAACAACCTCCCATTTACTCTTTTAATTCTGTCTTTAATCTCTTGTAAACTGATGTATTAATTAACTAATTATGTTGGATGTTATTATTTTAAATATTTTTTACTTAATATTTTAGATATTTTTTTCTTAATATGTTAATAATACTTTGAGAATTTAGCAATTTACATTAAGATTATTTTTTATTTAATCTTTTTAATTTCAACTTTTCAAACTAATTGTACCTTTTAAAATACAAAATTATATAAGTATTTGAAATCAATCAACTAGACTTCTCTGTTATAGTTATTTACTATAGATTAGTTGATTACTTAATTAATTAATTTCTTTCCACTTCTATTAATTAAATACCACCAAATAAAAACCTTCTATATTCCTTATAGAGATAATAATCCATAAGTCAACTTTTAGTAATCCCTCAAAAATATTTATTAATTAATATGAAAATTATTAATTTCAGCAAAAACTTGTTTACACATGGCTATTAATTACTATGAAAATAAATAGAATCGTTAGTAACTTAAATTATAATAAATATTAGCAAGAAATAATATATTTGAAGGCACTTTTAAATAAAATAATCAGTTTTAATATAGAAGTTATATTTAGTATAAATTTATTATATGCAACATATTGAGTGATAGATTTGCAGTAAATAACACTAATTAATTAAATTCAACAACTATAAATTATGTTATTAATCTAATTTTTACTAAACAGGCTCTCTATCCTTCATGATTATTATTCAATTTATTTTTCACTAAGTAATTTATTGATATGATCGAATAATTCCTTATTAACATGGGTAATTGGTGATTCTTCAAAAGCTATTTTTAGTTCTATCAAATATTCAGGAGTGAGTTTATAGTCTATATCTCCTGATTTGATAAGACCTGCAAAATAGTTTTACAATCTATCACAAAATTCTAATGCAATATCGATATCCAAGAAGTGATTGAGTACAGTCATCATTCTAATAACGCTCTAAGGATGGACAATTTCATAAGCTTTGTTTCCTTCTTCTTAGAGTCTTCTATCAATCATTTCTAAGATACGGAAGATAACTTAGACTTCAGAGATTTCAATCAAGCTTAGACTTTCGAGTAAAATACTAGCACTCTCTATATCTATTATATCGGTCTCACTTTTACGCATAATCAAATCTTCTATTCTATATAAATATAAAAAACAATCAAATTAGATTACTATTTCAAAAATATAAATAATTAATTATATTTCAAAGAAATAAAATTCTATAAGCGATACAAATATTTTTAAAACTTTGATTTCTAGTTTATTTTTAATTTACCTTCTGAAAAGATTTTAATCATAGAATTCTTCATCTGCAATAGCTGATAGTGCTTTAGCTGCAGATGACCATTTGAGATTATCTAAGATACCGATTTCATCATTTTTTCTATCAACAAACTCATATTGTTAAAGCATAGAGTCATATTCAGAGAGATCTTTAATGATAAAAGTATCAAGTGTTTTTTTGATAAATGAACTAATTTCTTAAGTCTTTAATTCATCATTGAATATTTCATAAACTAGATATATGATATCTGCCAATTAATTAGCATTAAAATGAGAGTAAACTTCAGTAGTTCTCTTCAATATAATATTGCGAATTGATTCCTTCTCTTGAGGTTTTAAATCTCTTATTCTACTTAACAAATAAACTCCTTGGACAAAAGCGAGAATATCCATAGAAGATTTCATAATAGCTTTAGTTATTTTTTCTTCATTTTCCTATATGTATTATTCTATATGAGTATCGCTACTGGAATCATATATTGTGTATATGATTTCTATGTAGGTTGTTCCATCTATCTTGTTAAAATCCTAATCTGCATATTCTAAGAGATGTTTCCAAATAGAAGTAGTAAAAACACCTATTTATTATAGTTTAAATGCAATATTTCTAACATGAATAGGCTACAATTATCTAGCAATAATCATATCTTCCGTTAACTTCAAGAATTGCTAAAAGTTAGTGTCTTTAACTCTAATACCTTTTTTATATTTAATGTTACTATTATTTTTAGCTAATATTATTTGTAGATTTTTAATAGATCAATCATTAAGGATATTGATACTGATAAATATGTGAAACTGAAAGGAATAAGAAGAGGAGATGAATCAGTACCAAGACGAGCTCCTTGTAATTTAAAATAGGCTGAGACAAGGACATTTGGCGTGTTGATATCTTTTCTAGCGTAATATGCGATGAAGTGATTTATTGTTTATTTCACATCAGTTTGAGGATCAGTTTACTCATCAATTTCTTCACCAAATACATTATACTTTTACTTGTAGTTGTAGATGCTTTTTTATATTAAGCTCTATTCTCTATTCTATTATGCTATCATACTATTTCCATTTCTATGAGCGATTTGTGCTCTTTTTAGGTTAGAAGATTTGCTAACAGTCCTTCCTAATTAACAAGCAATGATTTTAAACATTTAATTTATTTATAAATCTGTAGAAGGAATGTGAATTATTTGACGAGTAAAGATTAATATCTTTTAAAGATTTTTAAAAATTCTCACCAATTCTTATATTTTCTAGATTGCATCATTTTCTTTCAGAAAAATCAACAAAATTATTCCATATGAATAAATTAATCCTAAAAAGTAAAAACAGAAAGAGCTTTTTTATAGCTTGATGAAATTATCTCTAACCTAGATTATGAAATTGTAAACTATTGTGAGTGAAAAGAGAAATTCGTAGAAATTGCGATGGCTAGAGATAGTAGAGTATCTTTTATCAGAATTAAAATTTTAAGTGTAGCCAAGGAATGTAAATAATTGATTATGAAGTAGGAAAAGCGTTTTCTAGAAAGATTTGGTATGCAAAGTATAAGAAATGAGAAATATATATCTTTTTAAGGATAAGAGAGAGTTTGAGGTAAAAGGGGGGTGAATTAAATAAATAAACAAGCAAATAAAAGAAAAGATGAAGAAGATGCTTAAGTAAAATCAAGGGAAGAAGGATTTATTATATGAATTTTTAAGATTTTAGTTAATGAAGAGTTAAGTAAGATTTGGATTGTTTTTATTTAGAAACAAATAGAAAAGATATATCTTGCTTGTTTGCTTGATTCATACATCGATCACTGATATAAACACAAGACTTACTTAAGAATCAATATTGATAAACTATTAAATATATTTAACATTAAAAAATAAATCATCTTTAAAAAGAAGATATATTTATCATCACAAATAAAAAAAAAAGAAAAGTATTTCAAAAAAACAACAAACAACCTTATCAAAAGGAACATTCAAAAAACAATATAAAACAAAAAAAGAAACATGTCATCATTTGAACAAGAATTACACAATTTCTCTCGCGAATTCTAGCAATAACTCCAATAAACTGAATAGCTTGTTTATCAAAGTCTCAGCGGAGTTGAGTAGAGATGCCTCACCGATAGCAAGGATGATGTTGAAAGATTCGTTTCCTGCATGAACAAAGCCACAGATAAAATTACTAGCGAAGAAAAGAAATTCGAATTTAGAATGGCTTTCCTTCAAAATGATACTTATAACTGTTTTAAGTCCAATGGTAATAGCGGTAAATACGATCTCTGTAAGGAAAATGCTAAAAATAATGCCAAGCGTTATCTCGATGATTTTATCAAGCAAATTCAAAATTGAAAAGCCTGAAATATCATTTATAACATCAATCAATCAATAACTACATTAAAATAAATATTTTGAATAAGTTAGATCTTACAAAAGCTACTCAATCAAACAAAATAAACAAGTTTCATTGTAATAAACTAACTAACTAACAAGTGATCGTATCTCTACAACAATATGAAAAAGAGTGAGCTTGAGTGACAGGAAGTATTATCAACATTCATCATTGTCATGTCATCATACACTAAAAATAACAAAACAAATGCATAAATGGTGGGAGCACTAATTAGATTTAAAGATTTGTCTTTTATCGAATTAGCGAATAAAATCCCCATATCTTATACTTCAACAAAATCCAAAATAAATTCTTTCTTTCATATATACAACTAATTTATGTTCTATATCTTGTATCAACACCCACTCTGCCATTTATTTATCTATCTATCTATTGATCAATCTACTTACCAATCCCTCAATCAATAAAGAATATATACTGTTCCAGAATGCTCTATTCACTTACTTAACAAAATATTAAATTATAATATATACTTTCCTATAATATAAAATAACTCTCTTAATAAAATTCTATTTTTTCATTTCATCCCATTCCATTAATTGACTAACTACCAAATAGAATATTCCATTTTACTATAAAATTTATTCTAACTTAACCATACTTGCTTTTAATTCTGTATGAAGGGTTTCTTTTCTTTGGTATTTTTAAGGTTCCTATTTTAAAAATATCTATAATCTGAATAATTGTTGGAATAACTAACTTTTTTAAACGATATTCATATGCTTTCATCAAAAAAGTTAGCTCAAAAATATCAACACTAAATAAACAAATATTTTCCTAAATATCAAATAAAAATGTTTTTTTATTTGAAAACTTAAAATAAACTATATTAAACTAAGTAACATAAAGCAAATAAATCATATTAGATGAAATTTCTTTTCACTGATTGTTATTAATTTTATATTTTAATTGATATTTTTTAAAAACGGTCTGTAATTGTTGGTACATCTCCATAATTAAATCAAATAAATTAATTTATAAAGACAGAGGAATTATTTAAAGAAGTAACTAGGGTATAGTGGTGTTTGGTAAATAAAAAATAATAGATTTATTCAAAATTATAAATTATTCAATTTGGAAGAATTAAAACTGCATAATGCTTTGGTAAATATATTTAATTTATCAATCAATCAATCTATCAATTTAATTAATAAATATAATACAACTAGCTAGACAAAGAAGATATACAAAGTGGATATTTTTTGGCTAAGAGTTTCTTTAATTAAATGTAAATGTCCTAATATTATGATAGAAAACTACAAAGAGAGATAAGTATTATAAACATCAGGAAATAAATTAGAATATTATTATAATGAAATTAATTTATAAAGTGCAATCAAATTTTTTTATTTGTTTTCTATTAGAGATATAATACATTATTGCCACGAATGAAGATTTCACCATATTTATTTTTTAGTTCTGAATTTTCAAATTCTTCAGCTTGTTAAAGAACCACATTCATTAAACCATCAAAAGTTGCTAAAACACCTACATATTCAGTTCCATTATGTAACTTTACACTTACTAGACGACCCATAATTTATTTTAAAAAATCTGTAGGATTTCTTTTACTCATTTTAAAATATCTACTTATGCGCTATTAATATTCTTTACTATCTTCTTTTATAAATACAAATTAAATTATTATTATAATTTCAAATCAATCTCAATCCCTTCTCAAAATGATTCCATAAAAATAGTATCAATACATTAAAAGAAATAAATCTAATAAATAATCTATTTCATTATTATTATTATTTTATTTTTAAATTACCTATTAATAATTTAAATAAATTAGTTATTATATTTTTATATCGAAAATTAAATAATTATATATTATTTGCTAATTAAATTTAGAAATAATTCAAGATAATGTTTTTAAATTTTCTTTTATTATTTGCATAATTTATTATTCCTATTGTTTAAGAATAGAAAATATTTAATTTAATTTAAATATTAAAAGGTTATTGTTTTGGCTTTTGCTAATTTAAATAAAATTATATTTGCTTTTGAATATTTAACTATGTATAGAAGTATTTTGAACTTCTACGATACCTTTAAAGATGATATTGTAGAATAAAACTTAAATTTATTTATTTATTATTGTCTTCATTAAATGTTCATTCTAATCTATCTAAAATATTTTTTTAAAGTAAGAATTATAAAAAGAAGAGATCGAAGTAATTTTATAAGAATTTATACTTATGAATAATAAATTCAAATTGGGTTTACTAGGATTTATATCTAATAATACCTTTCAAATTTTTCAAAGAAGGTTTAAATGTTTGATATAATAATTGATGATTAGTTTTAACAAAAGAATTTATTAATTTATTAATGTAACAAACTATAAATATTATATCCCTCATTATTTTTTATTTACTATTCATGATAAGTATTTATGCAATTTATCAATATTAAATATGAAATTTCAGAGCTTTTAAAATTCATTTTTCAATATTTTCTTAAAAGTGATATCTTTAGCAATATTAGATTTAATAAATACAAAATTTAAAAATAACATATCATATCTATTACTTAAAGATTTAAGATTACATATATCGAAATTGTTGTTAAAAAGGGGTTTAAAAAGATTGATTACTAGTTTACATTATTATAGATCAAAGAATTTTGATTATGTGGTTAAATTTGATTTTAGATTCACTATCGTTTCAAAATATAAGTACTACAAAAATAGTGTGCTGATTAATTAGCTCCTAAATCAATAATTATGCAATGACACAATCTAAAATAGAATGATTAATATCCATGAATCGTTTTAAAAGCTTATTTCCTTAAATTAAATAATAAAATTAGATCAATTGATAAAAATCTAAGTGAGATAGGATATTGAATTATTTTTTGCTTAAAGATTTATAATATCCTTCGTTTATCTCTTTTTTAAAATAGAATTAAACTCTGTTAAGGAATAATCATAAATTAATTTTTTAAATTCTATTTCAACTTTGAAAAATATATTAGAGTTTTAAAAAATATTCTAACTTAAAAAGGTGAAAATCTCAATAGAAATTACATATATTTATTCTATGAATCTATTAAGAAAACTTTTGATTCATAGAAAATCTTAATTATCAAGTATTGTAGTATTGGAATACTGCATCAATGATCACAAATTGATTTCCATCTATTTTCTTATTCTCAATAAAGAATTAATTAATAACTCATTTCGAAATATTAAAAAAAAATCATAACAAAGAGAAAGGGTTACAATATTAAAGATAGATGAATCAAAGCAGAGATAGTAATAATATCTTATCTCGAAATTTGACTGATCATCAGTAGTATTAACTGGATGACGCTGCAATAGGATAAAACACTGAGGGAAAATTAAATCTTAAGAGATGTGACTCTGAAGTGTTTGAAAACACTGAACTTATCTAGGTAAACATGATTAATCCAATTTTTTTAGCATATTTTTAGACTGATAAACCTAATTCTCTGTAATACTCCCATTAACAAAAGATTTACTAATAATTCATATTTTCATGAAAATATAGAAGGCGGTCGATGCTCTTTAGATCGAATCTACTAAGCGCTCATTCAGCCAAGTGAAAAACATCAATGATTTATTAGAATAAATGGAATTCTTCATGGTAGACAAAGAAAGATACAGCTAAAAATTGATTGAAAAGAATATTTATAATCTCAAATATTGCTTTCTTGAAAAGGGTCAAACAATATTAAATCCAAGATAAAAAAATAAATACATGTATATTTTGATTTAAGGAAGCTTGGTATAGAAGGAACTAAATTCTAATCATTAAGAACCTTTGGATATAGGGAATTAGTTTGGGTAACAAGTTAGGTTCAATCCTTCTGCAAGTGATACTTCATATATCGAGACAGAGAGAGACTGTGAATTTATTATTTTCAACAAGTAAAGTTACTTTAACCTTGTAGGTAATAAAAAAATTAATTTCTTTTCTCAAATTTTAGTGGCTGGTTGGTATTTGACTATAATCACTTCTTCAATTAACTCCCCACTTTTAAATTGATTGATTAAATAGACCTTACATATTTCAAATCTTAAGATACAAAAAATATTATTCAAATACATTTTATCGATCAATCTGTTTATCACTTTTAATTTCTTAAATTGTAAAAGAATAAAATAATCTCTTTAAGATACATTTAATTAATTCGGAATCAGTTTCTGCCAAATGATTTATATATAGTTAAGCAGCTAACTACTTCATGTTTATTTTATTAAAAGAGTAACAAACACAGAATTATCTAATTTTAATCTTATTTTCTTCCAATCATAAATCATAGGTTTGTATGAAAAGAAAGACATTTTTGATAAAGTACAATTTCTTGTCAAATATCCTTTCTGCGTTAATTGGAATTTTGATAGTCTTAAGTATATGCAAATGGATATGTCTATTGTAAAATTTAAAAAAGGATAAGTAGTCTTTGCTGAGGATTCCGTGCGCGATAATATATTTATGGTAAAATCTGGAGAATTTAAGTTACTGAAGCCAATAATCTTTTAGAATAAATCTTAATAAAATCAAACGCCACTGAGTCTAAAAATAAGATAATCAATAGAAATATGTAAGCTAGAAATTGGTGATATTTTTGGAGAGGAAATAAATTTAATCAACGAAAAGCCAAAGAGAATTTTTAGAGCAGTTTGCGCAGACTCGAAAAGTGAAGCTTATGTATTCGACTACTCTAAATTTAGGGAGTATCTAACAGCTAATCAGAGTGAATCACTCTATTAGAAATGCGTTGAGCAAATTTATTAGTAAAGATTGTCACTAACCGAATAAAAGGTATCTTAAAAATCCAAAATAATGTAAAATACTCGAATTTAAATGGCGTAGTCAAGATCTTGCGACTCAAAATTAAATCAGGCAATTTGCCATGCCATTGATGAGTAAGGATAATTAATTTCAAATAATTAAGATTCGAATTTCCATAACAGAAGTGATTCTTATTCGCATACACAAAATAATCCTCAATATTAATCATTGGATAATCTAAACTAGAAATTGAATGGAGAAAAGAGCAGCTCGGATAATTATTTATAAATTGAACCTCAAGCTTTTTCTTTAATGAAAATAAAATCTTAATAGTAATTTTGTGCTCACCTTATTTTATAAAGCTAAAATAAATCAAATAATTTCAATAATAGTTAAATTAGTCATCCTTCAAGTATTTCATAAAGTTAAAGCCAATCGTAATTTAAATAAATGATAACTTAGTCATCATTATCTAAGCTATCTGCTAGGCTTAGACAATAATCTGATTTATCAAATTCAACTGTAAACACTTTACAGATATCTTCTGATTAAAGTTCAATCACAAAAAGTCCTCAAAAAAAACCTATTACTGCTTATCCCATAATTTAAGACAAAACAAATCCTTCTACAGTAAATTATGATGCTTAAAATAATGATATAAATTAACAAAATAATATTTAGTCCAAGCCAAAATTGCTTAAAATTAAATAGATTAAGTAGTAATCATCATCGATTAGCTAAAATATTAACTTTTTCAAAGAGTAATAAAACAAGCCCATAAACTGCATTACAATATTTGAGTAACTTGATTAATTCAGTAAACCTCAACCATTACCTACTCAAATATAATAAGAAATCTAAGCAAATGCAATTTATTAATTTAAAGATATATAGCAATTTTAATACTTACAATAATCTCCTTTACCTGATGCTAATTAACACAAAGTGTAACACGAATAAGCAGACAATCCTTTAAATTTTAAATCATAAGTACAATTCTTCGATATTCTGAGCAATTATTCTTAAATTTAAAAGAGTGGGAATTTACATTAAAAAAACAATAAGGTGTCTTCTTCTCAATTATTAGAGTAATCTTTTAGAAAAGAAAATACTGATAAAATATAAATAAATCCTCAAGAATAAGAATAAGAAGATGATTTTCATAGAGATTCCTTAAAGAGTAAGCTTCATCCAAGAAAAAGAGCTATAACTCTGAGCCCGACTAAGAAATAACTTAAAGATAAATTTCAATCTACTATTACTAAATCTACCAACATGTTCACCAACAATATGAATACTATTGAAACAGAAGAAGAAAGGATAGTTAACAAATAAGTTAAAGAATAGGGTGACAACTTTAATTAATCTAAGAATGTTAATACTAATCACAATGTAATTTAATCTGAGATTAGCACCAAAAACACAAGTAGACAATCTACTTCATCTTACTGTAGAGCATAGCTATCTACTGAAACTAATTAATTGCAAATAAAGCCAAACATTTTTTACTTTAATTCCCATTATCTTCATGAGAATAATAACAGAATCAGCAGATTACCAATTACTAAAAAAACTACTATTAATAACCTATAAAAGATGATATCATTATCTTAAAATCTATAGAAATCAATAGATTAAACTTAAAACAAAAGTAATTAAGATTAATCTATCGATGTTACTAAGGTAGCTCATTCATTTAACAAGAGTTTTACTTAGATTGATGGGAAAAATATTATTCAAATTGATAAATATAAAATCAAAATAAAAGATCATAATAGTTCAATCTCAGGTTATGATAATCATTTAATAAAGAATAAATCTAACAAAATATCTTTGATGAAATAGAGTAATTCAATTTCACCCTAAAAGAATAATACTAATACATCTAATTCAAACCTAACAATTAATCTTAAGAGAGCAAATTAAAATTAGCTTAGCAGTGCTTTTTCTAGATAGAAAGAAATTATGAATTCTACTGGATATATCCACTTCCCTTAAACAGATATGAAAAAAATTAAATTGCCAAGTAAGAAGATTACAGAAATTTTGTAAATAAAAACATTTGAAGAATGAAATTTTCCAACAATAATTATATAAACCTTTATTTATATTTACTAATATATAAAAAATCATTAATCATTAATTAGAGCTTATAATCTTAAATCTTTTATTTATTTTATTCTATGTATTTCTATCATTTAATACGCTATTTTAAACTTCTATTACTTACTTTATTAATCATTAATTAGAGCTTATAATCTTAAATCTGTTATTTATTTCTATTATATGTAATTCTATCATTTAATACACTATTTTAAACTTCTGTTAATAGTTATAAATCTAGTATTTTAGAGTTGTAATAATAAAATAAATTTAAATTGTATGGCAAATTGATAACAATTTTCAATTTTAATTTCATATATGTTAATAGATTTTTATGAAAAAATTAAAAAAGGGAGCTATCTATAAATTTTTTCATCTTATTTTGTCATATAATTTTTATTTAAAAATTTTACTTCTTTATTAAAAAATCTTATCAATGAATTGTAATATTTATTATTCGGATTATTGAACCTCCACAAATATTTAGAGTTTATTTACTTCATGAAAAGAGATAATTTTCTTTGATATTCTTATCATTTTAGAGTTTAATTTCTTGAATAAGAAGAGAATTAATCAAAAATTTAGTTTTAATTGTACTAATTTAAGGTTTGATTTCTTTAACAATCTTAGCTTAGTTTTGATTTTTAGGGTTTGTAAATCTTTCAATTAATTAATTTATTTCTTTACATTATCTTACATTTTTATCTTAGAAAAAATCCTTATTGAGGTTATCAATTTGTTTCGTTTATTGTTTTCTATCTTATATGGTCAGATTTTTCAAATAAATAATAAAGAAAGGCTTTTAAATACTTCTTTTCATTTTTAAAAACTTATTATTTAACAATTTTTGTTAAAAAAATTATTTATTCTTAAAAATAAATCTTAACACCATTATTAATTAGTATTTAATAGAATTAAATAATATTTATTGAAGCTTCAAAAACATACTTAGTTAATTTACTATGCTTTACTAATTTGAATCCAATACACCTAATTATATTTTCTTTTATTGATTGTGATTATTTTTCAATATAGAGTAACATAAATAATAATACAACCAGAATCAGACGGTAATTAATTATTGAGAAGCTTGTTACTAATATAAAGTTAAATAATTTTTAATCGTCATTATAAATAATAATATAATCGTTTAATACAATTGTTATAAGAATGTAAATAAGAAATAGTTAATTTTATAAATCTTTATTAATATGAGTATTTAGGTTTCATAATTTAAATGAATCAATGATATTAGTTTAATAATGAATATATATTATAGAATTTAGTTAGATATTTTTAATGGCAATTAATTTGATTATTTAGATTTTTAAATTTGGATAAAAATATAGATTCTTACATTTTAAGGATCAAATTACTAATTAATTTTATTACCTCAATAATTAATTATGAAAAATTATTAAGACTTTAAAGAATTATTAGACAAAAATGCTTAGATTATAGTTTATTATTTATAATTTAGACTTTTGTTTCCAAAATATTACTCCTAACATTAGTTTTTTATCATTCTAAAGAAAATTAGAATAACAATTTTATCTTCATTTTCAGATAGAAATTTTTTAGATTTTACTTTATAAAGGAAAATATTCAGATTTTTGTAAAGATCATTTATCAGAATAATATGGTTATATCCTCGATTATATTTATAGAGTTTTTATAGATAAAGATAATGATTGAAAAGAATAACCTAATTAAATATATTTTCAATTGCAACAATCTATTATTTATCTATATTTTCCAAAGAATTTCAAATATTTTTAAGGATTATTCAGCATCTTTTAATTTAAAATTTCAATGGAATAGATAAGCTTAAATTTCAAATTAATTATCAGAATTTCATGAAGATTTTAAGTGTAAAATTTGCAGTAAAATTGTTAGCATGAAAATTATCCGCATCTAATTAATATGCTCACATTGAAGTTATTTTAATTCTAATAAAAGAAAATATTGTATGTCTTTCAATTAAGGAAAATCTATCTTTTTTTTTAATGTAAATCTCATCGAATTAGCATGAATTTACTAGAAATAAAAGAAGATCGCTATTTTAAAAAACATTAATATCAGAGTAAATTCCTCTGGTTTCACTTATCATTTCTGAATGAAATAAAACTCCAAGTAAGGTCAATACAAAAATACAAGTAAATAAATGGAAGGACATAAGATATTAACCCTATCATAAGAATAATAAAATTAATTTAAAAGATTGAATAAAAACTTTTACAAATATCAAACTAGAAAAAGTATTTTAAAAGGATACATTGATTATTTAGCAGAAAAAATCAAATATAGTAGAATATTTTGAATAAAATTATTTATAAATAATCTATCTACTCATAGATTTAGTGTACTTTCGAAATAAATAGAAAACTCTTTACAACATTTTGAAATAGAAAAGAATTTATAATGATTTAGTTATTCAATATGTAAAGATAATTTATTTTGATGAAATATGACCAATACATTAAAAATTTTCTTTAGTAAATTACTACGAAAATATGTGCGCTTAAATTAATGGATGATGTTTTAGATTACAATGCTTATCGAAAAGAGAAATGATAGACTATAATTACAAATTAAAATAGTTATAGATTATTGCTCATATTTTTTAAATCTTCTTCGCTGGCTATAAAAAAACTATCTATTTTTAACATTTTTAATTACTTTTTTAATTTATAAGTTCATCCTTTTCAGCTACAAATTTAGCAAATTATGAATGAAATGAAAGTAAAATAGTAATTTTATTTTAGATGTGTTTTTGATTTGTCAAAAAATAAATAAAATAGCTTATTTGGATTAAATAAATGACTGAATCAAATTTTTTGCCTACTTTTTGATGTAAATGAAATAGATTCCAAAGAGAATTCTTCGAGAAAAAATGAAAAAAAAAGTTATACTGATATAGTTGGTAAAAAATATATTGAGTATGAGTAAAAATCAATTGTAAAGTTTAGTATAGTACTTGATGTATTACGATACTCATTTTAGACTTAAAATTAAAAATATGATTGCATATTAAGAAATAAATAGTAAAGCCGACTTTGAATTCGTTTACTTTCCAAAAATTTTATTAAATTTTATTTGATTATCTCTACTTTGGTAGTATAAATTAGGTATCAGAAATTTGTCATAAACGAATTAAAGAATTAAAAATCAGTAAAACAATTACAGAAAGATAGAACTAAGAAAAAAAAAAGCAAAAATGAAATTTTCAGTTCATCTTAAGGCGCTTATGCGTAAAAATTATATATTATGGAAGAGAAATTGCTGCTGCTCAGTATTTGAAGTAGTTCTTCCTGTCATACTTTGCTGTTTCTTCTTTGTTATTAGAAATTAAGTTACAATTGATAACATTGAGTAAGAAAGTTTCATGAATCCGTACGCCAAAACAAGTGAAGTAACATATTTTTTTTGCATTAATATCTCAATTAGTAGAGCCATTACTAATATTTCTTTATAATTTAATAGAATCAGGTTGTTTTCACTACGTTATTACCTGATCACTAAACAGTTATGGATCCTATTACCAACAATCCTTTACCTTTTTACATGAAAGATTGCTTAACTGGAAAAACAAGTGAATACCCTGACTTTAGAAATGGTCATATTGCATTAGTAGATGAAAACGATTTATTAGTAGACCTAGCTAACATTTTTATTAATGATTACAAATATAAAGTCAAGAAATATTCCAGTGTTGCTGAATTAGAAAATTGGGTTACAAGCTCTAACTATGAAGAGGATATTTGCTTGGGTATAGCTGTTGATTCCAACATAAACAACTAATTCAAATATAGACTCTTCTTCAACAGTTCAGATGATAATAATTTAGAAATTCCTAATTCTCTCAAGCCAAGCGTTCTTGAATATGTCTTCAAAAAGATTAAAGATTATTTCATCCCTTGGAGAGAATATGGTTTCTTAACAATTCAAAATTGGATAGGTACTTTAATTATAAATAAATTCACTCTTTAATTTTAGATAAAGTTAGAATTATTAATCCAAAATAAATTTCAAAATAGTAAATTTAGTAACTTCAAAAACAGAATAGATTAATAAGAAATAAAGGAATAGATAATTTTTTTAAAATCATAGATAAAATAAAATATTATTTACAAAATTAAAAAATACTTTAATATTTATTAAAAATAATTTTTTGTAATAATGAATAGATAATATTATTTTGAAGAAGGTTACAGGTGATAATAATTTGAAAATCACAGCCAGTGTTACTTCAATGATAGTTTAAAAGCATGGTGATGATCCCCTTGCAGAAACTTTAAAAGGAAATTTTGCAGTTTATGTTGTTCTTCCTATGATTTTAGTTTATCTAAGAATGACTTATGGGTTACTCATTGAAAAGGAAAAGAAAATCAGAGAAGGTATGAAAGTTATGGGTATGAGTGATGCAAGTTTCTACGTATCCTGGATTCTCTATTATTTAATTATCTATGTGCTTATTAGTTTATTGGTCGCATCTGTTTTAAGAGGCGCTATTTTCAAGAATAGTGACTGGAGTGTTCTCTTTATCTGGCATTTACTATTTGGTATCTCACTCATATTTTAGAGTCTCTTTATTGCTACTTTCTTTACCAAGGCAAGAGTTGGAAATATAGTTGCAATGGTCTTCTTCTTATTCTAATATATGGTCGTCTTCATTGTTTAAAATAACTCTAATCCTTCTTAGTCTACTAAATTGGGTGCTTCTATTCTTTCACACACTGGTACTACATTTGCTTGTGATGTCTATTTATTGATTGAAGGATAATAAAAGGGTATTACATGGTCTAATTTGAATTAAACAATTGATAACTATTCTGTAGGAACTAACATGGGTATGAACCTTTTAAATATTGCTATCTTTATTATTCTTTCAATCTACTTTGATCAAGTCTTCCCTAATGATTTTGGTAAAAAATAACACCCCTTATTCTTTATTAACTGGATTTGGAAGAGAAAGTTAACTCCTGAATAAAGAAGACAATAATTATTAAAGAAGGTTGATGAAGAAGATATTGCTATCAATTTCGATGAAAATATTGAAGAAGTTGCAAAGAACTTGAAAGATTAAGAAGGATAAAATCAAGTTGTCACTCTTAGGAATGTTAGAAAGGTTTATCCTTCTGGTAAATAAGCAGTTAATGGATTAAATTTCACAATGTATAATGGTTAAATCTTTGCTTTGTTAGGACATAATGGTGCTGGTAAAACTTCAACTATTTCCATGTTAACTGGTATGTATGAGATGACAGACGGTGAAGCTATCGCTCTAGGTAAGGATGTTCAATCTGAAATGGGTGATATTAGAACTTTTATGGGTGTTTGTCCTCAATATGATATTTTATTTGATAACATGAGTGTAAAGGAACATCTCGAACTTTTCGCTGTTTTCAAGGGTATGACAGACTCTAAGAAAATTGCTGAAGAAGTACACAAGCATATTGCCGATGTTGATTTGGCTGAAAAGACTAATGAATTAGCCAAAAATCTCTCTGGTGGTTAAAGAAGAAGATTAAGTGTCGCAATTGCTTTTATTGGTGGTAGTAAATTGATTTATCTTGATGAACCTACTAGTGGTATGGATACTTCTGCAAGAAGACACATATGGGATATGCTTAAGCGTTACAAGAGCGATAAGGTTATCTGTTTGACTACTCATTTTATGGATGAAGCTGATTATTTGGGTGATAGAATTGGTATTATGGCTGATGGTTAGATAGTTTGTCTTGGCCGTCCTCTTTTCTTGAAAAACAAATTCGGTACTGGTTACAATTTGACAATTGTTAAGAAGAATCCTACTGATAGCTCTGAACCTATTAAATAATTTATCTAAAAATTCATTCCTGATGCTAAGATTCTTTCAGATGTTTCAGCTGAAATTGGTTTCTAATTAAAGAATGATTCAATCAATGCCTTCCCTTAACTTTTCAATAGTTTAGATACTAATTTATAATAGTTAAACATATAGTCTTATGGTATTTCTATTACTACCCTTGAAGAAGTATTCTTGAGAGTAGCTCACTTAAAGGAAGAAAAGAAGGAATAATTACGTTTAGAAAAGCTCAATTTAGAAAATAAAAACGAAAGAAATCAAGAAGATAAAAGAATTGAAGAAGAAAAAGAATTATTAGAAGTAGATAATATTGATTTCACTAAAATTAGAATTACTCAACCTACTAAATTATTCTTTATTCATGTTTGGGCTCAAATTGTTAAGCGTGCTATTTATTTCAAGCGTGACATCCGTTCTCTCCTTTGTGAAGTAGTCCTCCCATGTTTAGTTGTTGTTTTCGGTTTGAGTCTTACTTTGATTAAATTCATCTAAGAATCCCCTTCTGTTGATTTGATTCCTGAAAATTTCACTACTCCCTTAAACACTGTTGTTAGTAAAAACGCATTAATTAATGATTCAACTGCAAACGATATCTTCAGTTTATTTAACTATTAATCTGATTACAATTTCATCAAAGAATATTCTGCTAATACTCCAACTACTTGGGATTCAAAGGTTTTCTCTTACAAAAACACCGATTCAGTTGGTGCTTTCTTCATTGATTCCATCACTGCCACTGACTATAAATACACTGCCTAAGTTAACACAATCTACAGAGATGCCACTCCATTTGTAATTAATCAAATGAATAATGCAATCATTAACTATCACCTCAAGAAATTAAATAAACCCACAATTACTCTTGATATTGTTTCAAATCCCTTACCTTTAACAAAGAAAATTAAAGATTTTGAAGGATCCGCTAGTGGTATTGTGGCTAGTTTTATTTATGCAATTGGTCTCTCCTTCATCCCAGCTTCCATTATTACTTTCACTGTTAAAGAACGTACTGATAGAATTAAACATCAATAACTTGTTAGTGGTGTTGGACTCTTCAGTTATTGGTTTAGTAACTATCTAATTGATTTTGTTAAACATATAATTCCAGCAGTTTTTTCAATTTTGATGGTTTATGCATATGGAATAAGTGCATTCACGGCAGATGATTGTATGGGAGCTGTTGTGCTTTTATTATTCCTCTATGGTTGGAGTGTTATTCCTTTCTCCTACTTCTTAGGTTTCCTCTTCGCTGATTATGGTAATGCTTAGGTAGCTGCTTTCTTCATCAATTTCATGTGTGGTGGTATATTCCCTCTCATTGTCTTCATTTTGAGAATCATTAAGTCTACAAGAGATGCTGGTATTATTGTTGGTTGGATCTTAAGAGTCATTCCCTCCTTCAGTTTTGGTTATGGTATTCTTAATGTTGGTAACCGTAATCTTTATGCATTCTGGGATGGTAAAAAAACTCCAGACTCAGCCTTCGCTATGAATATTTCAGGTGGCGATCTTATCCTCACTTTCGTTGAAGGCTTCTTCTATTTCTTCTTGGTCTTTGTAATCGAATCTGGTTCTCACATTGGCAGTATCTCTCGTTTACTCAGTAATGAAACTTCTGTTCCTTATGTATCCAAAGAATACGATGAAGATGTCCAAAAAGAATCTGACTTAGTTGAAAAATCAAAACCAAGTGATTATGCAGTTCGTGTTAACAAATTACGTAAAGTTTTTGTTCCTTCTAGAGATCGTATTAAAGTTGCTGTAGACTAAATTTCATTTGGTATATCTAATGGTGAATGTTTCACCTTACTTGGTGTCAATGGTGCTGGTAAAACTACTACTTTTAAGATCCTCTCTGGTGAAATTAATCAAACCTCCGGTGAATGTCACATTAACGGATATGATGTTTCTAAAGAGCTTTCTAAAGCTCGTGCTTATATTGGTTATTGCCCCCAATTTGATGCATTAATTGAAAATCTCACTGCTAGAGAACATCTCGAATTATATGCAGCCATCAAGGGTATTCCTTATGAGCTTAGAGATCGTCTTGTCAAACAAAAGATTATTGAAATGGATTTGACAGAATTTGAGCATAAACTAGCTGGTACTTACAGTGGTGGTAATAAACGTAAACTTTCTGTTGCTATAGCCATGCTTGGTAATCCCCCTACTGTTTTCTTAGATGAACCTTCAACAGGTATGGATCCAGCTGCTAGACGTTTCATGTGGAGTGTTATTTCTAGAATTTCCACTAAACGTAAATCTTCTAGTGTAATCCTAACTACTCACTCTATGGAAGAAGCAGAAGCCTTATCTAGTCGTATTGCCATCTAAGTCGAAGGTATCCTTAAATGTATTGGTACTGTTTAACAAATTAAAGATAAGTTTGGTGAAGGTTATGAAGTAGAAGTTAAGCTTAACGTACCTTCTGATGATGATATTATTGCTTAATTAGCTACATTTGGAATTGATTCTCAAGAAGCTCAAAAGCACATTCATTACAATGAGTTAGACTAATATCTCCAGAGATTAAATGGTATCCACTATTATGAAAAGATTGCTCCTAACAATGAAGGTTCTCAATTATATGCAAGACTTTAATCATCTTTTGGTGTTAGTCTTATCTCTCTAGCTTAATATATACTTCTTGAAACCCATGGTGATGCTATTAAGAAATTCATCAAATCGAATCTTGGTGATTTTACTGTCATTGAACATTTTGATGATTTTTATCGTTTTAGAATTGAATCAAACATCTCAATTGGTAAAATGTTTGAATCTTTTGAATAAAACAAGAGTAGACTCTTCATTGATAATTATTCAGTTAAATAAGCTACTATTGAATAAATTTTCAATCTCTTTGCTACTAACTCAATCCCTCTCAATTTTAAGAAAAAGGGTAATAATCAATATTAATCTTTACAATAATAAGAATAAATTGAAATGGTTAAGGTAAATGGCAATGAAACTCATCCTCATCATCCTTAACACGATTTCAATCATGCTGAAGATAAGTATAGAACTAACTCTGATTCTATGCCTAAATCACTTCCCAACAATGAGTCTAATGTTATCAACATTAGAGGTTTTGATCATAACAATAATAACACAGATATTAAATCTAGAAAACTTAATTGATATAAATTGGTTCATTTTCAAATATTTTATTTTATTTCATCATTTATTATTTATATAATACATGTTAACATTTTTGTTAAAATTTTATAATTCCTTATTAATTTCATCATTACAAGCAATTACTCATTTTCCAATTTAATCTTCTTCTTCTCTATTTTTAGATTTTTTTTTACTCAATATTGATGGTTCTTAAACATATAAATATCAAGCAATAATTTCTATAGTAATTTAATTTTCTTATAAAGTATTATTTAATTAAAAGAGGACTTAATATAATTAATAAATAACAAAAAAAACAATAAATATCTTTTTATTTTTTAATAGAAATCCTTACATTAATTTTGATTTATAAAGTAGGATTTTATGATAACAAATAAATATTAAGGGTTGGTTGGATTGATTAAAATCTTTAAAAAATTAATATAAAACTATTAAATATAATAATATTATCAGATCATTTTCTATTAAAATAAACTAATCTCAATGCTTTCTTTAATGTATGGATTTATTTGAATTTACTTCCTATTATATTAACTGTATTTACATAAAGATATATTAAGTTTTTGTGATTTTCAAGATCTTAGACTAATATATTTAAATTTTCTTGATAATAGCTAAATTATTCTACCTTTAAAACTTTTAAACTTTTGAGAGAAAGAATAGATTCACGAAAATTCAAGCAATTTATACCTTAATTAAAAATATCATTAGGAGCCTCTATCTTGAGAATTTTTAAGCTTTATAGCATTGAAAGCTTTTTAAAAAATTATTCAAAAAGTACTACTGTTAATGAATGTTAATCTTAAGGGATAGTCCTATAATATTAACTTGATAGAATTAGATCAAATTCAGAAAGATTTTTCAGTAAAACTAAACCATCAATAAAGTTTACAAGAAAATTTGAAGTATATGATTGATTGCCTGTAAGATTTATTTTTAATATATTCAAATTAGATAACTTTGATAACCCTTGAGATAGATAAAGACCACCTTAAGAGCCAATCTTATTTTCAGAGATATCTAAATCTAAATGTTCTAAAGAACTCAACTAAGAAATTCCCTCCATTAATAGTTGTGTTCCTTAATCTCTTAAAGAACACCCGCATAATTTCAATTATAGTTACTTTAATCTCAATTAAGAAATTAACCCTTTACTAATAAACTAAACCTCATCATTTATCATATTAATTGCCCCAAATTCAAGTTTCATGCTCAATAAATTGCTTTAACATTCTAATAATTTTTATAATGATTCATAGCATAAAATTTTGCAACTGATCAGATTCAGAAAAATTGATTCTAATATTTCAATCTTAGAAATCTCTTGAGTTAAAGATTGAAATATTATCTAGTCTACATTACTTTCTCTCAGATTAATTATTAGACTCCTCAGTTCAGAACCTTTTTTAAATATCTCATCCTAAAAAGCTTAAAGTTTATCAAAGTTAAATTTATTTGTTGCCCAATTCAAAGTAATATTTTTAAATTTAGAGTGTTTTAATTCTACTTTATTTCTTTACTTCATATTTTTAAAAATTTATGGATTATTTTTATCAAAAAGATTTCCTTTTTTGCAATTATTAATTTATTATTATCAAATCATTGAGAATTTAGGTCTATTATATAAAAGAAAAGAATATTTACATCAAATTTTGTTCATTACTGATAGAATTTAATGATTATTTATTTTGCTTAAAACAAAAACAAACATTTAATTATTAGACACTTTAATTTATTCAATCTTTCCACTTCAACCAACAATTCAAAATAAATATAAATTTTTTAAATATATAATTTTTTTCAAAAGATTAATAGAAAAGGGTTTGAAGGAGCTTTATGAAAAAATACATTTATACAACAGAAAATTGCTTTAATTGGTTAAAACAATAAAATTTTAGAAAAAAAGAACATTTAAACAAACATTAAAATGCTTTAAATATATGTGGTAAGTAAGGATATTAATATATTATTTAAGTTAGTTAGTCATTTTATTTTCTAAATAGCTTTCTTATATTACTTCAGTACTTTAAAACTACTAATCTTTTTGCTTTTAGAAGTGAATTCACTTATTTTTATATAAGAAGAGTCCCATAGCTATTAATTTTTAAGTATTTAATTTGTTCATTTTTCTCAAAATACTTAGAAAAATTAATTACACTTATCTTTTTTTTAAATATGCCAACTTCCAAAGTCTAAAGCATTTTAATATCTTGTAAAGCTTGGGAAAGTTATTTTGCTACATAATTATTAAAAAATTCTATTCCTGCATTAAAATCTAGTTTTCTTAATGACTAAACTTTTGAAATAGATCCAAAAAATTATGTAAGGATTTCATTTTTCTTGTGATCAGCTGTATTAGCAGGAGGAGATATAGATATTGATAATTCAGTTAAGTTATTTAAATAATGTAGATCTTCAAAAATATATTAAAGAATTTTTTATTCTTTCAAAAATAACTCTTTAACCTTTAAATTCAATGATCTTAAATACTTACATTATACAATTTACTTTGAAAAGAATTTACCTGATTCTATCCCAAGTTTATTATTATCTAAATCTAGTTCTAAAGTTTCTAATTGCTCAAATTAGGATATGGGAACCATTATAGATTATAAACCTCTATCTTCAATTGTATTACCATTCAATTATAATTTAAGGTGTTTCAAATTTGTAAATGTAGATAATGATTTGGAAATAAACTCTACTTAGTTGTTAAACATATTGATAGAATTCATGCACAAATGTAATGACTTAACATTATTCTAACATTCAATTAATTCCTGTATTATAGCATAATCATCAATTTTAGAGCATACTAATAGTAAATTAAAAGTCTATAGCTCCTTAATTTTCTCTATCTAACAAATTACTTATTTAATTAATTTAAAATCTGTTATTCTACACTCTTACATACTTATGGTCAATTATCGTAAACTGTATTCATTTTTTATAAGTTAGTAACTAAATTTGGATAGAGTTTCTTTATTTAATTTGTTGCAATTCCAATTAACAGAGACTGTACTATTCTTTTTATCTCTTATCATTTTCATTCTTTCTTTATTTTTTTCAAAGCAAATATTAATTTGGTTTAATTTAATCAAATTTATTTAATTTTATAATTTTATATTATAATTTCAGATCTGCAATAATTCAATTAAAACTATTTTAAGGTGAGATTAATTAGGATTAGAGGTGAAATTTCCAATTTAAAAAATTAAAATGACAAAAATGAATATTTTATACAAAATGAAAACATAACATCAACCTTAATATCTTACTAGCCTTAAAGCTTTCTTTAAATTTAGTACTTTATCAAGACTATTCTTTAAATAATATGTATTAACATAAATATAATTTAAGTTCTGATGCAAATGAATATCTGATAAAAGAATAAATAAGCTTTATAGGTTTGTAGCAAACTGATCAACTATTAATACTTTTAATTATTCAAGAGTAAGTATTGCTCTTCTAAAATCTTCACAGATATTTGGATTATCATAAATATCTATCCATGAAACTATTTTCAGGACTTAAATATTATTTAATTTTCCAAGCTAATTAAAAAATTCTCCAAAGACTGATCGATAAGAAGGATATTCATTAAGAGCTACTCTTTGATGACCATTAACTAATTACAGATAAAGTTATTTAAGATTTTTTAACTGATTTAAATTAGTAATAGAATTAATTAAGAGTTTAGAACAAAAATTATCATTCTTTTAAATGTTTATTTTTAAAAATATAAGATTTTTGCATTCTATAATTCTTTAAGAAAAATATTTTCCAGATTTCTCAGTTAATTTATTTGACTAAACATCTAGATCTAAATATTTTAAATTTTAGAGCTAGGATATTGATTTCATGAGTATTTCCATTCCTTTATCCTGAATAGTGCAACCACTAAGATTCAAATAAAGTTTTTACAGACTGCTATAATTAAAAATACCTTAGCTGATGAATGATACCTCATTTCCAAACATATTTATGGAACCTAAATGCAGGGATAAGGTATTAACTCTATTTTAACTTGCTAATATATCACTAATAGATTAAAAGCATCCTACTTTACAGCAGATCAAATTAAGAGATAATTAATCTAAAATCTCTATTTTAGTAATTACTTAAGCCAGATTTTTCATCATTTCTTCATCAATTTAGCTTTCTCTCAAATTTAAGTTTAAAAATTTTAATATATTTTATCTTTTCTCAAGTTCTTACTAAAATAAAGACAATTTATCATAAGTTAATTTATTACATGACCAATTTTAAGTTAAACTTGTATTTTTATATTACTTTTAATCGATTCTAATTTATTAGTTTTATTTTTTCATTTTTAGAAATTTAATTAAATCTATTTATCCTTCTCCATAATTTATATCATCTATTACTATTGTAAGAAATAAAATTTTTAATTATCAAAATTATTGCTTTAAAATTAGAAGTTTATTTACAATATTTATTTTTATAGAAGGTTATCAAGAAAATACAGTATACTAAAATATTAAGCTGTTTATATTTAGTTTTGATAATTTACTATAATTAAAAAAACTTATGAAATTATTAAGTATAACTTTCAATTAGAAAGTTTGGAAATTAATTGGAAAAAAATATAGTATACTTTGTATAAGGTTGATTATTTATTTTATTAACATAAATTTTTAATTTAATAATAAAATAGTAAGAATATCTATTAGATAAATCAATAGGTTTATGAAAATCTAATAGTTATTTAAAATATGTTAAGTATTAATATTAAAATTTAACATGTTAAAATATAATTAATAATAGAATAAATACTAATAATAATTTAAATTTTAAGAAAGTTATCCTCACTCTATTAAAAATAAAATTAATATAGATAACAAAATGAGTATAGATATTTTAATTAAAATAGACACGCAGTTTTTAATTAATTCAATTTCTTAATAATAAATATATTTAGAAAAATTCCGCATTCCTTTTGTCATTCTAGATTCTTTTTAATTAAATCATTATTAAATAAAATTTCTTTAGAAGGATTATTTACTTGTTTATAAGCCCATTATCTCCAGTTTAGTAAAGTTAATAATTATTAAATCATTTAAAAAATAAATTAAATATTACAAAATAAAACTACACAAAATTACAACAAATACTATTATCACTCGAAAAATGTTCCTCTAATCTCATAGATACAATCCTTTTGAAGAACTTGATAGAACTTTTAGCTCTTTATTTGATGATGAAGATGATTTCTCTGACTTCTTCACTACTATCAAACCTCGTAAATAAAGAAAAATTTCTAAAGAAGAATAATTGGAAAGAAGACTCAAGAACCTTGAAAATTAAGAAAATTAATTAAGCCACTATATTAAACAATATGAATCACACATTGAACAATTCAAGAAGAATAAAGAGCTTGTTGAATAGTAAAAATCTGAAATCACAGAAAAAATCTCTAAGATTGCTGAAGAAAAGAAAAAGAAACTTAAGGATGCTTCTTCTAAATCTTCATCTGATAGCAATTCTAACGAAAGTAGAGTATTTAAGAGAGTTCATTATATTGCTGATGGAATGGAAATTGAAGAACAATTTGATAGTACCAATCCTAAAAATTGTTATAAAATAATTAGAAAGTAAGGTGAACCTCCCTAAGTAATAAGCTCTGAATCATAAAATAAAAAATTAGAATAAGATAAGTAAGAACAATAATAATAATAATAATAATAATAATAATAATAATAATAATAATAATAATAATAATAATAATAATAATAATAATAAGCTTAAACTGAAAAACTGGGAGATGGTATTGATGAAAAGCTTGAGTAACTTTGTAAAATGACAGATAAAAATGAAAGTGAACTTAAAAACTTTGTAATTGAAAATAAAGATCTAAGCATTGGATAACTCTATGATAAAGCAACTGAATTAAAATTAATTTGAAATTACTAAAATGTTTAGTATTTTTATATTTCTATAATATTTATTTGTAATTCACTTATAAATATTTTATTTTTTTAAATTAAAATTCCTAACATTTTAAAATATTACTAAAATTGTAAAAAATTAAACTTCAAAAATATTTACTTATATTATTCTAAATTATTCTTAAATATAATATTTGGAGTTTATTTATAATTATTAAAAGCTACATATGTTATTCTTTACATTTATTTTTATTTTTCTCATCAATTGAAAATTTTAAAATAAACTAAAACATTAGATTAGAATCAAATCAAGAATAAACTAATATTTAATGTTAATATTAAAGATAGTTTAAAATTTTTTTAATTTGAATAACCAAAACCATTAATAAATTAAATATGTTTTATTATTTTACTACTAATGATCATATCTTTAGTGAAAATATACTTATGCTTTTATCATATTTAAGTAGGAACCATGACTATTACTACTTAATTTAATTAATATTTATAATATTCATAAGAAAGATAGTTAAGTTATGTAAATTAAACTAGATTATTAAAATAGATGAATGGTAAGTTTAAAAAAGTATTTATTTAATGATATGCTATAAAAAATTCAATAAAATAAAAACTTTTAATTTCTTTAGAAATTAGTTAATATCCAAAGAATGTTAAAGCCTAATAAATGATTTAAATATACCTTATTTTTTAAAAAAATCTATATTAATCTATAATAAAATAGATAAATAAAAAGATTGAATTGAAGAAAAATAATTTAGAAAAAAAAATATTCCATATTCAAATATATTTAAATGAGATAAATATAAGATAGGAGTCATTTTTAAGAAATCCTGTTAGAAATTTTAATTAATATAGACAACTAATTGAAATAATCAATTTATTAATAATTAAGATTTTTAGAAAAATTATGTTTTCTTTTTATCCATTCTAGATCCATTTAAATCAAATGATTATAAACTTACTTTTTCTTTAGAAGTTGTTATTAATTGTTAATATACTCATTAAGTTCAACTAATAATAATTAAATAATTTAAAAGATAAATAAATAAAAATAAAAACTAAAATAAACAAGCAAACAAACAAATAAACTAACTTGCAAACAAATAAATAAATGTTCCTCTCTGCTCATAGATACAATCCTTTTAAAGAGTTTGAAAAGTAATTTAATCCTTTCTTTGATGATGAAGATTATTTCTCTGATTTCTTCTCCACTACCAGGGCTCATAAATAAAGAAAAAATTCTAAAGAAAAATAATTGAAGAAAAAGCTTAAGAATCTCCAAAATGAGGAAAACTAATTAAACCACTACATAAAGTAATATGAATCTGATCTAGAACAATTAAAGAAGAATTAAGAACTTATAGAAAAACAAAAGACTGAAATCCTTGAAAAAATATCAAAGATTACTGAAGAAAAGAAAATATCTATGAAAGATGATTCTTCTAAAAACCCATCTTGTGAAAGTCGTGTATTTAAAAAAGTTCATTACATTTCTGATGGTATGGAAATTGAAGAATAATATGATAGTACCAACCCTAAGAATTGTTATAAAATAATTAGAAAGTAAGGAGAAACTCCTTAAGTTTTAAGTGCAGAAAAATAAAATGGAGAATAAATATAAGATAAAGATAATCAAAAATAATAATAAATTTAAATTGAATAGATGGAAGATGGTGTTGAAGAAAAAATTGAATTACTTTGCAAAATGACTGGCAAAAATTATAATGAACTTAAAAATTTTGTAGTAGAAAATAAAGATTTAACTATAGGATAACTATATGATAAAGTGACACTTTGATTAAAATACTTTATAATTATTAATTAAATATATATCATATGTATTTGCATTTTATTTTAAATAAATCTTATGAACTATCTCAATTTTATATGTGAAATATTATCTCTTTTTATATATAAAAACTAAATTAATTAGGGATTATAATATTTGATTAATATCTTATTTAATACCACTTAAAAAGGATTTTATAAAATTAAATTCTTTAAAAATAATCAAAAATTTCAATAATTAATAATAAAAGTTAACTATTATTTTCATTTTATTACTTTATTTTTTAAAATAGATTAAATTTATTTGCTCCTAAATTTATTAATTTCTTTATAGATAAGCAAAAATTATTCAGTTAATTAATTAAATCCTTTTTTCAATATCTTTTCATTAAATTTAAATTAATATAGACTCAAAAAGTAAAGAAATTTTAATTAAAATAGACATCAACTAATTAAATTAATTCAATTAATTAAATTTTATTTTTTTAGAAAAACTCTCTTCCTTTTTTTTCATTCTAGATCGTAAAAATTAAATTGTTTTTTATTAATTCTTTCTTTAGAAATTATTTTATTTTTAAAATACTCTTCATATTCAATTTGCAAGTAACTTTTATAATGGACTTAAAAGCTCTGTTGCTGAAAATAAGGAATAAATTAGATTCTTATTTCTTTTATTCACAATATAATATAATAAAGTTAATATCTACATTATTATTGTTTTCAAGATATACTAAATTAAAATAATTAAGAAATAATATAATAAATAGTATTCTTATTACTGTCAAATTTATTTTTATTGGATAATAATTTCTCCAAAAATTAATTAAAGTTTTTAAATATATTTAAATTATCAAATTGAATAATCTCAATTTAATAAATATTCAATTATTTAATCGAAAATGTTTTCAATTTAATTGAAATAAATATTTACTAATTTATAATAGTTTTTAGACAAAATTAGAAATAAATTAGAGCTAGTATACTAGGAAATAAATTCTAAAACTGTAAGATTTTAATTAACTATCAATCTTATTTTATTTCTATTAATTATTAATAAATTAAATGTAAAAGTAATATTTAGATTAGTAATAGGTATATTTAAATGTATAAAAGTTAAAAGCATTTTTTTTATCTCGATTTCTCTAATATTAATAATATAATTTATTAATAGATCTCTCATTTAAGTATTCATATTACTATTTAAAAATTAATTTTCTAAAATAAAATAATGGCGATTAGTCTTGACAATTCTTATTTCTTTTGTAAATGTTATTAAAATAGAAGAAATCAATTAATTAGGATTTAATGTATTTCAATATTATTAATTAAAACCTAATTAGTATAGATATTGAAATTAAAAATAGACAGAATTTTAATTAATTCAGAATATAGATTTATAGAAAAATTCCTTTTTCTTTGATCCATTCTAGATCCCTTTTAATTAAATCATTATTAATAATACTTTTTCTTTAGAATAATTAGCCAAAGTTTTAAATATTTATGTTTTCAATTAATCTAAACTAATAATTAATTAATTAATTAATAAATACATAATTAAAAATTAAACTACTATTAACTATTACAATTTTAAAATGTTTCTCACCCATAGATTCAATCCTTTTGAAGAATTCGAAAGAACTTTTGACTCTTTATTTGATTACGAAGATGGTTTCTCTAATTTCTTCTAGCCATCCAGACCTCTTAATTAAAGAAAATTATCAAAAGAAGAACTATTGAAGAGAAATCTTAACAATATTTTAGATTAAGAAAACTAATTAAACCATTACATTAAATAATATGAATCACACCTTGAATAATTGAAGAAGGATAAAGAAATTATTGAAAAGAAAAAGACAAAAATCACAGATAAGATTTCTAAGATTATTGAAGAAAAGAAAAAAATTGAAAATACATCTTCTAATTCATCTATTAAAAACCCTTCCAATGAAAATCGTGTATTTAAAAAAATCCATTACATCTCCGATGGTATGGAGATTGAAGAATAATATGACAGTACCAACCCTAAGAATTGTTTCAAAATAATTAGAAAGTAAGGAGAAGCTCCCTAAGTAATTAGTACTGAATAATAAGATAAACAATTAGAATAGGATAAAAATAATAAATAATAACAATAAACTTAAACTGAAAAGTTGGGAGATGGTATTGATGAAAAGCTAGAATAGCTTTGCCAAATGACTGGTAAAAATTAAGATGAACTTAAAAGTTTTGTTATTGAAAATAAAGAGCTAACTATAGGGTAACTCTATGACAAAACATTTGAATAAAAATTGATTTGATTTATTATAAGTATTAATTAGTTCCTTTACTTGTAATTTATAAATATTCATGTGATGTATTTTTCTTTAAAAATTTAAATAGTATTAGTTATATTTTAAGAAAATTTAAATTATACTAAAAATACTGATTCTATGAATAGTTTGTATAATTAATTGATTTAAAAACTCTAATAAGTAAGGTATGAATAAAAAATAGGATGATATTAAATTAAAGAATAAGCTTACAAATCAGAGTAACATTTATACCAATCAATATTTGAATTTTTATGTATTAATTTATTCTTCTCTATAAGAAAATAATTCAATTTTATAATTAGGTTTAAATTAAACTATATTTATGTAATCTTCAAATAGAATTTTGAAAGGAACTTTATTTCTTATAAACTGTATCTTTATTTTATAAAATCTCCCTTAATTTGAAAGAAAAATAAAATATTTGTATTTAAAAAGAGTTATTTCTAATAAATATAAGGAATTATTAATTAACCTTTCAATAAATTAATGATTATTGTTGGATTTATCATTTAATTCATACTCAATTTTAATTATTTGTTATTCTGATAAATTATGGAAAAATCTAAAGTTAATTAATTAATTATTTCAATGAAATAGCAAAAGTTTTTTAAAAGAGGTGGAATAATGAATCAAGTATTGAATAATTTGATAAATATTGATTGATTTTAAAAAATAAATCAGAAATCAGAAATAGATAAATTAATATGAGAGATTAATTGGATGAAAACAAAGTTTTACACAAAAATATAAAGAGATTTGTAATTAATTTTTTGATACCAGAATGTGAATCGAGTAAATGAAGAATGTAAAAAGTAATTGAGTGTGGAATTAAGTAAAAAAAACAGGAATTAAGAATAAGTATTATTATCTTCTTTTAATTATACTAAATAAGAGAAGAAAAATCCTAATTAATGTAGGAGTATAAAAACTTCCCAAATTCAATAAGTATAAATGAAATAACTTTAAAATATTCATAAAAGTCTGTAAAATATTCACTGATAAATTACAAAAATTATAAATAAGAAATAGGAAATACTGGTTAGTATTAATTATGACCTTCTCTATTCACTTAAAAGCTCTAATGCGCAAAAACTATATTCTTTGGAAAAGAAATTGGTGTTGCTCTGTTTTTGAAGTCCTCCTACCTGTTATTCTGGTTTCATTCTTTTTCCTTATTAGAGCAAAGATAAAAATTCAAGACATTGACTAATATAGTTTCATGACATATGCACCTTAGTCTGAATAAGTAATTATTTTTTGTATTTTTTAATGAAAATATTTTATGAAAAATTTATTCATATTTAATTATCGAATAGGAACCCGTATTCACAGAACTAGTGCCTAGTTATGAGTAACTTACTAACCCTCTTACGGGATAGGTTTTTCCTCCATACATGAAGGACTGCTTAACTGGATCTACAAAAGATTATCCAGATTTTAGAAATGGACATATTGCATTAATTGATGATAGCGGATTATTGACAGAGCTATCAGATATTTTTGAAAAAAAATATAACTACTAGGTTATCAGATATCCTGACGTAAAGAGTTTGGATGATTGGGTTACAAGCTCTAATTACAAAGAGAACGTTTGTTTTGGGGTTTTTATGGAATCTTATTAAGACAATAAATATAAATACAGATTGTATTTTAATAGCTCTGATGAAGACAATATAGAAATACCTATTTCAAATTTCCCAAAAGTTCTTGAATACTACACTCAACAAATTAAAAACCATTTCTTACCATGGAGAGATTCTGGTTTTCTTACCATTCAGAATTGGATAGGTATACTTTTTAATTATTTTTTACCAGTATATTTTTTAAATTAAATTAAAAGTTCTCTTTTGTTATTTAAAACTGATAAAAAAGAAAATTTAAATAAAATAACTTAGTTTTTACTTAAATATAATAATATAATATTCATATGTTTACTCTTTCTGGGTATAATATATTCATTCCTCTATTTAAATTTTAAATTTAACAAATAACTATAGTTAATCTTAATGTTAAGTGACCATTTATTTTAAATACATAGATAATTTAATTCTAAGAAAGACAAGTGGTGATTAAAGCATGAAAATATATCCTACAATCACCTCAATGACTGTAGAAAAGCATAGAAAGGATGATTTGGCTGATACTTTGAAGGGTAATTTCTCTGTTTTTGTAGTATTGCCTATGATACTTATATACTTAAGAATGACATATGGTTTGTTAATTGAGAAAGAGAAGAAAATCAAAGAAGGTATGAAAATTATGGGAATGAGCTCAGCGAGCTTCTACTTGTCATGGGTGCTTTATTATCTCATAATTTATGTTTTAACAAGCATATTAGTTGCAAGTGTTTTGAAAGGAGCCATTTTTAAGCATAGTGATTGGAGTGTAATTTTTGTTTGGCATTTACTTTTCAGTATTACTTTAATTTTCTAGAGCTTATTTATCACAACTTTTTTCACAAAGGCTAGAATTGGAAATATAGTAGCTATGGTATTTTTCCTCTTCTAATATATGATTCAGTTTGTATTAGAAAGCAGTATGATTCCAAGTGAATAAACTAAGCTGTCTACTTCTATATTCTCACATACAGGAACTACTTTCTCTTGTGATGTCTTTTTGCTTATTGAAGGTTAAGATAAGGGTATATCTTGGAGTAATTTAGATACTCTGATTAATAATTATAGAATTAGTACTAATATGTGGATGAATGTTATTAATATAGCTATTTTCATAGTCATCTCTATCTATTTTGATTTAGTGTTTCCTAACGAATTTGGAAAAAAACTACATCCTTTATTTTTCATTAACTGGATTTGGAAGAAAAAACTTACTTCAGAAGAAACCAAGTAGAAACTTTTAGCATAATTAAAGGATGAAGAAGCTATAAACTTTGATGAGAATATAGAAGATGTTGCAAAGAATTTAAAAGATTAAGAAACATTAAATCAAGTAGTAACTCTAAAGAATGTGAGAAAGGTGTATTCTTCTGGTAAAAAAGCTGTCAATGGTTTGAGTTTTACTATGTATAATGGATAAATTTTTGCTTTATTAGGTCATAATGGTGCTGGTAAAACTTCTACAATCTCCATGCTAACAGGTATGTTCGAAATGACAGATGGCCAAGCTATTGCATTAGGTAAAGATGTTCAGTCAGATATGGAAGATATAAGAAAATTTATGGGTGTTTGTCCTTAATATGATATTTTGTTCGAAAACTTAAGTGTTAAAGAACATCTTGAACTTTTTGCTGTTTTCAAGGGTATGACAGATTCTAAAAAAATTGCTGAAGAAGTACATAAGCACATCGTAGATGTAGATTTAGAAGAAAAGATTAATGAGTTAGCTAAGAATCTCTCTGGTGGTTAAAGGAGAAGGTTAAGTGTAGCTATTGCTTTTATTGGTGGTAGTAAATTGATTTATCTCGATGAACCTACTAGTGGTATGGATACTTCTGCCAGAAGACACATATGGGATATGCTTAAGCGTTACAAGAGTGATAAGGTTATCTGTCTGACAACTCATTTCATGGATGAGGCTGATTATTTGGGTGATAGAATTGGTATTATGGCAGATGGTTAGATAGTTTGTCTTGGTCGTCCTTTATTTTTGAAAAACAAGTTTGGTACAGGATATAATTTGACCATTGCAAAAAAGAATCCTACTGACAGTTCCTTAACAATTAAAGAATTCATTACAAGACACATCCCTGATGCTAAAATTCTTTCAGATGTATCTGCAGAAATTAGTTTCTAATTATAAAATGAATAAATTAGCAGTTTTCCAGAGTTATTTAATAATTTAGATGCTAATCTAGAGAAACTCAATATTTAATCTTATGGAATTTCTATTACTACTCTTGAAGAAGTGTTCTTGAGAGTAGCTCATTTGAAAGAAGAAAAGAAGGAGTAAGAAAGAAAAAAGCAATTACAAGAAGAAATGAAAAAAAATTAAGAAGAAGAACAATCAAGTGCTGCCAAGGAATAGTAATAAGACTAAGCTCAAGAAGAGAGTAAATTGATGGATGATGTTGATAATTTTGATTTAGATAAAGTGAGAATCACAAAAAAATATGAGCTTTTCAAGATTCACATGTGGGCTATGATTGTGAAGCGTGCAATCTATTTCAAAAGAGATATCAGATCTTTGCTATGCGAAGTTATTCTTCCATGTTTAGTAGTTGTTTTTGGTTTAAGTCTCACTCTCATCAAATTCATAGAAGAATCTCCTTCTGTATCTTTCTTACCCTCAGATTTCCCTACTCCTTTACCAACAGTTGTATCAAAGCTATCTAGTGTACCAGATAATGTTGCAGATGATATCTTTTAAGAATTTAGATTTGCTTAAGATTATAGCTTTGAGAAGGATTATATTTATTATAACACACCTACTCTTTGGGATTAGAAAGTCTTTGAATAAAAAACAACGAACTCTATAGGAGCATACTTTATTGACGAGGTATAAAACAATTAAATCAGATACACTGCATAAGTAAATTCTATTTATAGAGATGGCGCACCATTTGTTATTAATTAAATGAATGAAGCTGCAATCAATTATTAATTATAGAAATTGAATAAACCTAAGGTATCTATTGAAGTTATTTCAGATCCATTTAAGCTTACCAAGAAAATTAAAGATTTTGAAAGCTCTGCAAGTGGAATTGTAGCTAGTTTTATTTATTCTATTGGCTTATCGTTCATTCCTGCATCAATTATTACATTCACAGTTAAAGAACGTACTGACAAAATTAAGCATCAATAACTTGTTAGTGGTGTTGGAATTTTCAGCTATTGGTTGAGTAATTATCTAATTGACTTTGTTAAGCATATTATCCCTGCAGTATTTTCTTTCCTTATGATTTATGCCTATGATATAAAAGGCTTCCTTAAAGATGATTGCCTTTCTGCAGTTATTTTATTACTCTTCTTGTACGGGTGGAGTGTAATTCCTTTCTCATATGTATGCGGATTCCTCTTTGGTGATTATGGCAATGCATAAGTTGCAGCTTTCTTTATTAATTTTTTTAGTGGCGGTATATTACCTCTGATTGTATTTATTCTTAGGATTATCTCCTCAACAAAAAATGCAGGTATTGGTGTAGGTTGGGTTTTAAGAACAATTCCTTCTTTCAGTTTTGGATATGGTGTCCTCAATATTGGTAATAGAAATTTCTATGCTTTCTTAAATGAGGGCGACGGTTCTCCAGATTCAGCTTATGAATGGAATATTGCAGGTGGTGATATTTTATTCACATTTTTAGAAGGTTTAATCTACTTTGGGTTGGTATTTCTTATAGAAAAATGCTCACACTTAAGTGGATTTACTAAAATAATGAGTCACGAGCACTCTATTCCTTATAAACCACAGCAATATGATGAGGATGTATAAAAAGAAATGGATATCGTTGAAAGATCTAAGCCTTCTGACTATGTTGTTAGAGTTAATAAATTACGGAAGGTATTTGTTCCTTCTAAAGATCGTGTCAAAGTTGCAGTAGATTAAATTTCTTTCGGTATTGCTAATGGAGAATGTTTTACATTACTGGGAGTCAATGGTGCTGGTAAAACAACAACTTTTAAGATTCTTTCAGGAGAGATTAATTAAACATCAGGTGAATGCCATATAAATGGATACGATATTAGAAGTCAATTATAAAATGCCCGTAACTATATTGGATACTGCCCATAATTTGATGCTTTAATTGAAAATCTCACAGCTAGAGAGCATCTTGAACTATATGCAGCAATTAAAGGAATTCCAGTTGATCTTAGAGAGCGTTTAATTAAATAAAAAATAAAGGAGCTAGACTTAACAGAGTTTGAACATAAATTAGCTGGCACTTATAGTGGAGGTAACAAACGTAAGCTGTCTGTAGCTATTGCTATGCTTGGTAACCCTCCAACCGTTTTCTTAGATGAGCCTTCAACAGGTATGGATCCTGCTGCCAGACGATTCATGTGGAGTGTTATTTCTAGAATTTCCACTAAACGTAAAACATCCAGTGTCATTTTAACTACCCACTCTATGGAAGAAGCTGAAGCTTTATCTACTCGTATTGCCATCTAAGTAGAAGGTATTCTTAAATGTATAGGCACTGTCTAACAAATTAAAGATAAGTTTGGTGAAGGATATGAGGTAGAAGTAAAACTTGATGTACCAACTGATGATCAAATTATTGAATAAGTATCCTAATTAGGGATTGATAAGATTGAAGCTCATAAACATATTCATATTAATGATCTTTAGTTTTATCTTGATAAAATGAAGGCAATTCATTTAATATCTTAAATCTAACCTAATAAAGAAGGTTCTTAGCTTTATGCTAGACTCAATTCCGCATTTGGTGTGAGCCTTATTTCCTTAGCTCAATATGTAACTTTAGAAACTCGTGGTGAAGCTATTAAAGGATTCATTAAAGAATAATTAGGTGATTTTAGTGTAATAGAACATTTTGATGATTTTTATCGTTTTAGAATTGAATCTTCTATTTCTATAGGAAAAATGTTTGAAGCCTTTGAGAAAAATAAAGTTCGTCTTTGTATAGAAAATTATTCAGTAAAATAAGCCACAATAGAATAGATATTCAACCTTTTTGCAACAAATCAAATTCCTGTTAACTACTAAAAGAATTAATAAAAATAAATTAAATATTTACCTCAATTAGTGGAGATGCAGAATTTAAATAACTCAAACATTAAATTGGAAGAAAAATAATAAGATAAAAAAGATTCATCACTCCCTTAATCTCAATCGAGTGAAAAATCTTAAGTAATTCAAATAAAAGGATTTGATTAAATTTAAAAGAATTCAGATAATATCAATAGGATATGGTGAGATCTTACTCTATTTTATTTGTTTTTGGTCTATTATTTAATGATATTAACTAAGATAAATAGTAATACTGACTAACATTTTTATGTTTAAAATATTAGTAAATATATTTAAATTTATTTTGGTATCTTTAATAATTAATTAAAAGACTACTGCTTGATTAAAATTTACGTTTTAAAATCAATTATAATTATTATTGCGGAAAATAAATACTTTAATTAATTTTACTCCATTCTAATACAATTTTTAAATTTAAATACTCGTGAATCTAGTGTTATTTATACTGCATCTAAATAATAATTGATTATCCATAAAAAAGATTTATTTATTTAAAAAATTAGAATTTAATCATTGATAGATAGATAAATAAATATATAGAGAGTAATAAAATTATAATAGATAGGTTCATAAGAAATGTGTTTACCAGCAGGATTATTAAGCTTTATAGCTAAATCTTGTACAATATATATATTAGGATTTAGTTTATATTGTGCATTTAAATATATTTAGGTAGGATTTATAAACTATATAGCCTAATCTCTTCCAATATTATTAGTCTTGATGGTATTCTTAATTACTGGAGCATGTTCTTGCATTGCATTAAACAAAAAATATCTTGTAGCTGGGTTATGCACATTATTTTTAAGTGTATTGACTTTTGGATTAGTTTTTCTAATCAATTCTTTATCATTTGAATACTTTGATTTAAGTAAGGGATGTAATTAACTTGTTAAAGAAAACCAATTCTTTGAAGTATTCATTGATCATAATCTAGATAATTATTTTGATGAAACTTCTAACCTTCTTTGTTCATCTTAATGCCCTTGCAAATGGTAAAATAAAACTGAAACTTATAAATAGAATCCATCCAGATTTGTAGTTGATAAATATAATGGAGCTAAAAACGCTGTAGAATGTCCAGGTTACTTGGATGATATTTAATTCTAGCATGAAAAAAAAAATTATTTGCAAAGTATGATTCAACTAGAAGCTTATGGATGTTCTGGTTATTGCAAAAAGAAAGACTTCTTTTCAGTTTCTGATATTAACATAGGAGTCCCTAAACACAACTGTTTTGATGTTAGCAGACATTTGTAAAGATTACATTTCAATTCTGTCTTGATAGGTATGTATTTCCTTGCTTGGGCACTAGTTGTTTTAATACCTTCTACTTGTTGTCTCTTTTATTAGTTTAGTAGAGAATCAGTAGAAAGAGAAAAAATGATAGAAAAAGTGTAAAAACTGAAAAGTGAATTTGGAGGTGAAGGTTCAAAAAAATTAAAGAAGAAATCTTCTAAGTCTGATGAAAACAATAATAAAGAAAATGCTGATGAATAAGATGATAATGATGAAGATAATGACCAAGATAATAATAATGAAGGTGAAGTTAAATAAGAAGAAGAAATATAATAGAATCCCACAGATGAACCTGTTACTGAAAAATCTGCTGCATAAAAGAAAGATGATTGATTAAATACTAATTTTAAAATTTTGAAAATGTCTAAAATAAATTTATATTTTGAATTGTGTGTGATTAGATTTAATTTCCAGTTTATTCATTTTACTCTTTCACTTGTTGCTTCTAATATGAAAATGTTTTATACTTCTTTTTTATTAATTTAAATAAAAAATTATAAATCTTAATATCTAGATTTAATTATGCATTATTTTAAAAAAGGAATAGTACTTATCACAGTAAATTTATTTATTTTTTAAATAGGAAATATTAAATAGAAGTTCTATTAGCAATTTAAAAGGATTAAATAAATCTATTTAATTCTTAAAATTAAAATTTTTAATTTTCTTGTAAAAAGACATAATAAAAATACAAGGCTTTATTTATTATTTGAAAATAGAAAGTACTTAAAATAAAATATAATTTTAAAGAGAGTATTTAGAATTTTAAGTAACTTTATTTTATCTATTTTATTACATCAAATCCTTAACAGTTTAAATCATTCTTTCATATTTTTTTAAATTTCCTAAAAAAGAACAAATGATATGACACTAACTTATTATATTTTTAATTTGTTTCCAATAAAAGTAAATTTATTAAATACTGTACAAAAATATTTATGGTAGGTATTAAATCAAAAATATCCAAAGAATAATAAGTTATGAGTTATGCGAGTATACAAATTTTACTTATTTTTTTAGGTAGTTTTTTTACTACTTTATTATTAGCAATTAAATTATCTAGAGTATTATTTAAGTTAATTGCTTGAAACTAATTTAGCAGATAATTATTAAAAAAAAGTAAATTAAATCATCAAATTATACACATTAATACAAAATCATCAAGTTATACACATTAATACAGTACATTAAATGGGAAAGATGAAATTTATAAAAAGCTTTGACTTATTCTCAAAACCATTTGTCTTTTTTATTGGGGAAAACAATAAAAAAAAGTAAACCTTATTAGGAGGATTATTATCAATGTCAGTGATATCTATTTCTATGGTTTACTTAGCGTATTTACTCTATTTGTATTTCCATAATAGATTCCTGCCTAAATAAGCTACTGTATCCTACAATGAGAGCAATTACAATAAAATTGAAATAGAGGAGAGCTTAATATAATTTGAAATGATAATTAATGGTGAGAAACTCTCAGATTTTGAAAAAAGAAAAGGGAGAAAATACATTTAGTATTCTATGTCATATGAAATATATTCAGAAGATGGATCTTCAAGTTATATTGATGTCCCACTTAAAAAATGTTCAGTAAGTACAGATATGCCAGACTATTTCTGCATGGATTTCGAAAAATTCTAGAGTAATGAAAAGCAAATAGATTAATATCCTACAAAAAGAACTCAAAAGAATTATGGTTTAGTGATTTCTAAATGCTAGAATAATGATGATTGTGCAGAAAGCGATGAAATTGAGAATGTTTTATTATCCTCAGAGTCTTATTTCTAGCTCTATACCTAAGTTGAAGAATATAATACTACTACTAAATCTTTTCAAAGAGGATACAAGTAGGATTACTTTTACTTCGATATTGACCTTGTTTTATCTTCTACTATCAGTCTTATCAAATCAAAGACTACCATAAACACTGGTTTATTCTTTCAATAAGAAGAAATCAAAGAGCATATAGTTGGATACAATAAAAATGATAGATACTTTAGTAAAAATAAAATATTAGAAAGGTAAGGTTATGAAGGATATGCTTATCTAGTTTTTGAATTAAATTAAAATTATAATGATAGTATGGTCTAGTTTCCTATGGTAACAGAAGTTCTATCTCAATTTATGGGGGTTTTTAATATGCTGCTTACAGTGGGCATACTTGCTCAACTCTTAGCTGAGTCGGATATTATCTAAGATGTAAATAGTATTTTTCTAAAAGAGTACTACAAACTAACAGCATAATAATTAATTGAAAAACAAAATTCTGTTTTAAGATAGCCGCCTATATAATCTAAAAATAAAAAGACTCAAAGAATAACTTAACTTTCTAAGGAGATTTAAAAAGCAGATTTTATTGAAAAACAAAAAAAAGTTTTCAAGGTTGGCCTTCTTCAAAGGTAATTAAATAAATTTAACTATTTTCTATATTTATAAATAAAATTAGGATAGAATAAGATTTTTAATTGAAACTATTTGCCATTTCAAACAAATAAATTCATTATTAATTATTTATTGTTTATTTAGATTAAAAATGATTATTTTTGGGGTGAGCTATGATATAGAGAAGACATTTGAATGTGAAGAGTTTGAAATTTATTAAAAGATGATATGGTAGACTGTGAAAAGAGTAGATATTTATGAGGTGTATAGAGATTTAATTAAATTGAAAATGGCTATCAAATTGATTCTTAGTAAGGATTAATATGCTGCATTGTAATACTGTGGGTGCTAGTTAAATATAGATGGTAAATCTAATATTAATAACTTTAATAATATCTAGTAATATAAATAACCACACATTAAGGTAGATATTATAGAACCTATTATAGATACTAAATTAAAGGAGGTAAGAAAATTAAATTCTATTTAAGATTATTAAACCGAATCAAAGAACCCCGATGTTATTTAATTTGATGAAGATTACCTCTCGGATCTGAATTCTAAAGTAGATTAAAATGAGAATAGAGATTCCTAAACTAGGTAGTAAATATAAATGACTAATTAAGATTAATTACCTGGTATATAATAATTTTCAACAAGGAATAAAATAATTTATCCAGAAGCTGAAAATAATAATGAAAATTATAATTAAGACTATTAAAATTAATAAAAAAAATACTTTTTTAATCTAAATTACTAAGACAGCGAATTATAATAACAATAACAGATTCTAAACCATTTAAATGAGCTAGATAAAATTGAAGAGGATCAATAAATTAGAGAATTTTATTTAGAATAATTCGTAATGAAAATGGAAAAAGAAGAATCCTCTTCATAATCAACAATAGATAGAAACATTTATCATTCCCTAATTGGATAAGATAACTAATAAAATTGATCCTAGATTATGCAATAAATTATAATTATCTCAATATTTTAATTGTTTCCCAAATTCCATTCTATAATTTAAATAGATTTTAACTATGCTTGTTTCAATATGTAGCCTTAACAATTTTATTTTGTAATTATTCTAATTGTTTTTCTAAAAATAACTTTATTTGAAAGATACTAATACCAGAATAAACCTCTTTAAGAGATGTACAAATGAACATTTTATATCTAAATAGAAGTTAATTAAGGTAAACAAAATAAATTAAAGTCATTTATTTTATAATATTTTTTTGAGATTTGACAAATATGGCTGAGTTTAAATAAAGTAAAATATGCTTTTAAAAGAATATCTTTATTTCCATTTGGAATACTTTTTATCTAATACTGAAAGAAGATACTCCTTTAATCTTATATTATTTTTCAAGAAATAAATTTAATTTTTATTATTAGATGGGACTTTAAATAGATTAGGAAGGTAGATCTAGAGATATTAATATCGAATTGAAATTAATTTCCAAAATGCTGAGCTAGACTTAAAAATTAGAGTAACATTATTAATAAAAAACCAAATATAGCTTCAGAGGATAAATTAAAATGAGCTTAGTACTATCTCATAATTATTCAAGTTAAGTAATAAATAAAATTATAGGTAAAGTTAATCTTTAATGTTAAGTTTAAGGAAAGCAAAATTTATTTTGGTTTTATTATTTAAGTTTAAACAACTAATAATTTAGATAACATATCTTTATTATCATATTTTAGAGATTATCTGATTTATATAAGATTAATTACCATAAAATAGCTTATGGAAATAAGTGGCTATAATGTATTAATTTTTTACCCTTAGTCTTCCTATTAAATTTTGGATTTTTAATGTATTGATTACTCAGTCTGCAATAAGGGAAAAAATACTATGAGAATTTAATATTTGATAAAATGTAAAGTGGGAATAATTTGTGATTAGGAAATAAGATTTATATTTCTAAAAAAATAAGAAAATATTAATCATACATCTAAATAAATAAGAGTTTGAAGAAAATAAGAGAGAGAATAATTTTTAAGTAACTCACACAATAAGATCCACAACAAAAAATAAAAAAATATGAATATTTTTAAAATTTCCAAAAATATAAAAAATTAAATAGTGAAAAAAATTTGCATAAAAAGTGATTCCATTAAAAATTTTATTAAGAAAGAAAGAGTAAAATATTTGTAATTTTTTAATTTATTGATTGATTGATTGATTGATGTGAGTCATTTGTTGGGTAGAACTAAAAATATGATCTATTAATTTTAAAGTGAGTAAATTATAAATATACAAAAGAAAACAAATAACAAGTAAATCAATTGAATAATTCAATGAAGTATATTTAATGACTGCAATTTCTAATAAAATACGAAGGGTTTCGATACCCATTTACAAACGAATATGAAGAGAAAGTAAAGGAGGTACTGTAATAGGAATATAATTACTACAAAAAGAAAATCACAAACTCATTACAAACTCAGTTTAACGAAGAAAAAAAGCAAATAAAATTTAGGAGATAAAGCATTTGATAAAATCGATTACTTCGAAACCATATAAAAATACAGTCGATGTATTCTAAAAATAAACAATAATTAATCATAAATTAAACTTTGAGCAGAATCTATTTAAAGCTAACCATTGTCTAAAAAATAGGGTTTCAGATAATTTTTATTGAATGATAGAGTGGTTGGTATTATTAGAAGTAGTGAGAGACATCACTTAAATCCTTCGTATAATAACATTAGGTTTAGGCATTCATGTGGGTCCTGCTATTAGATATACTTACGTGATAATTTCAGACATTTTATCATTAGATTACACTCCAAATTTTAGCATTCCATTTATGATAATGATGACTGTTCATTTTGCATTAATGGTTATATGTGAATTATATATAATCAGCGTATCAATTGGAGATAAGAAGAGAATGGCTGAGGTTAGAGGTACAGGAACATCTCATGATATTTTAGATAGAAAATTTAGAAGGTTATGTGATACTGTAGTTATATTTATCTTAACAAGTATATTTATGCCTTTATTAGACGAAAGTTTAAAGGTGTTCATTAAGCCAAATGATATATTAGAAGGTTATTAGCTTTTGTAAGGTCAAATTTATGGTGGAATATCTCTATTCATGTTACTAATATTGAATCCAATCTTGTTTGTTAGAGGAATTAGAATGAATAGATCTCTTTAAACTTAGTTTAATCACAATGGAGAAATAGCTACTTACGATGTAGAACACTAACCACAATCAATTAAATAATAAAATATAGATTATAGAAATTTTGCAGCTCTTTGCAACCAATATAACTTTAATGGTAGCCATCATAAAGTGTTTGTAATGATCTAAAAAGCAATGTTGATTCTAACATTTTAATTTCAAACTTATTATGAGACTAATTTGATAGGATTTATCTGCCAGTATATGTTTACCTTTATTTAGATATTGATATTTATTCACTACATTATAAGAACTCAACCCTATCACGATTATAGAGAAAATAGACTTCTCCTTTTTGGATAAATTGCCATTTTACTTTGCTCTCTGATCAATTTTGGGCTACTTTGGATCGATGATGAAAATGGCAAAAATTATAGAATGCAAACCATTTTCTCTGTTATTTAGTTTTTTATTTGCTTAATTGTTTTTGTATTATACTTATTTAAGATACTCATCTATAAGATTTAATGCTTTAAAAGTATTACAAAGAGTGTATTAGAAGAATTTGAATTTACTTCTATCAATGAGAGAGGTATTTTTAGCTTTGCTGGATTGAGAAATAGATATTCTAATTATCTCTACTTTAATGAAAATTTCTATGATAAGGAGAAGGAAGTTCTATTAAATGTTTGGCAGCCATTTTGGTTAAAATTAATGCAATAAGATGAAGATTTTAAAATAAAGAGAAATCACATGATGAAATTTGTAAATATTGGACCTCAATCCCCTCCATATTTGAGTAATTTTTAAGGGAGTGTTTAAGAAAGATTCGAAGAGAATATTAGGATAATACAGAAGATAGGTAGAGAATAATACATAAAAGAATTATCTTAATTGCATAAAAAGGATAGTACCTATTAATAAACTATTCTAAATTGTCTCAATTGCCTTCCTGGTGTTGATGTCTATTACAATTATACATAAAAGTTTAAAAACCTACCTACTAGGAAAAGCTATTTCTGCAGAGTAACTGCTATTTATTTCCCTCTTACTTTGGTTTTGCAATATGATGATGAAGGTTTAGTAAAATAGTCTTCATTTACTAATCCTCCTTTAGAGCTAAAGGGAGAAGAACTATTAAAAGATATTTGGGAGCAGAATTAAACAGAAGATGTAATTAAATAAAGAAGAATTAGAAGAATTCTTAGATCTTTATCTGGAAAAACAGTTACTCTCAATTATTAAATAAATGTAAAAAGAATGAAATTCAGGGAAACTAATGGATTTAAAGAGGATTTTTACTGTGATGCTGTTGCAACCTATAAATAAGGCGTGTTTAGATATGAGCCTCTATCATCTGTAAATGTTAAGTTATCAACAGGTGAAACAATCGATATTGGCTCTGGGTTTAGCTGTAGTATTGAATATAATTAAGCTGATGGATTAGATGTAGACGGAGAAAAATTTAGTTATCACAGAAGATTAGTGTTAGATTCTTCATTTTTTGGAGTTCTTGATGATAAGGGAGAGATTTCATCAGTTCTTGGCGATGTCATCACTAACAATAGATAAATTTGGAAAGACGAAATTATTCAAATTGAGAAACTCTACAAATAATATAGAGAAGATATTGTAAGAGAATGTGAAAGAAGAACTGAAACTCTATCATATGATTTCAATATTTCCATCTTCACAGCTCCTTTTAGATCCTTTAAGGAGAAACCTTATCTATAAAACTAGTTATTAGCTGAAAAGAACAAACAATTTCATTCTCTTGTTGAAGACTATCCTCAAGAATTCTAAAAGCTTTATGAAAAGATTACATTCCATTCTAAGAATGTTTTCCTATCTTATTTATATTTCTTCTTCTCTGACATTTGGAAGAGGAATAAAGATCTCCTTATTGTATAAAAGAATGAAACTCTGTTAAATCCAGATAAAACCGAATGCATAATTTATGATCATACTAAATCTATTTATGATTGGAAAGATATTTTCACTAAGAAAGGATTAAGAACAAGAAGAGGAAAAGGTTATTTCAATGATAAACTATTGAAGAATTTATGCTATATGATTTGTAAATGCCCTGATAAACCTTCAAGTTTCTTTGAGAAATCAAATACTATTATAGATTAATCTATATTAAACTAATCAACAATAAAACATGAAGAGAGTAGATTTGTAAACACAAGAGAGAATTTCAACTTAAAAGACATAGATCTTGAAAAGTAATAAAAATATTCTCTAAAAAATAACGAATCTATTTATCATAATCAATCAACAGTAGTTTTTTAATAATACACAATTGAAAAATCTGTTAAATAAGATGATGGGACAACCATTAATTTATAGAATTCATAAATACTTAATAACCTCTTTAGAAGGTCAGGTTTGCTCTAGTTCAAAAGATATATTTCTCATCCAGAACTACTCAACCAAACGATTGAAGTCAAAAGCCAAACTAATCTAGACACAATTTAATAGTGTTGAGGATTTAAAAAACCAATAATAATTAAAATGATATTAATGTAAATAATAAAATTATAAAATTAACAATATAGTTTATAAAAATCTATTTTTAATAATCGATTTTATCAAAGCTTACACAATTTGTTATTGCACCTCCTATATAAATTTATAAATAGTACTTTATTTATTTATCAAATAACTTTACGAAATTCATATTTTAAATTACTTACAATTTGTTTATAAATTTAGTAATATTTAAGCAATGTGTAAAGATTAACCAAATATAGTGAAATGAATAGAATTTACATATTATATAGCTAATAAATTAATAATTGTATTACTTTCATATGTGAGGATATCCTTATAAAATGACATTCACACACTTACGATTTCTAAAAGTGAGTAATTTATTTTGAATTAATCAAGATTTTATGCATTTTTCAAAGCACTTAGTAACGATAGTACGTCCAAAAGGAATATAACTCAAAGTATACCAGAAATATGAAAGGAATTAGATAATAACGAAAAGAACGACCAAAATCTTTTTCTTAAAGACGAAAACACTAACGAAAGTCATAACCAAAGCAAACAAGAAGATCAAAGTAGTGGTTAATCTAGTCTTATCTTTCATGTTTTTGAATTACTTCTAGAATCCCACTAAGAATGATGTACTATTGTGGATATAAATTATAATAGTTAATTAAACAATTTTCTAATATAAATAAAAAATAGCTATTACCCAGTTAAAGTAATGATATTTCCGATACTATAAAGAGTAGCTGTTGCATAGAGAGACTTTCCTGGCAAGAAAGAAAGAATTGAAATGAGCATACCTTTATAATAAAATAGATTTAATTTAATTTGTGTTAATTAGAATGAGTAATTTACCTAAAATAAAACACATTCCAAAACCTAAAAGTCTCTCCTTAAAGCTTAATTGAGGGAAACAAGAATCGTTTGAAGAAGATGAAGAAGTTTAAGTTTTTTAACTCTCAACATCAGTTTATTTTTCTGATCCAAATTTGAAAAATGATGACATTTGCTTATCTTAAATATAAATAAATACCTAACCTAATTTATTTTTTAATTGATTGATTGATTTTAATTTTTGTACAAATTAATAATATTACATTCTCTCTCTCTTCTACCTAAATTCTAAAAGTAAAATACACAAGAAATTTTAATTTTTGATTCCTTAGCACTTATCTAACTAAAAGAATGTAAATTCAATGACCAAAAAAAAATTAATTGCAAACATCAAATATTTTCTGAATGAAATTTAAAATAACAATCCTTAAAAATGAATTATTTAGTTTTAATCAGAAATTTAAACTAGGAAACTAGCAAAAGTAAGTTTAAAGTAGAAGAATTTCTTTTTTAATCTATTCTACTTTTATAAGGAATACTTTCTATACCAAATTCAAAATTAAGAGAAATGTTATTTAAAGAGTAAGAACAATATCTGGCTATTAATATAAAGTTATGGTTTGTAAATTTTAGTAAAGAAATAATCTAAATTAATTATCAAACTAATTACATCATAAAGGGTAAATAATAGTGTGTGATAGGTAGGTAATTACATAGATAAATAATATTAGATTAAATATAAAATTATATTAAATTATTAAGTTAAATACATTATTAATTTCATTAAATAGCTAGAAGATTTATTTCAGATGTTTGATTTATCAATCTTATTTATTTTTGTAAAAACTGATTTGGAAGCTTGGTGGTTATTTATATATTGCTAAAAATTAGCTCCAACATTTAATTCAACATCAGAGGCTTACAGATCATGGTATTGTTTTATTGAATTCTAAATTGATTCAACTTTTTGGAGTTTTATTGTTAATGATTATTAAGATAATTCTATAAATTAAGATTTATTTTTGGAAATAGATTCATCATCTCTACTAATCAAGTTTTAAGGAGAGATGTTAGTAAAAAATGTTCTGTTTTTAATGAGAGATAGATTAGAACTTTAGGTGAGATTATTCTAACTTAGAATTTACTAATTGTTTACTACAACAGATGATTAGATTTCTTCAGGAACTGCTCTTTTAGTTTTTACATAACCACCTAAAATATGCTTACTAATTAACCTCCATCTTTTGAAAACAGGGATAAGATTAAATTATTAGAGATTTTTGGTATTTCTAATAATTTTCTTACAACAATCATATTGATTTATATAATTTTATAATCGAGGGTACCTATAAATAAGTTTGTGAGTAATTTCTACAAATTTTTCAGAAATAATAGACCAAAATAGATAAATTATATAAGTATAATTAATGGCAGTAATTATCAACGATAAAAGATAGTTTTGTATAGAGGATTATTCTTCAGAGAGAGTAATTGTATGAAGAACATATACTAAAATTAGCAAAATATGTGCTGCTTGATCTTACTTATTATGCATATGATTGTTGAATGGGTGATACCTGATAATTAAGACGAAGTAAAGTAACAAAACCAAGCAAGTTAATTAATTTATTTGTAATGTTTTCTCATAACAAAGAGCATTTATTATAATTATGATAGTCCTAGAGTTCATTCTGACAAATTCCCAGAAGAATTCACTCTTTTTATATTCTTTATATAAGAATCCATATCTAAGAGTAGGCTAACACTTGAATAGCTCTTACCTATATTTTCTTATTTAGTTCAACAGTATGCTAGGAAATATAATAGACCAAAGAAGAAATATAGGTAGAGTGAATATTAATAGAAATTTAAAGTGTTAGGGATCTAAGCATTAAAGCATAATATCCTCAGCAACATATTTCTATAGACCAATTGTCCTGCACTAAGCCATAGAGAGAACACTTGAAAGGATGTCAGGTTAGAAGAAAATAAAGATAAATACTATACTGTTTATCAAAGTGCTTCTATTTAGATTTTTTCTCTTGTAAAAAGCAATGGTATTTAGTATGACAAAAGAAAAAACAATAAAAATAAAAGGAATTGATTGAATTAATATCTATTTCTTAAATATATTCTCTCTTTCATTCTTTCTTTTCAAATAAATTAAGCTCATTTATGTAATTTGAAAGGATTATATAGGTGTACTGACAGCTTAAGAGACAAAGTCAATTGGAATTTCTATCTTTAAGGTTTTCTAAACAATTGAGCTTAAATAGTAAAAATGCATCAGAAGTTTGATTTACACATTTATCATATCTCCTGATTCACTACGGCCAAAGCTAGCTATTCCAATCATTCTTAAATAGTAGCAATACAAACTCTTCTTAGCATTTTAAATAGTTTTAAAGATTGCATAGATGATATAGGAGATTACTGCCATAACTATAGCAAAGTAATATGCTAATTAGGCATAAGATTCTTCTAGTTAGATACAAGTTTTCTTTTAATCTAAACTGACATAAATATCTCCCCATACTTAACCTGAAGAATCACATATTTCGCATAGAGGGCCTACATATCCTTTTTTACAATAAAATTTACTATTTATATCCTCAGCTATGCAATTTTTTCTATTATTTGTGCATTCAATTATTATATCTGTACTATTACTCTCTCTCCAATATCCATTCCTTAAATATATTTCCTTGCCTTCACATGACAAAGCTTCTTAAGGGCAATTTATACAATTCATATTGTCTGCTTTTTTCTCTGGATTTCTTAAGGAATATGATCCTTTTGGGCAAGGTTTGCAATAAGAATTTTATACTTAGCTCCTATATTTTTATTTTTACAATAAATTTTATTTAAAAATAATTCACTTTTTAAAAATGTACTAAGGAATATATATTTCTCCTAATAGGCATGGTCTAGTTTAAATTTATAATTTTAAGGTAAACTAATTATTATTAAATGTGCTGTAAGTTGAATTAGGTGTCTTAATAGAACTCGAAAGAACTTTTAAATAAAAGGAATTCTCTGGCTCGGCTGTGACAATCATCTCATCAAGTTAGAATCCAAAAAGTTCTAAATTATAGTGATCCATAGTTAGGAAAGATTATCCAGTAATTTAAGTATTTACTAAAGATACAAATTCTATATTATAATTATCAACTTCTTAAGCAATTTATGAAGGATATTGGTCTATCTTCTTAGATACTTGAATAATATTACTCTCCTCATCAACTAGTTAGATTAATAACTTTAGATATTCTCCACTCCTAAAATTACTAACTTGGTATTGTTCTCCAACTTTAGAAACTGTTTATTTTATTTTAAAATGCTAAGAATAAATAAATATAAATAAAATTAAATAACTTACCTGTAAATTCATCGCTTTAATAGGCTTTAGTAATTAAGATATTCCTTGGATAAGAAGCTATATTTCTCCCAAAAATTTCAGCAGTATTTTAGATTATTTTATTTTAATGAATTTGAAATTGATTAATAAATTAAGGAATATAATTCAAATATCTAATTCCTCCTCCTATATAAGCTGAATTTTAAGTTATGTTACTATTTTATAATATTAGATCGCTTTGATCTAATAAAATTCCTCCACCTGAATCTGCAGAATTAGACTAAATAAGAGTATTGTTTATTTCATAAAAGGTTAAGGAATTTTATATATAGATTGCACCGCCATAGAATCCTACATTTGAGATAAATTTACATGAATCTATTTTGTAAGCAGAATTTTTAATATTTAAAACTGTCCCATAACAATTATTGCATGTATTATTGGTAGCTGTTAAATTAAGTAATTGAAAGAAATCAGATTGCAATTAGATTAATGGTCTTTTGCTATTGATTAGATTTATTCTTATATTCTCCACAAGTAGATAATCATCTCTTATAGTTTTGTAGAATTTATCTTACTAGAATTCTTTTGAGTATTTAAATAAAGAACAATTTGTAGAATCTGTTAAAGTTATATTCTTAATGTGAGCAAAAGATACTCCAGCAATATCAAATATTACAAAAGGATTTTCGCTTTCTACATTTTGAATTATCACATTTTCAATAAGCAAGCTATCTGCATTTTTAATGTCAAATAAATGATCAAACAATATGTTACCCGTGAATTTGATATCTTATAGAACGAGATCTTTAATAATAATCCTATCTGCCTCTTAAAATTTGAATAGAATGTAATTTCTAATAGTGCAATTCACAACTTTAAGTTAATTTATATAGACTATGCCAACGATATCAACATCAAATAAAGTATAAGGATTATTTTAAATAGTACTTATTTCACCACTTGATAGTGGATAAATTTGATCTTCTTTTATTAACTTTGACTATTAAATTAGAACATCATCTACAATAAATGTATCAATATCATCAAATTATAGAGTATTTTCTATAGCTATATTATTTCTGTATGAAATTTTGGTAAAAGTGAAATTCTTTGTTTCCTCATGAAAACTGTAATTCGTCTTCTTTTAAAACTTTAATCTGCAGCTTTCTATAACTAGAGAGTCCAAATTATAATCTTAAGGAGAGCTGAACATCTAAAGATAATTCTAATCATATTAGCCATTTGGTAATTTTTAAATACAAGAGTATTTAAGAGATACCTATTAGTTGCCATATTAATTCATAAGTAATTGATTTTGTAAATAGAATGAAGAGTCCTATTATACTTTTATTATATACTACACATTCTTTATATCAATCTATGATTTCGATAAAGAGGTTTAGAGTAAATAATACCCTCTTTAAAGCTTAAAATAAGAGTTTGGGTTATCAATCATTTATATACATTTAGAGTATCTATCAGAATAATCCTCAACCATTGTGTAATTGAAAATGGTTTTTTAGTTTATACCTTTTAATGTAATCACTCTATTAAGAATATTTGCTTGAATCACTTGAGGTATTTCCATTTAATATTGTTTGATTAATTCAATCGTTGTCTGTGTGTAATAAACTAACTATAAACAATTCTTGGTTACAATCAAAATCAATTCATTGTTTAGAATTCTTAGTTGGGTTATATCAAATAGCACTGAAGGAGTACGGATGAAATATAAAAATTTTAATTTGGTATAAGTGTAAAAATTAATTTAAAATAGGTTATGAATAATAAATAGATTATATTTCTCCTCTACTACTATGTCTATGCTAGTATTACTAGGAGCCAATATAATACCAGTTTATTAGAATTTATTGCTTATATCCAATATTTTAACTTCTTAGCTTAAATTCACCCAGAAAAATAAACGATTCAAAGGAATATCAATTAGTATTTTCAATACAAACCCTGACTGTGGTAGAGTTTGAATCAATGAAACAGATTTCCTTTCATAAGTGTATATTAAAATATTCTTATCATCAGAGCAGGATACTAATCTATAATAAATAAATAAATAAGTAAGTAATTTCAATAAATTAATAATTTGAAATTTACATTTTGATAGATACACTGAATTTAACTTATCTAATAGGTCCAGTATGGTCAGTAAATTTAGCTACAACCTATAATAAATCATAGTCTATAATGAGAAGAGTACCACTTATATCATAGAGAATGATGTGGGAATATTCGATGTTGAAAACAGAATTAGCTATTCTAGATTGATTATTCAATTAGTATTTGGTTACTTATTTTAATGATAAGTCATTAGCTATTTCAAATTAATATAAATAGAAATCCTCACAAATTACAAATATATATGGAATTTAATCATGATTATGACAAGAAATTGACCCAAATTCTAATACCTATATCTAAATTAAATCCTAATTGTAAACCATTAAGTGCTTTGATTCTCCTATTATTATTACCCCTTATTTTTCTAGCACAAATTTTATTGTGTAGTCGATGTATTTTAAATATCTGAGTTCATTGTTTTTAAAACTCCAAATATTCTACTCCTTATCAAAAAATAATATTTTATCTATTCATATTATTATTTAAGAAAATTAAATATTATTATTTGGAAGAATTAAATATTATTTTAGAAAATTAAATTATTTTTTTACCTTACTAAGGACTATACAGAAAGTTAATTTAAGGGTCATTTGGAAGAATTAATCTTTATCCCTAAACACCTAGGTAAGTATAGTAATTCCAGGTGACAATGTCAGACTTTGAGTAGACAATCATTATATTATTTTGAGGGTCTATAGCCAAGCTGTTAAGATTAGTTTTTGGAGGATTTGCTTGAAGAAGATAATGTAATATCTTACTGACAGCATCGATGAAAGGATTATATATAAAAAGTTAATTTTTAATATTGATCGCTATTAATAATCCAGCACTTTAATCTACATAAATTTCTTTAATGCTATCTGGGTAGTAAAGATTTTCCATATCAGCAAGCATTGTTCCTGTCATATAATTCCATAGTTTAATAGTACTATCAGTTGAATTGCTTATGAATGCCAGTACATCTTTGATGATTAGTCCTTTATAAATTGGAAAAGAGGATTTTCCACTAAATAATTTATTTAAAGTATCTCTATCGAATGAAACGATATTTAATCTAGCATAAGCAACAATTATTTGCTTATAGAGAAGCATAACCTGAACTTTATCATCGAATCCTTATAATTCAGTAATTTTCAATCCAGATTTAATGTTATAGACTTTTATATTTCTATTTAGTATAAACAATCTACCTTTATCATTATCAATCTGGATTGAAGTTTAGGGATCAACTAATATGCGAGAAATAATATTGGAGGTTTTATAATTAAATATACACACATTGTTATCCTATCCTAAAGTAATTACTTCGTAATTTATATTTTAAACCAAATTTAATTAAATTATTGCTTATTTTTTATGCAAGAAATCAATTTTTTGTATCATTTCTAAAGTATCGTAATTCCAAATTATTAAATTTCCATTTAGGTCACAAGATAAAATTGATTTTGTATTCTTGTCTATTTTTAATTATGATACTGATGAGGTATGTCCTAGCAAAAACCCAGACTTGCTCAGCTTGTAAAACCAATAGTGAAGATTTTAAGAAGGATGATCGCTGATACTAATAATCAGAGCTCTATCGCTGTCTATTATAGCATCCTTAACAGGAAATAAATGGTCTGAATTTTCTCTATGGAATTTATAATAATATTAATTAAAAAACATATTTTAATCACTTTCTCTTTTCTAACTCACAAACCCTTCTAGTAACTCTTAAAAACACTAAAAACAGTATTTGTACATTTAGAAAGGAGGAGTGAATAGGGGGAAAAAATAATATTTACCCATAAACATTCATCGAAAAGTAATTTTTAATGGAGATAATATTGGAGAGAGTCACTAATAAATATTCTGATTAAATTAATATAATTTTATTTATTGCACTCTTTTCGCTATTTAATGTAATTTTATTTGTTTTTTTTATATATGTAAAAGCTTGAGCTATTCCAGATTCGTCAGCAACTTAAATCCTCTGCATATTTTCATCAAGTTTAGAGTCTACAATTTTAGATGAAGTTTGGTATGCTTAGTCTGCAAGAAAATTTTAAACATTCCCTACTTAAAGTCCAGATCCATAAGAACCATAATCAATTAATATAAAAGTTAGATCAATAGCTTTTGTAAATTTTCCCTCTAAAATTGGAAAATTATACAATCTTTTCTCTATTATCTATGTTGAAAATATTCCAAAGCCTATTAAAGCTCCGTTATTAGCTCCACACCAAATAAATTGAGGATATTAAAGGCCACACTTTTATTTTTTATATAATTAATTAAAAAAATCTATATTAAAATAAAGTAAAATTTAAATACTCGGTTTAATCCTGCACTATATTAGATTGATTTGTAATAAGTTAGATTATAATAGCGAATGATCAATAACCCATTTTAATAGTAAGTAAAGTTGATGTTATTATCAGTGACCGAATTCTGTTCATTTAAAATAGTATTATCCGGATTATACTCTTTATTATCTGCATAATACAATAAACTAAGTTAAGGATATTTCCACACATAAGTGGAGCCATATTTAGTGTAACTTGTTAGCCAATCCAATTCTGCAATAAATCTTGTCTACCAAAAGCTATTTAAACTATCTATGCTTGAGACTAATTTTGCATTAGAAAGATCGTAGACAAAAGCTTAGTCTAAAGTGAATATTAAAACATAATTTCTAACATCATCTTTTCTTAATATCATAATATCTGATTTCATTTAAAATATATAATTTATTTTTCCATTTGGAGGCATGTAGCACGCTGCAGTTTAATCAGAAAAGGAAGCACAAATTATACTATCTGAAATAATTATTACTTAATTTGCTAAGAGTTATTTTGATTTTGTTGTTTCTAATGTATAGTTTGGATGAGTTAGAACATGTAATAATGCTCCATCAATATAATTGTATAAAAATATTAGCCCATCATCACCTGCAGTTGCTATAAATTATCTCTTCACAGAGTGATAAATTGAGTTTATCTTCTTTGTGTGTTTGAGTTAAGATTGCAAAAAATTTGTGATTATGTATTTTATTTAATTGTTCTATAAATCAAATGATATAATTTAATCTCCATAAACATAAAAGGTTTATTTATTAGCATCTACTTAGATACCATTTATACAGGGCCTTTTAAACTTAAAAGAAAGATTTTAAGCTTCTAAGAAGGATTGCAATATTTAATTTTAATTTGTTGTATAGTTTAAAGTATAAATATGTCCGATAGAAGTAGTTATTGCTAATAAATTATTTGATAAGTATAATTAGGAGATAACTATGTTTTTTAGATTTAAATCATCCAAAGAATATTAAAATGATGCCTACCACTTTTAAGTGCTATCATTAAATAATAAAATGGATATTTTATTTTGTGAATAAACAATTATATGCTCATTCTCTCTGTCGATTATAAAATCTAAAATAATAAATCCAAGATCAATTGTATAAACTGAGGAATTATTGATTTGAAGTAAATCTTCTATAGGGAAAACTTAGTCTAGTTAGATAAATGATAGTTCTTAAAAGGTAGAAATAGTTTCCTCGATATTCCCAAAAAATACAACAATAAGATTACTTCTATTTAATTACTATTATGTACTGGAGCTAATCAAAATATAGTCTAACTTATAAGGACAGTATTAAGTAGCACTTAAAACTAAAAAATTATTCGGTACTTTGCTGTACCACAAAATAATTTGTCCATCATATGCATATGAAATTAAGTTTATGGAATTTATCAGAATCACTTTAAAAACGACTTTTGTGTGAGCGAAGAAGGGAACAAATTATTATGTTATGAAATTGACAATATAAAATTCTCCTTAGAAACCAAACATAGTTACAGTACTATCATTAATATTAACCTCACTTTGATCAGTTAGTTATTCTCCCTTTTAACTATTTAATAACAATTTCTACTAAATTCTACCTTCTGAATAATTCCAAATAATAACCTCACCATTTTGTGAGAATGTAACTAAAAGTTATTTTTCTTATAGAAATGCGCTAACTATAATTGCTTAAGAGTGTCCTATGAACTGTGTTTTTATTTAGCCTGTATTGGCATCCCATATATTAATATTATTGTCTGTTTAACTCAAAGATATTATTTCTGATTGCAATTGAGATTTATCGTCAATATAACTTATAAGAATGAATTTATTTATATTTCCTTAGTTGAATGATTAACCCACGTCTATTAAGTTAGGACAGAAGTTCTATATTTGACATTATTAACTTTATTGATCTATCATTTAATCATTAGGACAAGTTGAACTGCACATTCGCTAATCTATCTTTAGATATAGAAAGTCTTCGCATGATGATGGATTACAAGAATTATCTTCAAGATTTAAATTATAACCAGCAATACATTCCAAACATAAGGGATTAGAACTATTATTATTTGAGTATGGACTGGTATTTTAACAATTTAGTATTTCATATTACCAACTAGCTTGCAAATAATAAAGTGCGAAAATTATTATCTTTTCTACTATTTAAACTTTCATTTATAATACTGAATTATTTTGCTTGTTATTAGTAGATTTAAAGAAAGTTATTTATTATTTACATTGTTTTATTCAGTTTTGATTATCAATTTCTTTATTATAAATAAGATAAAAAATAAATTAAACTTTAATAAATCAAAAAAGTTAAAGATAGTAATTAACTCAATAGCCTTATATTCTCAACTTGCATTTTAAAATAATGTGATGTTTTTACTGTCAATATTACTATAATTTAATTCAAGTTCATTCAAGTATTTCATCAAATTATCTAAAAGCAATGTTTTTGATTTCATTGATTTCATTATCATTCATAATTAATTTTAATAAATAATCTTTAGGCTATTTTCCTGATATTACCATAAACCTCTAAAATTTTATAGTCAAAAATATTATATATTTTTTAGGTATAAGTATAGCATTCTTACTTAATTAAGATGAATTAATATCTCATATCTTACCTATTTTAAATCAAATTTTATAGACAAAAAATATTTGAAGAGAGTAACGTTAGGTTGTAAGTAAATAAAATAAGAATTAATCAATAAAAAAGAATTTAAGGTAAATTAAATGAAAACAAAAAATACAAAAAATAATTTACAAATAGCACACACTATTTTACTTGATAGATTAAAAGTTATAATTTGACATTTTGTCCTTTTGATTCATTTTAATTTTAATTCATATTACTTACTTTCCTATTTAATATTAATAATAAATATATATTAATGAAAAAGAATAAATATAATTGAAGATGAAATTATTAGAATATTTAGTTAGTATTATTATTTTAATAATCCTTAATTATTTTAAGTATAATATAAAATAAATTATGCTTCGAATATGATTAATAAGTGATATCAACATATAGAATTTATAAAATATTTATAATAACTAATAGCTATTATTAAAATTATTATAAATTACCTATCCTCTATTTATGGAAGATTGTAAAATATTAACAATAATTAAATAATTAATATATAATACCTTAAAATAAATATTATATTCTCTCTATAATAAGATTTATTAAATTAAATTCTTTTTTTGAACAAAATCCTGAATATATTCTCAGTATTTTTTCTACATTTTATTTAGAAATAAATAACAATAAATCTCCATAATAAAATTTGAAAATTGCAGATAATTATATCATTAGTTATTATGCCTGTTTTTAACTATAATCAAAGTTAGCAAATTTATTTTATAATTAGTTTACATAATTATTTTAAAAATTTTTTTAATATCTTTCTAATTAATTTTTCTAATTTTAAATATCAAATATAATAATAAATTACATTGAAATATAATTCTATTGTATCTAATTTATATATCTCATAATTACATTACATTTGTTCTAATTGGCAGTTTCTATAATTTTTTAATATAATCTTGCATTTTAATTTAAGTTAATTTTAAGAGAATCATGAATAAGTATATGTTCTATTTTGTTACTCCTTATTAATTCAAAATATATTTGATCATCATTATTTAATCTTAAATTTATTAAATAATAATAATTATAACTTAGATTTTCTAAGTAAGCAGAATATTTTAGTATAGAAATTTAAAATAATAGCTTTTTTAAAGTAATTATAATTCTAAAAAGTAAGAAGAAATCTAGATAGATTATAAGAAATAATACAAATAAAAATATACAACTATTTTCTATAAATAAATACAATCAATCAGCATTTATATTGAATAGTTATAACTTCTCCTTTAACTACAAATTTCTCTAAATCTCTTAAGAATTCCTTAATGGAGGAATCTAATTTAGAAGCCTTAAAGTTTGTATCTAAAGTATTCAAAATTTTAACTTGCTTGTATGATTAGGTTTCCTTAAGAGATTCGATACCCTTAAATATCAAGTTTGATTTTTAAATTAAAACTAAATCATTTTCTTCCTTTAAAAGATTTGCTAGTTCACTACCAATTTCTTGCTTTTCAACCCTTTTAATAATATTAAACCAAGATTAATTATTAATATTAATTTAACAATAATAAAGGATTATTAAATATCATTACCATTTAGTTTCTTACTCATAGACCTATTCAATTTACTAATTAAAGTGATCCATAAGCTCATTGATAACATCTTCCTTTCTTTATTTTAATACCTTAATAACATTTGAGAAAATTAATTCAACTTCTTTCATAATCTAGGATTTCTTCTCTTCACATTCAATTTTAGTGTGTCTTATATCCAATAAAATGTTTTCAGTTCTTTCGTATTAAAGAATATCTATTTGATTATTAAATTTAATAGTAACTATCAAGAAATTCCATATAAATACTGGTTTTAATTGCTCATTATTGTAAAAAGGATTATTATTCTATTAAAAGAAATATTTTTCAAAATTCAAAGCTTATACTTTAATCCTTGGCTTCTGATAATTTAGCTCTAAGTTTTTTAGCAGCTTCATCGATTCTACAAACCTTATTTCCTTAGTTAGGCCCAAACATCAAACATGAGGGACAGATTAAACTATTAAATTTTCGAATGATTATCAATATTATTTCTAAGATGTAAAAATAGTAAAAATAATACCAATTTTCATCAAGAGAATAACACTCAAAAGGCCTATTGTGGAGTGAGCACATACCTATATCTTAAAACTCTTCCTACATTCTTATTTATTTCTTACAGTTATTTATTCTTCAGAAAATCCTAAAAAAGATATTATCCTTTCTTTGCTTTTTGTTAAACCAATTTTTGATATTAAAAAATTCAATTTTTTTTTTTACAAGATATAAATAAGAATTATACTCGTTATAAGCTCTTTTATTTAGGTAACTGCAATCAATCAATTAATCAATCATTCATTCAATCAAACAAATAAACATCTTAATTTATTTTATGATTATTCTCTCAATTATATCTTGCAAATTAAGTAATTGTTAATAACTACAAATAATTTAAAAAGGAGTTGAGATTTACTTAATATAATGAATTAAAATGTGTGGATATGGAATGTTTTAAAACATCTACAAAATATGGATATTTTTATATGTAGAAATAAATTATCTTTCTATTGATTTAATTAATTAAAATAATAATTGATTCTTATATTAAACTATTCTTACAATTATTTTCACTTTTGTAAGCTTGAAGGCATAATAAAATTCTTTCCAACTCTAAGTAAATCACATTCTCTTCTAGTAGATTCCTATATAAGATTAAAGTAGGTATTTTCAAATATTAAATCAGTTAACTCAATAAATTCATCAGCTAAGAAAAGCTATCTATAGTCTTTAAACATTTTATCCTTTTGTTTTCCATTATTTATACTATGATTGTGATTTAGATTGTTGCCTTTACTTTCAGAGCGATGTATAGAGTGAGAAAAGCTTACTTACTCATTGAATGCCTGGACTTCTTCTTCTTTATTCTCATCTTCTCTTAAATCTTTTATTATGTCATCTGCTAACCCACTTAGATCTAATAAATCTTATAACCCTTTCGTTACCATTGAAATATTAGCAGTTTCTTCTTTATCAAAAGAAGCAAACAATTATACAGGTTAATCATCTAATCTTTTCATTATATCATATAGTTCATCATCATTTAAAATATCTTTAATAGCCTATCCAATAACATTTATCATTAAGTGTTCCTTAGGATTAGAAATTGTTAGCTCATCTTCAGTACTTTAGAATTTATTATTTAGCTTAGATGATTTTTTGATTCTCAAAAATAGAGTTTCTTTCTCTAACCCTGAGTGGCTAGATACAGAGCTCATGGTGGTAACAATTCGATCTAAGCATATGTCAAAAAAGTATGTTTAATAGTTTTTTTAAAATAATTATAAAAATATTTACTCCCACTTCCTAATTCTTGGCTTCCCCAGTAAATAGCACATTCTATTTCACCAGAATAAATAGAGGGCTATTTAGAAGCTTCTAAAGTTAATTTTAATTCAATAAATTCACCTGGACTCAATCTACCTTAACTTGGTTCAATCAAAAACTTATCATCACTTTTTATTTTAAAAAATATTAAATAAATATAAGATTATTCGTAGACTTAATTGATTAGAAGAAAAAAATATAATTTTTGATGGAAAAATTACCAAATTAAACCTGGAGCTTTAGTTGATAGAGAGAATCCTTATGTGAAATCAAAGGAGAGTTTTTCATCAGTTGAAAGATTATATAAGATAATTATTCTTTTAACTTATTGATGAGGTTAAAGCTCGCCAAAATCAATTTCTTCTATTGAAAAGCAGACCTTGCTACCTATTGCAGAAACAGATGAACGTTATTGAGGGTATTCATTCTCTATACCTTTAATCACTTTCTTAGAAATTTTAGCAAAACCTTCCCCAATAACATGGAGCTTAATATCTTTAAGGGGCTTCATGAAATCAGTAGCTTTAATTGTAAGAATGTGATAATATTTCTTTGCCTCTAAAGGTTTGAAAAGACAATAAAGATATTATTTCTCATTTGGCATTAGTGACCCATTTTTATTTAAAATATTGAAAATTTAAAATTTAGAATCTATATTTTAACCCTTGCTATCTATTTCTTGAACCTCAATAGAGTAATTTAATTTAGTTAAACCAACATTTTATATTTCGATAGGATACTAAACGGGTAATAGCATACCAGTAGGACAATCAGGTAAATTAACTCTATTCTACTTTACTGAGAGCATACCTTAATTAGGTGAAAGCATCATACCTTTCAAATTTAATACTAAGGGTTTACCATTATTGATTTAGAGTACAACTCGCAAGAGATGATTTTCTGTAGTAATCTTTTCTTACTTTTATGATAATATCTAGAAACCATCATCAATATTACCTGGGCTATAAATTAATTAAATATCTTGCAATTGTTAAGGTTTAAGTGTTCCTGATTTTGGAATTATCTAGAAAATCTTCCTGTCAATTATTGCTTTTTCATAAGCTTCATCACCTTGAAGCTCACCTGGGTCAGCCCATGGTTCAAGATCAATCTAATAAAGTAATAATAAAAAAATAATTACATGTTCTCCTATTTTCTTGAAAAAGTTAAATAATTCAAAAATAAATAATTAATTACCTAGCTATCGGAAGGTAATTTAAAATTAAAATCTAACTCAGTTCCTCCAACATTTTATATTGTGACTACTATTTTACGAGGCTTCACATTTTTATTATTAGGAATATAGCCAAAATTCCATGTATAGTTTTTCAGTTGTTTTTACAGTTATTATGCTTATTCAATATTTAATTGCTCGATTCTTAAAAAGTTCATTTCATGTTCATTTAAATCTGTAGCGAGTTCTTGATTGATTTTATTTATTTAGAAATTTTGCCATAAAGAAGCAACACTGATTGCATCATTTCTGACATCGATAATTTTAAGGAGGGGGTAATTACCATTAGCTACTATTTTTAGGCAGGTTTTTTAAACAAATTATTTATTTTGAGTGCGATTAATACTCGCATTAGGGTTTCTTTCTGTTGCTATCACTTACAATTTAAGTTTAAATAAATTAACTTAATTGGGAGAGAATGTTATTCCAATGTCAATTTTGGAGTTTGCTGAAATTATTCCTTCAGTGAAATCAAGTTTGAAGTTCTTGTTTATAGTTTCTTCATCGAAAACGCTTTTCTATTTTTTCCTGTCAATTTGGGCGATAGGGGTATTTTTAGTTTCATCATCTTCGATATTAGACACTGATTTTTTTTTTTAATTTCTTCTTCTATTCTCTTATATTTCTACTTCACTTCCTAATTATTGTTAACCTACTTATTATTGTTCTTATTATGTTTCTTCACAATCTTCATCATTAATTAACTACAATTAAATAAAGAATGTGCAATTTGAATCGTTTCTTATTTAAGCAGTCACTCTTTAGGAGAAATTTACTTTTACAATTCCATAATCAATTATCTCTGGTTTAATGCTTATAGAACCATCTGCACCTTTTGCATAAACTTCAAGCTATTTTTCTATCTCTTTGAGGTTTTATTTATCACTTTCTATTTACTATTTTTACTATTCTGAATTTCCAGAACCTATTATTAATTTAATAAATATACTTATTAAAATTTTAAAATAAAAGATGTAATTGTTGTTACCTGGTAAAAAGTAACCTACCATAGATTATGTGAGATCTAGCACTTCCCTTGCTTTAAAAATGGGCTTTATTTTATATCCCTTCTTATGATAAGGAACAAAACCACATGTAATATAGATATATTCGTTAGATTTCATAATTCCAGATTAAGGTTCAAAGAATAATTCCTCTTTATATTTATTAGGAATTTCAATTTAAAATTCGATGTTAATTTTAGATCTATTTTCAATTTTTATTTTTTGTTTAGAATACACACCAAGAGAGGAAGGAGGGAAGAAAAGCTTTCCATCATTCTCAAAGTGAACAATTGGTTCGCTACAGAATCCAAACAAGTTAATTGTTTTAACGTTTGAGTTGTTATGATTTAATACGATATTTAATTATTAATCATATTTTTTAGGTTTTTATGGAGAAAATTAAATAACTAATAGATTAAATTATTTTGGTTGAATCAATCCTACTTAAGGGAACACGCTATAAATACCATGAGGATCTTTTTAAACTCTATAAAATACTGGAGTATCTCCTAAATTAGAAATTTCTATTGATTGAAATGCAACTTCTCCTACTCTGCAAGATTTAAAGTATACCTTAATTATTTAATTTAATCCGATTTAATAATTATTTAAATTAAAAATTTAAATTTACATTGTTTGATGGAAGTAATTCAACCATAGGAATAAAAATTTGAGTGAGAGGACCAAATGAATGTCCAATACAACTTATCGATCCAGAAAAAGGAGGGATAGTTTCATCTGCAATATAATCCATTTTATTTAAAGTATTTAAGAAGACAGTAGATGTTCTAATATTTAAGTTAATTAAGTTAAATTTATATTTAATAAAATATAATTGATAATAATTTCATTCTTAATTTTGTTAAAATTCAAAAAAATTATTGATGCTTAATTTTAACTTTTTAAAATTGAATATGAGAGACTTTTCAATTATGTAAGTAAGTAATAATTAATTTCAATTAAAGCTGAATTATTTACCTTAAAGATTGTTGTGATTAAGAATGAGTTAAATTGAATTATTCTTTTGTGAATTTCATAGATTATGTTAAAAGTTATTTTTAAAACTCATCAACTACTTATTTAGTTAGCTTTTCACTATATTTATATCCAATATACTGCAAATCTTAGAAGAAATAATATGAATTTTTAATTGGACGGAAAGTTATTTTAAATTCAGCTCTAGAGTTAGGTTTAATAGATGCAGTCTCTGGTTATACACTGAAAACTTACATGCTACTATCTATAGCATCATTTTTATTCTGTAATGTCCAAAATATAGTAATTTTACTGCTTAAATTATTGTGAATCGTAATAAATCGTTCTTAACTCAATTTCATAAATTCTTGATACCCAAAATCCAAAAATTCTTCCTATTTATAGAAAAAACAAAATAAATAATATTTCAATGTTTTATTAAAACTTTACATTAGTTCTAATTAATCTAGATCCGCTACACTAGCTTAAAAGTAATTCACGATGAAGAGCAATTTATTAGCCTAACTCAGATGTTTCATCTTCATATTTTTCGGGAATTTTATCAAAGTACTATTCCTATTATTCTTGATTTAAAATTGGAGGATTAGTCTCAAGTGTTCCTTAAGTTTGGATTTATTCCTTCTGAGATTTACTTAACGAGATAGCACTTTAAATATTTTATGGAGCATTTTTTTATAATTATTTATTCTAACTATCAGTAATTGAATTTATTTGAGCAGATTTTTCTTTTGTTAAAAGAAGATTTTTGTTTTTATTAATGCTTTTAGTAGGACTTAAATTTTGCTTAGAGTACCTATTATTAGGATTAGCTATCTTGTCTTGTTAATTCTACTACTTGAATACAGACAATTAATTATTAGATTAAGATACATGTAATGATCTTCCCATTTATGAATATACACCACTAGGGTTTGCTTAGTTTTATAATACTTGATTACTTTAAATACCTTAGGAATAATTTCCAAACTATCCAACAGAGAATTCAGTCCCATTTGTTAAAGCTAGCTACTATTAGCTTTGATTGTAAGCAGTTTTACGTTTACTTAAAGGAGAATTTTATTGTAATTTAAGCAATAGAGAATTTTCCATATACTTCATATCAATATTACTTAATCTCCCTTCAATAACTCTTTTTCTAAAGGCATCTATTTATTATTAAACAATTGGAAGAGGTTTAAATAGTAGATCATAACAAGTTGCCATGAGATCTATATGAAGAATTTTATGATTCTGTACTGAGCAAAATATTCTTTGATAGTAGCATATAGTATGGCGAGGAATGAAAGAAATTAACATTCTGACATAAGAATTAGCTTTTATCACTCCCTTTTGCTTAGATATTTTAAAGATGTTTGTAGAATCATTATAAAATTAATATTTTGTTGGGAGATCACTGTCATTGTAAATAGTTAAAATACGACTTGTTTCTGTTTCAATTTTTACCTCACCAAAATTAATACTTTACTCACTTAATCTAACTTCAAATCCACTAGCTTCTCCAATAGCACTAATCTCTTATGAATTACCACCCGGTGCTTCTATTTTCCAATGAGCTATTGAAACTAATCCTAATATAGATGGTTTATATGTTATGTTCAATAAAAATGACTATTGAGCAGGAATATATCCTTGAGACATGCTTATAGAGAATGATGAATCATTGTATTCATCTGTTTAAAGTCTTGTTATAGTGAATTTAGTTCCAACTTAGCTAAGATTCTTTACAACAACTTCCCTAGTTAAGACTTTTCCTATCAATAACTTGTTAAAGTGGATTTTTCTTGCTATTGGTTGTATATAAGGGTATTTACCAATACCACTTACTTTTACAATTCTTGGTTTTTCTTTATCAATATTGAGAATAATTGTATTCAATATAGCTGAAGCCTCAACTGGAATAAATGATATTACTACAGTTTGTTTTCCTCCATTAGCATCTAAAACACCAAAGGAAGGATTCACTTAAAATATTTCTGATTCAAAATTCCATTCAACTTGATATTCATTCTAATTCTCTAATGTGAATATCTTTTCCTAAGGCTAATTAACTGCTTGAAATCCAAAATCAATTGAATTTCCAATATTATTTAAAATTGGCTTATGGATGATCTCTTTGATCTTTCTTTCATTCAAACTAGCTCTTAGAGCTTCATAATCATCTTCCATTGAAAATAAATAGATTTAAGATTTATATTCAATTTTATATTTATTCTATCTAGCTTAATACGATTGAAACTTTAGTTCTCCTTCCTTCCTATTTTGTTAATATCAAATCAATCTTATTCTATTAAGTACGCAAAATAAATAACTTACTTTAATTATCTCTTAGTTTTTGATATATTTCTTTTTGCAGATTTTATTCAATAAAGAGGATTTTACTTTTATTGCTTTTTAAATCGAGAATCCTACTACTAGTTGAAACTTGCTCGTTATCAAATATTTCTTACTGAAAAATAATATACATTTAAAGTATATCTAAATTTACTTTTGTTTGTAAAAAAGATTAGATTCTAAATAAATCTTATTCTAGGAATATCTAATATACTACTATTTTTTAATTTTATATTAATAATAATAAAACTAACTACCTTACTACTTACATATTATTCAAATCCATTTAGTATTGTATGTTCTTGTTATAAATGTCTTAAAATAATAAAGTCAACATTTAAGATAGACCTTAAAGGTTAATAAAATATTTACATTTATTATGGTATTGTAGTAAAAGAAAATAATATGCAATTTATAAGAAAACGATTAAATTGAGATAAAATTAAAAAATGAATTATTATTTAAAGGAGTACATTAAAAAGATATGATTATTATTTATTTATAAAATTTAATACAAATCAATATTTGAAACTTGATTGCTTTGATTATTTGTTAGTTAGTTAGCTATTATTTTATCATAATTAATACTATTTTACAAAAAATCAATATATAAGTTCCTCAAAAATTAAAAAACCTAGCCATCAATTTTTGTTTTTAAAAGTGTAAATAAGTTCATAATAGTTGATATAAAATGGTAATAGGTATTAAATCAAGTTTTATGTAAGTTTATAATATTTTTGTCTCTAGAATTCTATGTATGATATGAGGAAGGAGTATAAGAATAATTGAGTTAATGAAGATTTTTTTTAAATTTATTGACTGATGAATTGTTATTTATAGTTTAAGAATGTGAGTTTATTAATAAAATGAAATTTGTTATTAGCAGAGTAATAAGTAATAGTTATATTTAATATCTATTTTTATGAGGAAAACCTCAAAGATATAGTAAAAGTTGATTCATATTCGAGTACAATTATTGGAACCAATAGAGATTTAAACGAAGCATCATTATTTTCTTATAAGTAAGTATGTAATAAAGCAAGCAAGCATATACTTAGTAGTAGAGTTTTAATTTTTATTAAAAAGAATAAATATTCATGAATTATAGAGTTATTATTTGTGAGTCTTTATTTGTAATAAATGAAGGAAGATGTTTTGTTTATTTGTTTTTTGAATGATTGATTGATTGATTGATTGATTGATTGATTGGTTGTATAAATAATTGGAATAATAGTGAATTGAGGCTTTAAAAAGTTGATTATATAGAAGGAATAATGAGATTATTATTAATATATTTAGTTGTCAAATATTGATGAAAAAATAAGTGAAGTGGCCTTTAGGAGTCTATCACAATATATTATGAATCAAAGCATTTATTTAATCATAATCTTCATCATCTTATTTATCATTAATGGTCTTTTAAACATTATCAAGATTGCTACAACTGTTATTGTTAATGCTCTAGATAGAATTCTATTTTGAATAAGATATTCCACTCTTTGGTTAATAATTTTAATTGCTGGCTGCATTGAAATTAGGATTATCAAATTATTTTCCATACTATTAATTTTAGTAAGGATTACTTTATTAACCTTGTATTTGATTAAGTCCAGAAGAAGTATTTTATCTCTACAGGCCAGGATGCGAAGGAATGAATGCATTATCAAATTAGTCATATGGTTACAATATTTGATCTAGCTAATCTTTTGACATATACTCTTAAGAATTTTATTATTTTACCTATTAATTTTATTTTGTGCCAGATGAATTTTATTAAGACAACATACTGGTATCATTTCCACTTAGCTTTTTTCCTGAATCTTTCAACTCTTCTAAAATAAATGGAACTGCTATTTTTAATGCTTTCTTCTATTCATCCAATCCCAAGTATTAAGGCTAAGGAGTTGAATTTGAGGTACCTACCTCTTCAAATTGTGAACTTTCACACCTTTTTATTGACTGATTATTATTATTACTATTTGAATTATTATGGCTTCCTCCAATTTTTTTCAATGGAGGGGAATGTGCTAACCCTTAGTTTTACTGAACCTTTTCCTAGTATGTGCTTTAGAATTAAGAGTATTGCCTTTATTATTAATAAATTTTTATATAATTGCTTATTAATTGATGATAATTTACCTTTCAGCTTCAACTGAATCCTCATAAGTATTTGTAGAGAGATCATTACAAGTATTCATTTTCATTAGAACATTATTTCCTCTTGCCTTTTTATTATTTAATGAGGCTTATTTCTTAACTGGTTAGGTATTTACTATTACGGAGTCATACTATTAATAATTTCCTATTGGGTTATTGTTTTGGCTAGAAAGAGAGTGACTACTACTAAATTAAGCTAATTTTGTTGAAGAATTTCTATTTTAATATTTAAAAATATATTTAATCTATAAGTTTATCTAAAAATAGAGATTTTAAGTAATATCAGTAAAATTAAGTATTGTAAGTTTAATCATTTAACACGCTTTTTTTATTTTGTAATTAAGAATTCAATATTAAATCAATAGTTTACACATTTCCATTTGGAGGATTGTTGTTCCCTCCTGGCTGTTGAGGTTGCTTAATTTCTTTAGGAATCAAATGCTATGATGCCTTAAATAATCCCTTAGTTATTCTATTCCTAGGAGCGTATCTAAATAGCTCTGATTGAATGTTATTTGAAAGGTTCCTATTTTGATAAATACAATAATTCATAAGTTAATTAATTTGAAAGTAATTCGTTGATGTTTTTGAGAATTTATGGTAAAGATAGAATCTTTCTTTAATTTGGCAAATATCTTCAGTAATAATTATAAAATCAGGTTTAAAATATGACAATTAAAATATTGATTCTAAATACCGTCATATATTACCTGATAAAAAATTACAATTTGATTCAAGTATAAGAGTATGAAAAATAATCTCTCAACTTTATTAGTAATCAATCACTTTTAAAAAAATACCTTTTTTCAGAAGCATTATGATAATATGGACAAGCCTTTCCTTTAGGACAAGGCTGTTGTTAGCAAGGTTTTGTGCGGTAGATTTTTGGGTGATACTCTAATTCCTTCCACCCATGACATTTTTTGCAATTCTATTTATTTGGACATCCGATTTCGTACTCTGTTATAAAGGAATTAGGATCCCAACTTTCGCAACCATCTGGTTCGTATCCAAACTCTACCGAATGAGGCTTTCTACGATAGTCTTGCCAGTTGTGAGCATATACACACATACCCCTATCATGATTGATGTAATTGAAAGGACACCACACAGTCTTATAGTAAAAGATATAGAAGTCTACATCATATTCATAGTTATGGACTAGCTCTGTGTTAATATCATTTTCAGAATGAGCAAATGAACAGAATATACCATATTCACACGATTTGCAGTTATTTGGGTAGTAAGTACAGAATTTTGTCTTGTATTTATCAGGGCGATAAAGCTATTCTACTTTGTTGTGACTCTTTGGACACTTATCTCCAAGAAGACAATTTGCTCCAAAACTATCTATAAATTGGCATGGATCGTGAGAGTAGTTAGTTCCAACTCTTCTTCTATCTTTGAGACCATGGTAGTACTGACACTGCTTGTGGTTGTGTTGGACATTTTAATTTGGGCAAGGATGAATTTTGAATAAGCTTAATTCCAAATGTTCAAGTAAAAATTCATCTTATGTGTTATTATTTGATGGAATTGCTTACTAATAGCTTGTAATAGATCTATCTTCTTCGGATGCTTAAGTTACCCGATCGTCCATAAGCGAATACTACTTCTATAGCTTATTTGTTAATTTAGGCTATTACTATGATTATACTTGCTATTGTTAGTTACCTATTTGCTATTGCTGTTACTACTACTAACTTTATTAAAGAGGAGATTAATTCGATTAACCTTATTATTGCTAGTACTATTATTGAATATTGCCGTTCTACTATTGTTAATTCTAATTTTAATTTGAATTGTTTCCATTTTGAGAAGCTGCAGAAGTTCCTGGCTACTATTGAATCATGTGAGCTTGCTACTGCTATTAAGAATAAACTTGCTAAGGGTAGTGAGAGTAAGCATTCTAAGAGAATGCCTATTGCATATAAGCTAAACCTGGTGGAGGAGGTACTATTCCACTGGATGATTAGTGAGCATGATGCAATTAATGATTGTATTGTTATTGCATTGCCTACACAAACATTTATTCATTATATTATTACTATTACAAGTTGAATTGCTATTACATAAGTGCATGATTTCCTTATTATTACTGCTATGAATTTGAATTTGTGCTATTGCTACTGTTTCCACTATTATTATTGGCATTGCTATGATGATGATATTAGTGGTTATTTGAATTGTTGTTATTATTGTAATACATCCTATTATTGCTAGTGTGCTAATTACTCATATTTTTCTACTATTATATCTCCTAAAGATGATTTAGTTGCCCTTAAAAACTATTTACTCTTCTCTAATTCGGTGTGGCTATTTAACTTATCTAATTAATTGAAGATGATGAAGATGTTCAAATTAAAGGTAATCTTTCTTCTTTTTATTTAGGAGGCTCCTTATAATATTTTACTTAGATTTAAGATGAATATAGAGATTTCTTCTTAAGGGATTAGTTATAAAGAGAAAGATGAAGGGTAGATATTGTAGTGTAGTTGTCTAATTTTTATTTTAAGTTTGTTTGCCTATTTATTAGGTTGCTCCTGCAAAATCCAATATAAATATATTATATATAAGTATAATGTGTGTTTTGTTTTTGCCTTATTCTTTCTTCTTTTTTTAGTTGATTTGCTTGAGGATAGGTTTTTTTTCTTTATTATTATTATATGATTGATTCTTCTTCGCACTTTATGCACCTGCAGCTCATTATTAATTATCTTTTAATTTATTCTAAAGAGAGAAGCGAACAATTTGTGCTTCCTTCCAAACCCTTTTTGTTAATTTACAAAATTTTGTATTTAGCAAATAACAATTTACAAATAATCTTATCATCAAAATCTTAATTAAAGACTATAAGCAAGCAAACTATCTAATTTATAGCTTTGTTTTATTGCTTACTTATATTCCTTCTTTTATTTGTATGGATTTGAATATCTGAAAGAGTCACAAATCATAGGTTAAATGCTTGAGAGATATCACAATCTTTCTCATTAACTATTTTAGATTGTTACTTTTACTTTTTGCACTTGCTCATTCACCTTTTCGCTTCTTCTAATGTAAAAAATATTTCAATAGTCTTTATTCCTCTTATTATCAATTAAACAGGTTATTTTGTTATCTCTTATTACATATTAAATGATTTCAATCATCTTCCATTATTCTCATGTTTTATTAATTTAATGCTTTTTTGCACTGTACTTTTTTAAAAAATTCATTTATCTCCTCTTATTATGCTTACTTAATTTATTAAGAAAAATAATTAGTTTTACTCTACTTTTATGTTATTATCTTTTCAACCTTTTAGGTTTTTAGTCAAATTGCTATGCTAACTAATGCTTTAGATTATCTCAAACATAAATATATACCACCATTTAATCGAAAATAATTTAATTTTGAAAATATGTGTAAGCACTCTGTTTCTTTAATTAAATCTATAAATATATTATAAACTTACTAAATTCAAGCTTTATGTACTTTATTATCTTAAACCTATAGATCCTAACAATATTTAATTAAAATATTTGTGTTTAAACCAAAAATTAATTCTTTAATAAAAAGAAAAGAATTTTCCATTTAATTAAAAATATAAGTTCTGATTGTAAATTATGATATTTCTAATCCTATGAGTGCAATTTTTAAGACTCATTCATGAACTAGAAATAATCCAAAATAAATTTAAAAAACTGGAGATTCAATTATAATAATATGATGGCAAACCCTATTACAATATTATTGTTTTCATTATATTCAAATTCATTTTTTATTAAAACCTTTGATTAAGATTTCAAATTTGATCATTAAATTTTTTGTAAAATATTAAGATCTATACCTTCTATAATTCTAAGATCTTTTAAATTTTTGATTATACTTTATGATAAGATTAAGAGAAGAGAAATTTAAAATTAAAAGAGATAAGCTTTGTTTTAATAAGATAGTTGAATTAGAATAGAGAACATGCAGAGCTGGTTGATACAGGTTTTTTCATATAAAAAAGAGGGCCTCCTTAGAATATTTAAATATATTTTTGGTATTCAAGTTTTTCTTTCTATATTTAAATTAATAACTCCTCAAAATTCATCAAAAATTAAGAAAAATCAAGAAAAAATTTGATAGAAGGCTGAATGAAGAAATATGTATTCTAAAAATTTGTAAGTTAGGTTATAGATATAAAAGAATTAATCAATCAATCTACTTCATAAAAAAGTAATCACTTCTTTAGAATTCTATAAAAAGATTTTTAAATTTTAAGTGTGTAAATGAAAAGCTATTTTACAGATATTAAATTAATTAAAATACAACTTATTTTTAATTTCATTACATTCTAATAAAAAATTAATATAGTAAGAAGTAATAGCAGATTATTAAACAGAATAATTGAGTTATTTTGAGGATCTATCAGTTTTGATATTCAGAGAGCGCCAAGATATTATATAATAAATTAATGATAAAAATAAATCTGGTTAGGATATTCAATTGGATTTTTTTTTTTTTGAAACAAATCCTAAATTTTTAAAATTAAAAAAAAAGATTCTAAAAAAATTAAATATATTTTTTATATATTAAATCAAATATATTTATATTTATAAAAATTATCACTTTTTTGCCTTTGTTAGCAAGCAATAAAAACAAATACAAAATCAATCAAGAATTAAGATAACAAACAAACAAACAAAATTTTCATTCATAAAAATTTTAAAAAGTAAAGCGTAGAAGTTTTCAAAAAAAATATAAGAAAATCAATAGATATGAAGGTATAATATCAATTAATAAGTTAACGATTGGATTGATAGCATAATGAAAAGAAATCTAAAATGGAATTCCATTTTGAATCCTCATAATATAGAATTATTCTATTTTAATTTCTATCATCAATTATGCTTTCTTTCTTGATTCATCATCATATTAGAATGCTTAATCATTTTTATTCTAAAATAGATCGAAGAAGTTAAATCAACCACAAAGACTTAAAGAATCGCTTCCCACTCTCACGTTAAGGGTTTGGGTTTGAATGAAGAAGGTACTGCTATTGCAGTTGCTTCTGGTATGGTTGGCCAAGAAAATGCTAGAGAAGTAATTTATTCTAGATTTTGTTTCTTCATTTTCTCACCAAATAAATCTATCTCACATAATCTTTTCAAAATAAAAAACCATAATATAAACTACAAATAATAGAAACTAAAGCTAGGAAATAAGTTATACTAAAATTAATAATGGGATTAAATAAAAAAAATATAAAGATATGCTTTTGTAGAATTTAAAGATGGATTTTATATAAATCAATACCTTTTGTTTTCAAAATATCAATAATTGAATTATAACTATTAATTAGGCTGCTGGTGTTGTTGTTGAATTAATCAAAACCAAGAAGATGGCTGGTAGAGCAGTTCTTTTAGCTGGTCCCCCTGGTACTGGTAAGACTGCCATCTCCCTTGCTATTTCTTCTGAATTAGGTCCTAAGGTTCCTTTCTGTCCCATGGTTGGTTCTGAAGTTTATTCAACTGAAGTTAAGAAGACTGAAATTCTTATGGAAAACTTCCGTAGAGCTATCGGTTTAAAGATCAAGGAAACCAAGGAAGTTTGGGAAGGTGAAGTTACTGAACTCAAGACTGAAGAAAGAGAAGAATCTCAAGGGTAATTTTATATGACTATTAAGAAAAATTATCAGTTATAAAAATGAAAAGATAGGGATATAGATAAAAAATTTTAAAGATATATTAGTTGCATAAAAAAAGAAAGAAAAATATCAATCGTCACATTAGAAATTAAATAAATTAAGAGATTGTGTGTCTATTTATAATTACTGCACACAAATAGCTAAACTATAAACCTATTTATTTTAGAGATACAAATATAAGATTATAAATAGATAGATTATTACTAGAATATTATTAGCTGATAAAAATACATTTAATTATTAATTTATGGAAATATATTTCTTTATAATTTTTATAGTTATGGCAAGATTGTAAGCAGTGTTATCGTTACTTTGAAGACTTCCAAAGGTACCAAGCAATTAAAGTTAGATCCTTCTATCTATGAAAATATGCAAAGAGAAAAGGTTAATGTTGGTGATGTTATTTACATTGAAGCCTCCAGTGGTAATGTTAAGAGAGTTGGTAGATGTGATGCTTATGCTTCTGAATATGACTTAGAAGCTGAAGAATACGTCCCTTTACCCAAGGGTGATGTCCACAAGAAGAAGGAAATTGTTCAAGATATTACTCTCCATGATCTCGATGTTGCTAATGCTCGTCCTCAACATGGTTAAGATTTTGTTTCTCTTATGGGTTAAATCATGAAACCTAAGAAAACAGAAATCACTGAAAAGTTACGTCAATAAATTAACCAAATTGTTAACAAATACATTGATTAAGGTATTGCTGAACTTGTTCCTGGTGTTCTTTTCATCGATGAAGTCCACATGCTTGATATTGAATGTTTCACTTACCTTAACAGAGCTCTCGAATCCACTCTTGCTCCCATTGTTATTCTTGCCACCAACAGAGGTATGTGCACTATTAGAGGTACTGATATCATCTCTCCTCACGGTATTCCCATCGATTTACTTGATAGGTAATTATTTAAAAAAGATATTAGAATAGTAATAATAAATATTTAATTGAATAATTTAATTATTTAAATATAGACTTTTGATTATCAAGACTGTTCCTTACGGATTAGAAGATTTAATTAAGATTCTTGCTATTAGAGCTTCCACTGAAAGTATTAAGCTCTCTACTGAAGCTTTATCTCACTTAGGTTAAATTGGTAGCACTGCATCACTCAGATATGCTGTATAACTCTTAACTCCTGCTAGTGTGTTAGCTCAAACCGAGGGAAGAACCGAAATTACCAAGTAATACTTATAAATTAAATTTAGTTTTTAATAATTTAAACAATAAAAAATTATAAAGGGAAGACATCGAAGAAATTAATAAATTATTCTTAGATGCTAAAACTTCTGCTAAATTATTATGCGAACAATCCGAAAAGTACATCAGTTGAAAAACAAAAGCATTTTAATAAAGAAGAGTAGATAAAATATCTGCAAATCTAATTAATCCTTAAATTTTTAATAGCTCAATTAGGTAGATATGTATATAAATAATAGCAAATTAATTTTCAAATGTGTTTTATTTTATGTTATGTGTGTAGGTAGTAGTTTCTTTTACTGGAAGAAAAACAAGCACATATAAATCAATTTATAAAGGCTCATTCTTCAAATTCTTTACTTTTTTTACAAAATTCAAATAATTAAATAATTTAAAATTCCAACAAGTATTTAGAATATCTTAGTTTTCAATAATTGATAAATAAGCTTAATAATAATAATAGATGTGCTATTTTTGGAATATAATTTAGGTAATAAGCTTGCTTGTTAATATTTATAGACTATTCTTCGAACAAAAACTATTAATAATTTAAAATATGATTTTTATTAATATTTGGTAGGTCATAAGGTTATAGATTTTAATACAACAAACTCTATTAAAAAATATCAACTTTAAAATTTCAATTTTCATTTGTAAAAGAAAATGTTTAAAATTTTAGGATTTGAATAAAATAAAATAATTAAAAATAATACTATTATTACTTAATTAGGAAGTATTTAAAATTATTAAAATCGCATAGAATAGAAAAATAATACTAAATGAAGAGAAATATTAATAACTATTCTTACAATCGAATCTGCTAGTTTATAACTCCGAAGTATTGAAAATTAATAGGAACTCCTACTATATACAACTAAAGTGAGAAATGAATGAATAATATAGAAAGAATGAGAAAGACAGCAGAAAACAGCGTCTCTCTAATCAGGACTTTAAATAAATTGAAATAAATCACACATAAAAAAGATAAGATTCTGAATACATATGATTTTTCATATAAAAACGTAATAAAAGGATATATTGAAAGGAATAAGATATACTATATTTGAATCTAATAAAAACAATAATAATATATTTAAGTCAAGAAGCAAACAAAATAAATGAACCCAGATTATTTATAATTCCTTCAAGCAGGATTAGGTGGATAGCCAGCAGGAAATGTATCTATCCCATTAGATGATACTTCTGAAACAATTTACATCTCTTCCTTAGCCTTACTTAAAATGCTCAAGCACTGTAATTGACATTCTAACAATCACACTTCAATAAATTTCTTATCCATAATCAACAATCGTCCTGAATCAACAACAATAATTTCAAATAGATTAATAAGCCCTTTCAATAGCAATTAAATCTAACTATATATTATATTTTAAAATGTTTATTAAAAATATTTTTTAATTAAAATCGTTTAGCTAGAGCTGGTGTTCCTCTCGAAGTTATGGGTTTGATGCTTGGTGAGATTATTGATGATTATACAGTTAAAGTTGTTGATGTTTTTGCTATGCCTCAATCTGGTACTGGTGTAAGCAGTTATTTTAAATATTAAACGACTATTTAAGTTTATGAATATCTTATGATGAGCATGATAATGATGAATATCAGTCTATCTCATATTTTATATTTATTTTCATTGTTATTCTATCTGTCTGATCTTCTTTCTATTCTCAAATTATAGGAATCAGTTGAAGCAGTTGATCCTGTCTTTTAAGCTGAAATGTTAGAAATGTTAAAATAAACTGAAAGAAACGAAATGGTTGTTGGTTGGTATCACTCCCATCCAGGTTTTGGTCCTTGGTTATCTAGCGTCGATATGAATACATAAATGGTAATATTTTCGATTTTTAATTTGATAGAACTTATAAATTGCTAAAAGAAGGAATAGTTTTTTTAGTTTAAATAATAATAAAAACACAAGATGGTAATAATATCTTTAAATAAATATTTAGAGTTTTGAGCAATTGCATCCTAGATTTGTTGCATTGGTTATTGATCCCATTTAGTCAGTAAAAGGAAAAGTAGTTATGGATGCATTTAGATTAATTAATAATACTACTTAGCAATTAGGAATTGAAGCAAGATAAACTACAAGCAATATTGGTCACTTACAACCTCCTTCATTCAATGTAATCAAATACCTAGTAATCTATCAGTTAAATTAATTATGTTATTATATTACAGGCAATTTATCATGGTTTAAATAAATACTACTACTCTATAAATATCAACTACAGAAAGAATGATTTAGAAACTTAGATGTTGCTAAATCTTTATAAGAAGAACTGGAGTGAAGCTTTGAAGCAAGATAAATATGAAGAAAAATAAAAAAATAATATTGAAAAGTTGTCATCTATGTGTACACTTGCCAAGAATTATATTAGATGGATCGAAGACGAATCAAAGAAGACAAAAGAATAACTTGCAATTAGAAATGTTGGTAAAATAGATCCCTAACGCCATCTTCTATCAGTAAATAATTTTCCACTAATAAATCTAATAATATTTTAAAATATTTAATGTAAAAATAATAAATAGAATATTGAAGATACAATGAGCCAAAATATTGTGGATACTTTAGGTACCAACATGAACCAAAAAGCTTTCTGATCTTATCGAAATTATTATTAAAATGTTTATATTTATAATAATAGTAATTTTGATTGATTAAAGATTAATTTCTCTATTATTTTAAAGCTTAATCTATTTACAAATTATATATAATTGTATATTCAGCTACTTATTTGCTTTTCTTCAAATAACTAACTTCAACCTAATTATTAAATTGTTTGTTTTAAAGTAGCTTTAAAAACCTGAGAATAATAATTAACATAATAATCTCCATAATTCAAACCTAGTAATAGAGTTTATACAATTAAAATCTTATAAATTCTTTATAGTATCCTATCAATATTTAATTTTGTGAAAACAAATAAATAAATAAGGTTATCCAACAACATAAACTAAAATTACTATTAATTATTTAAATTTATAATAATATTTTTAACGTTACTGACTTTATTTATAAATAAACTCTGCCTTTTAACTATTCTTATGTAGAGATTTATGGTTACATAGTTGATAATCAGTGATATAACTTATCTTTAATAATCTATAAAAATACTTAGGATTAAATTTCTTTTAGTTTAAATAATCAGTCTTATTCTATGCAAAATTAATACAAATAACTAAATTAGGATATTTAAAATCACTCTTTTTATCACATCTTTTCATTATTTTTCCTCATTTTATTATTTTTCTTCTCCTTTTTATTCTTATTATTCATTTTCTTCTTATGTCTTTTGTTTATTATCTTCATCTTCGTCTTCAGATTATTTATTTTCTTCTCTTTCTTTTTATTCCTCTTCATTTGCTTAATTTTCAATTTAATCCATAAAACCTGATGAAAATAATAATTCACCCATTTTTGCAAAGACTGATTAGAACTACTAATCTAAATCATCTAATTTGCTTGCAGCTCCTGATTATTATTATTCTTTTATTTTTAGTTCATATGGAGAGGGTTTCAACAAAGCTTCATCTATTCTTAAAGAGTTATTGATAGCATTGAATCTATCCATCATTTCTTAATTTCTCTTTCTGATGGCTTCTTCTTCATCTTCATCTAATTAAGAGTCTTCAGCCATGGTTTTTTTAAATCCTTCTAAAGTTTTCTGTAATTAGTCTATATTATCCATTATCAATTTAGTATTTTATATTGTTTACTATTATTCTTGCTTATTTCTACTACTTAAATCTTCAAGAAATAATAAAATTTTGATTTTTTAATAATTAAGTTGTTAATCAGTAAATCTTTAATTAATTAATATTTTTAAAAAGAAGTCGATAGATATTATTTAAAAATATTGGAATTAATGAGAAAATTGAAAATTAAATTAATCAATAATTTATTGAATAGTAAAATTTAAGAAAAAAAGTAGATTAAAGTTTATATATTCCTACAAAAGATTAAATTTTATATTTTTTTTGCTAGTTTGATAGTACATTCTAAATTTATGTGCAACATTTGGGCTAATAACATGTAATATTTTTATTATGTCAAAGCGCGGTAAATAGCTGCATTAGAATTCATCAAAATAAAGATAATTAATAATTAGGTATGTGTGAGAATTAAAAAAGAATAATTAATATTAAATTAAAATATAAACTAGTTGTTGAAAGAGTGGGGTGGATGATGAATATTTGGGAGTTAGAAATATCTCCTTATAAAAAAGATTATCTATCCATTTTTTAAAAATTAAATTTAAAATTATTAATACATTATTGATAAAGATGAATAAGAAGCAAAAATGAAAAATTATTAGAAAAAAGATTAAGAAAATATCTTAACGACTTCTTTTAGAAGAATAATAAAAATTATAATGAAAAAAGATGTGTAGATCATTTTGCGGGAAAAATATCTAATATAATAATTTAAAATAAGAAAGAATTAATCAAATTAATTAATCCTATCCTTTAATTTTCTTACGTTCTTTCATTGATCTTTCCTCCCCCACGAATTGATAATACAAATAATCATTATAAATTTCTTTTCATTATTAGTTTTTACTGTGCAATCTACATTATTTTAATTCATTTCTTTAAATTAATACTTTTATTATTCAGCTAAGCAAATAAAACTAGAAAAATAGAAAAATATAGCAAGCCTTACAATTTTAAATCAACACATATAGAGTTTTTTTATCCTTTGAACATCATGTCACAGACACCTACATCTTCTTCAGTGAAGAAGAACGCTACATTTAGCAGAAATTGTTTTATTTCTAAAAATGAACTATTATCATGGATTAATGATTTATTAAAAGTAATTTCATAGATTTTGTCAATTTAAACATCCTCATACTGAGGTTGCTAATCATACCATCACAATTTTAGTGCAAAAAATAAAAAATTAATAAAATATGCAATTATAAATAATATTCCTTAACTAAATCAACAGGTTAATATGACTTTAGTAGAACAATTAGGAAGTGGAACAATGTATTGTTAAATTTTAGATGTAATCTATCCAGGATAAGTTCCTCTTTCCAAAGTTAAATGGGGAGCCAAGTTGGAATACGATTTTCTTCATAATTTTAAGATCCTTTAATAGTCCTTTGATAAACTTTAAGTATCCAAAACAATACCAGTAAAATGATTTAAAAACTCCTTATTAGATTTAAAAATAACCGAGATATAAAAAATATTTTCTCATACAATATTTTTTAATAATAAAAGGTCAATAAATTAGCTAAAGCAAAGTACTAAGATAACTTAGAGTTTGCTTAGTGGATAAAAGCATATTTCGATTTCAATTGTAAAGATAAAGGAAGAGGATACGATGCTGTTAAAAGGAGAGGAAATGCTACTCCTTACTTTGGTTTCTGTAAGGGAGGTGTATTACCTAAATAGACACTTTTCTTTAGAAATCCCAATGAAAAATTCACTGTAGACGATTTTTCTAGTAGTTCATTCTCATCTTAGCATGAATAAGAGTTTCCAGACCACGAAAGTACTTCTAGTAATAATAACAATAACTCAATTTTATTTAGAAGTGAAAGTACTCCACTAAAATAGACATCTTTCTTTTCTAATTCTTCTCCTCTAAGCAGTGAAGGACTGTAATTAGTTTAGAGATAATAATAATCTAAGCTTCCTCAATAATATTTGAAATCCTCTACATCTTAATAGTAGGGATCATCTTAATATTCCTCAAACTAATTCTTCAATAGAGGAGAAAAACAAGAATAGCAACTATAAAATACAAAGAGTAATTATTTCTTTGATGGTAATAAGTAAAACTAAAATTAAAGCAACTTTTTTAACAAAAATGAATCTTAAAATCCTTAATAAAAGGTTTAAGATTAAAGTTCAACTTTATTCTTTTCAAACAATATTTCCTAAAATTCATCTGAAGTGACAAGAAGAGTATATTAGAGCAATGTATTCCAAGATTAATAATAAACTACCTCAAAAATATAAGAAAGCTTTTTGCTTAATAATTCTTAATAAGAATAAAGCACAAATAGCAATTATATAATTGAAAACAATTTTTTTAATAGAGGAAGAGGAGATAATTCTAATTCATAGAATTCAAATAATTTCTTTAGTAAGAACACTGAGGACATCTCTCCTCGTTATTTTAATAAATTAAGTACAGATAAATAAAGCGAAAAGAAGGCCCCTTAAATGTCTACAAGCAATCTTTTAAGTAAAATACAATAACTCACAGAAGCTTCTTAAATCCTATTAAGAAAAAATAGCGAAACATCTGAAAAAAGCAATTCAAATATGATCTATAGATAATCATCAAAGGATAACTACTTTAATGATGACAAATCTCATGGAAATACTCTATAATAATAAATTAATGAAATTAAAGCTAATAATAATGCCACTTCATTTTCATAACATCTATTCAATAATAATACTACTACCTCAAGTGGGAATGATAACAATAAAACAATTAATTCTATTTAAAATAGCAATGCTCAATATTCTAATGATAATAATGAGTCTAAAATAGATTTATTTGGATTTTCTCATAAAGCTAATCAAGAAGAAAATATAGATAAATAAGTATTCCCAATCAATTAAAATAGTTTAGAATCAAAAGAATTAACAAGTGAAATTTAGCATCATAATTCATAAAATTCTGTTCAATCACCTTTAATTGACAATAATTTCTTTACTAAAATCTAATAAAATTAAAAATAAAATGGGCAAGCCAACTCCAACTCGATTTTGGAAAAGGATTCCAATAATTAAATTAAATATTAGGATTAGTAATAAAGTTTATCAATTGGTTAGTAATAAACAAAATATATGAATAATAATTTCTTTGGGAATAATAGTGATTCAGAAGAGAGTAACATTTTAAATGGAAATATATTCTCTTAAGAATCAGTTCCGAGTCAATTTTAGTAGACAAAAGAAATTTAATTTGATCAGATTGTAGAAAATAAAATTGAGATTGAAAATATTTCTTCAGAAAAATAATTGTAGACATAATAGAATAGACAAAATCTAGAAGAACCAAAAAAAACAGAAAATGAAATTAATAAAACTGTAGAAAAATAAGAATAATAAGAAGACGAAGATGAAGATGAGGATGCAGATATTTCAAATTCTTATGAAACTCCTATTTACAAGAAATAAAAGAAAAATGAAGAGAATAATAATTTTTCAAAATCTCTTGATAAATACAATTAAAAAACAATTCAATTAATAAACAAAGAAAATATCTCCTCAAGTGAGAAATAAGATAATAACCAAGATCCATAGAATAAATTGATCAACAATTATTTATCCAGCAAAGAAAAAGTATAATAAATCTTATCTATTATACAATCTTGCTAAGAAGATTATGATACTGCAATGAAATAAATACTTGGTGTTTGCATGCCTTGAAAGCATACATATAAATAAGTAAGTAAAAGACCAAAGGTTTAATTAAATGAATGATTAATAAGAATAAAAAGTAACAATTACTATATAAAGATTTGAAAAATGAAATAATTTATTTTATAATTTCTAATATAATTTTATCGAGTGAGTGCTGATTGAGATATATTCAATATCGGCTGTGTTAATTAGTTAATTTTGATTTTTGTTTAAATTATATAATTACAATAGATTTAAATAAATATATTCTAATCTTTTATTACATATACACAAACATACAAGAATACAAACAAACAAAGAATATCTTTCTCTTAATTCTATTAATAGTTCATCTTTTCTATTTATTACTTTCTAATTTCATTTCTATATTTAGAAATCTATTTTTAGTCTCAATTCATACCAATTAAGTAAGTAATAGAAGAAAATAAAACTATTTATTTTTCTTTAAATAGGGTTTAATTTCATGAAATTTTATTATTTTCTATTCCCACTTTCAACATTTGGATATAATTTTTAGTATTGTAAGTGATTAAGATTATTTTAAATCCTAAGTATTTTTTAGGAACAACTAAGTAAGTAAGAACTTTCTCATATTTGAAAAAATATTTTGCATAATATCTCTAAAGATTAATTGATTTAATGATGAATTATTATCCTAATAATTGTGTCTAATTCAATAATAATGAGATAAATAATATTTTAAAATGTCCTATGATTGTTTCTTAAATACCTCTACTTTTATTATGTGTCTATTACTTTCCAAAATTAAGCGTCTATTTAAAAATGTAACAATTCAATATATAAATAAGAAATTAAATTATGTTTAAAAAACAAATATTGGCAAATTTAAATTTTAAAATAGTTTATGAACATCACCTAATCAGCTGATCAGGTGTTTTTAATATTATTATCTCTGATATTAATTTTTCTTTTCTTATTTTAGAATAATTTAGCTATCTATTTTATAACTCCAATTTTGAATACAGCCTATTTATTAATAATCAGCTTGCCAATAATGATCTAGAGCTCTCTCTTTTTTATCTTTAATAAATTTCTTTTATCTAATTGTAGTTACTTTTTTGTGAACCAATTTTTGTTTTACCACATAAGAGATAATTAAAGAAAGACATGATAAATAGAGATAAAATTATCCTGAAGTATCATTATTTATTTTATTCTCAACTTTAATAAGGAAGTAATTAACTTTTATAATTTGGAGTATCTTTGCAAGAGATTTTCATTAATATTTTTCTTTCTTTAAATTTGTTTTTATTCTATTATTATAGTCTTTTCTTTAAAAATTATATTTCTTTTATATTATTTAAGCTTGAATATAGTTTTAAAATCAAATATTATTTGAAATACACTTAGATTATTTAAACTAAGTAAAAGGAAAAAAATCAAAAGAAATAATCCCAAGGATAATAATCAATTACCATTGGATATTACTGGCACATAAAATGAAAATATGAATAATTTAATATAAAGGGAAGGAGAGTTAAAAGAGGAAAATATTTAAAATTTTTAATGAAGCAAATATCAAGATTGTATGTATGTACAAATAACAATTTAAGAATAATTATTTTATTATAAAGTAGAATTTGTTAAGAGAAGAAGGATAAGATTCAATGAGAGATAGGTTTATTTTTAATTAATTTTTTTCTTTAAGTTCAATAAGAGATAATTTTTTCGATTAAATTTTATCTAACGTTGTAGAATTCTATACTGTGGTCTTTAGAGAGATTTTAAAATAGGATGGTAAATCTGCTCTTATCTTCAATTAATTATTTAATCTCAAAACCAAATTGAATAGAAATTATTTTATTTATTGGTGTTATTTCTTCAGTTTCTTCATTATATTCATAGTCTTCAACATTATAAGAAATTTAAGCCTTATATTAATAAGGAGAAACTTCTTGGACAAATAAGTTAGGGAAAGAATAAATAATATTAATTATTTCTTCAGGAGTCAAATTAGTGGTTAAGTCACCGAGATATAAAGCTTATTTAGTAATTTGAGAGATCTTTCTGTTAATAGGACTATCGTTGTTGTTATTAGATTATTTCTTAGAGTGATTACTGTCTTTTTCAATTTTTTGAATTTATCTCTTAATTTCACAAGAGAAGGAAGTTGCCTTCTTAGATTATTTTTCTATTTGTCTTAATTAAATAGTCATTTGATTTGATTAATAAAGATAGATTAATATATTTAATGGTTGTATTCTATTTGTTAGATTTATCTGATTGTATTTTTTTTTTTTGATTTAATTTATTATAATTATCTTAGCTTAAGAGATCAACCTTTATACGAAAACAAAATCAAATCAAATAAAATAAAAGGGTTTTATTTTATTTATAAAAGTGTTTCGTTGCTGATTTTTTTTACTTTTTTTTAATAAATTAAAACTTTTTTAATGATGAAATTCAATCAAAATTTTTCATTCTCGAACTCTTAAAATTTAACATGAGTTTTTAGTTCTATTCTCAATGTATTCATAATGGGCTATAAAGAGAACCCATTTACTAAATTTAATCCTAAGAAATACTTACTTAGGAAATTAGAATGAATTGATTTTTTCCGCCTAAATTGATTGAAATAGAAAATAAAAGAAGAAGTAGAATATATTTTTGACTATACTAATCTAGAATAGGGGAAGAATAAATAAAATTGAAGTAGAGTCTATACCAACCCACATACGTATTCTTATAAAATTAATTTTATTCACATTTTCTATCTTAAAAGTGTTTTTATTTGAATATATATTCATAATTATTTGATGACTCCATATTTTTTTCTCTCCTTTGAATAAATTCAAACTGATGGACAAAGATAAATCAAACCCTTAATTAACAAAATACAATGCAATAATCAAATAATATCTTTCATCCCAAATATATTAATCAAACTAAAAGTCTTGTGGATATTAATGATATTGTAAAATCGGTTAAAATAATTATTTTATTTTTCCTCTCAAACTTTGTGATTTGATTTTGTTCGATTGATTGATTGATCAATTGATCATTTTTCAAAAACATAAATTAGTAAAAATAAAATTTTTTTATAAAAAGCTTTTTTAACGTGTAATTATATTGTTCATTATTATTTTTAAATTTTAATATATTCTAATATTTTATGTATATTATTCTTAAGGATTTTATAAAATAGACAGAAAAATTTAATTTTCAAATTTAGAATTATTAGATTTACATAATTTATAAGTAAGTACTCACTTAATTTTAGTTGACCCACCTCTCAGCTTAAGTATTTAATATTCCTCCCTATATTCTTTTACACTTTTCTAATAATAATATTAATTTTATAGGATATCAAATAATCGAAAGAGAAAGTAAGGATTAATAAAATAAAAAAATATTACCTTTATCAAATTAAAAGAATCTTTCAGATTACAGACAAATATTTATTGAATATAAGATTAAAATTATGACAAAGAAGTATTTTTTCAATATAAAATAAATTTTTCAAGTCTTCAAACAAAATACTTTTTTTTCTAAAAATAAATAATAATGCTTTTAAATTAATTTTATGAGTCACGTTAAGATAAATTAAATAAATATATTTTTTATATCTAGTGTAAGCTTAAATTCTTTATTAATTTGAATTACCCTATTCTTTTTGAATTTACTGTCTAACCATTTTTAATCTTTTAAAATTTCTATTTTTCTTTATACTTTGGGTTTTGAAAAAATATCTTTAAGATGAAATCAATTAATATGAAAAATTACTAAAATAAAACAGATTTATTTTCTATTTATAGTGATATTTTAAATTTTAAACGGCCAAAGTCAAGTAAGCTTAGTAATATTGAAATGGAAAATAAATAAATAAAATTAAATAAAGGTATTGAAAGGCATAATCAACATAAGTTGCCTATTCTTTTTATAAAATTTTATTTCTTTTCTTTACAGTAATGAGTTAAATAGATAAAATATTATTTTAAAAATTTTTACCAAGTAATAAAATATTATTTTAAAAATTTTACCAAGTAATAAAATATTTTTATTTTATGAATTCCAATAAATAAAGCAAGATAAAAATAGAGATTAAATAAAGAAAAATAAATAAACGTAGTCAATAATAGGTATTTTTAATATAATTTGCTTAATTAGTTTAATAGAATTTAATTTCTTAACTGAATTGTGATAAATTAATAGGATAAAATAATATCTCTATACTTTTACTGTGTAATAAAATATTTTTATTTTAATAATTTAGAGATAATTAATTTAGCTGAGGAAGGTCAATTTTATTAGGTAAATTTCTTAAATAAATAATTTAGATAAAATATTTACAATAAAATAATGAAACTAATTAATAGAATGAATTAAAAGAGGTTAAAATAGTTTTGCAAATAGAAATGAAAAATGTAAGAATATATATTGGTTGATTGGTAGGTAGGGTTGTAATGATTAAAGTAAATAAATATAAATTATTTTTAAGTGAGAAGCTGATTGATTTATTGATTGTATTGTATTGTATCTTTTGATTATATACAGAGATTGAGTTTTATTATTATAAAGAAAAATAATTTCTTTTCTTTATTTCTATCAATCATTTCAAAAGAAAACAATAATTTTATTAAAACAAAAACAAGATTGATTCAATTTCTTGAATTTAGAAACTAGACTATATGACTATCTATCTACACTATAAGTTTGCTAGAAGTGTGAGGAATAATAAGAATATGTTTATATATATTATTGTTTATTGTTAATGAATTGGTTATTATTTTAAATATAGGTAAGAAGGAAGGAAGGAAGGTATTCTTTTTATTTATTAAATATTTCTGTTTGATTAAGTGTTTCTTTTAAATAACTAAAATTATTTTTTAGTAAAAATATTATACAGTATTTTTTATTGATTTGAATTCTATTACTAAATTCCCTCATTTGCATTTTGCAGCGAGATCTGGAGGCAAACAGACATTATTTTCAATATAATTATCAAAAATTTTTGCATCGAAGTTAGAGAGATTTTATTTTTGTGCATATTCTTTTATTTATTTAATTATTTCAGTGCATTCACCTTCTTCAGTAATACAAGGATTAATCCATTTTAAGCGTTTTCCATCTTTCATTAGGCCATATTTTTTCTCATTTTTAGAATTTGTGAAGATACCAACACCACTCTACTTTCCATTCTCCCATAAGCCTTCATATTTTCTGCCATCCCCCCATTTAAATACTCCAAATCCATGTTTTTTATCTTCAATGTACTATCCTTCGTATAATCTAGAGTCTTTCCATATGATTTTACCATAGCCATGCATTTTACTATATTTCCATTAGCCAACATATTTTCTTTAATCTGGCCAAACATATGTGCCAAATCCGTGAATTTCACTATTAAAGAATTCACCTTCATAAAAAGAGTTATCTGCAAATGTTAGTTTTCCATTGCCTTCTTTCTTTCCTTTGACATAATTCCCTTCATATTATGTACCATCTGGCCAAATTTCCAATCCCTATCCATTTTATCTATCATTTTCCCATTATCCAACAAACTTAGCTCCACTGCTGTGATTATATACTCCTATTTTTATAAAGCAATAATAAATATCTATATCTAAATTTCAATTTAATTTAATTTAAAATAATCTCTACTTAATAAAGATTATTACATTTTGTAACAGAATCTATTAAATTTGTAAGGATTATTTGTATGCTTTAATTTCTTTTTAAAATAAATTTATTTGTAAGATAGTTATTTCATTCATATTATCTTCAGTTAAACAATTAGGGTTTTGAAAAATTAATATGTTTGAAACTTATCGAATGCAACAAAATAAATAATAGATAAGTTGCTAATTAACTAACTTTCTTCACTTCCTCAATTTAAAGATTAAAAGATCCTAAATAAAAAAATGAAAATAGCAGTAAAATCTATTAAAATCTGTTTAATATTTGGGCATTTAGGGAAAATAAATATTTTAATTCTATAAAAACCCGTTATAAAATAAAGAAGATTGGATGTAATCTTCTTATTTATCAATTTATTTGTAAAATAAATTTCACTCATCAGGTATATAAAATGTCTTAGTAAATTAATTAATTTCATAAAAATATGTTGTTTTAATTGATCATAAAGTTAAAATGAAAATCGATTGATTACCATATCCATTAGCTTTATCATTAATCCACTCTCCTTCGTATATATCTCCATCTACATGATATAATTTCCCCTTTCCGTTCGCCTTATTATCTTTCCAATCACCTTCATAATAAGAGCCATCAGGCCAAACCTACTTACCATAACCTGATTTTTTACTTTAAAGCCACTCTCCTTCATATTTTGTTCCATTTTCAAATATAATTGGCTTAAGTTTAATTCTAAAATTTTATGATTAAGTTGATTTTATGAGTTGATTATCATCCTCATTGACTGCTTTGTTCATCATAGATTCATTCATATGCCCTCTGCTATTCAACAATGTAATGGAGGACTCTAATCCTCTATGGCCAGGACTTTAATTATTGTCATTACCAGAAGAATGCTTATTGTGGTCATAGGTATCGTCTTTTTCTTTACTGAATCCATATGTAGTTGTATCTTCATCATGATTGATTCCATTCTGATAAATTCGTTAATTAGTTTTTTCTATCGTTGTAATTTCTGCTGTACCATTATCAGCATTCTTTAATATTATTTCGTTTTCTTTCGAGCAGCAGTTCACTCCACTGCAATTACCCATTATTTATAAATTTGAAAATCCTGCTAAAATATTGCTTTGTGATTGATTTATTTTAAGTGAAAACTCTCAAATATAGATAAATTCAGAGTGTAATTTTCTTTCTACTACTACTACAACTACTACTTACTACTACTACTGCTACTACTACTATTTCTATTATAAATGGCTTGATATTGTAACCAAACTTAGCTAAACTCTTCTGGATATAATTCGTTTTATCAAAAACAAATTTATTTCCCTTGAGTTAATGTAAGATTCTATTTAGATATGGATAATATTCTATTCTTGGAAATGCTTCCAACTCTTTTTTTGATCTTATAAAGTTTATATGATATATGCTTTAAAAATCAACTAGAGTTTTCAAAATAATTGCTTTTTTTATGATATGTAAAGTTTATTTGATTAATTAATGTTCTTCGTTGTTATTCTTTTTTTTTATGAAGAAATAATAGATATCAAATTATCAAAGAATAATATGCTTGTAATTATTTCTTATATTAATTATCACACATTAGTCCTCCCATCTACTACCAACTTCTCTTTCTATTATTATGTTTTGATGTTTTAAGTAAATTAGTTAAGCGTACCATTCGATCCTTTTTATCAACATATTACTCCATTATACCATCAATTTAGACTTTCAAATCAAGCATTCTTAATAGTGTAATTAATCGTCATCCCCACTCAATGTTTAGTACTGGCTCTTCTAATACTATAAATAAATACTTTTTATAGAAAACTACTAAAATTTTGAGTATCTTTTTTTAAGCGACTATTATATTATAATTCAATTCATATAATATATAAATTCCAATTAAAATTATTCCATCTTCCAGATATGATGATAATTATAGGAGTTTACTTATTTCAAAAAAAAATCTATAAGGTCTTTAAAGAGATATTTTTAGATCTTGGTAGAACTCATGCATTTTTAAATTTTACTATTTGAAATTTGTTTTAAAGAACAGAGATTTCGTCATCAAAATTAAATCTATTTTTCATATTATTTAAATAAATCTTTCCTTTTTTTATCTATTATTGTTTCAATCCATTATGTACTTAGTTTCTATAATTACTCTATTTTATGGTGTCTCTATTTTATTATTTGTTTAAATAGAACTCTTATTTTTAGAGAGCCTTTTATAGATAGGGGTATTATTATAAAGGTAATTTAATATAAATATTTAGAGTTAAAAATGTAAATTAAGAAAATAAGAACTATTTTGGTTACAAATTTATATTGTAAAAAACTACAAATATTAATTACTTCACCAGAGTATTTTAAAATGACTAAATTTTTATTTTTATATTCCTTTCGATTATTTAGTTATTTTTGAAGTAAAATGTAATTATTTTTAAATTATCTATACTCTATCGAACCACCTCTTTTAAGGAAAAGCATTTTTGAAATAAAAACACTTTCTATTTTTTAAATAGCTATAAATAGACTATATAATAAAGGCAATTTCTATTTCCTGATATTATAGAAACAAAAATATTTTCTCTTTTAAGAAAAATGGGAGAAGGCAGTAAATAAGAAATAAATAAAGATAATTAAATTTAATAATTTATGAGATAGAATGAAAGAGATAAATAGTAAGGCCAAAATAAAATGTCATGATTTCTATTTAAAATCAATATAAATATTGACATTTTTTTGGGGGTTTTCTTGTAGAAGAATAACAAAAATCCTATTAAATAAACTATTTTTAATATTCTATTTTCATTTTAAAAAAATTACTTTTAAAAAAGAAAAAAGATTTCTTTAGAAATATAAAATAAAATATATCACTTTAATTAGGATTCTTTATTTAAATTTAGACCTTTTAATTGCTTCTATTGATAGATTAAACTTAAAAAACTCTAATAACGTTTTGGTAGATTTATGTAAGAAGAATTTATTACTAAATTTTATAATAAACAAAAAATCAGATAAAGGGTTTAGTTAATTTGATTATGAAAAAAATCTAGTTTTAAAATAGGAATGGTAGGTAGATATGGTGATAGCTAGGGAGCAATAGATTAAGGGAGTAAGAAGAGAAAAATTGAATACATCCAGTTTTATATAAAGACATATATATATAATGAATTAAAGCCAAGATATAGAATAAAACCTTCAAAGATAGATAGATTGATTGATTGATTAAATAAAGGAATGAATGAATCAATAGTGGTTGATAGTGATTACAGAATAAAAAAGATTTATCATAATGTTTTTTGCTATAAAGCTTGTTTTATAATTTGACACTAACTAACTAAATGACTATAATTCTTATTAATATATTTTTATACAATTTTCCTTCCTTCCTTCCTTTCTATACAAGTAATTTGGTTACTTAGAATTTAATCTAATAAATAAACTCCTAATTTTTTCTATATGCTTTTTTTTTCACTTGTTGTCTTTCTTAGGATCTGCTCCCTTTTTAGATTAACTCTCTATTGTTTTTAGTAAAAATAATTAATTTGATTGAAAAATGAATTTAATTCTATAGTAAATGAAAGTTTCTATTAAAGAAGATGGTATTTGGGAAATAAAGCTTTAGCACGTATTGTAATAAAGTGTAAAGTAACAAATGAATGGTGAGATCTTCCTTAAATAGAGTTTTTTATTTCATCATTTACTAAATAGAAAACATGATATGATATGGCTAATAATTAATTACCTTTATATTTTGCTTAGATCTTTTAAATTTTTTTCAAATTATCTTCTTGATTATAGAATTCAACATCTACTTCTTCACCATTATCAAGCTTAACCTTGCCCTTTTCAGAATCAGCCTTCTTGGTATCGTTCACAGCAGTATTACGTTCGCAACAACTTCCCATCTTTATTTGTATGTTTATTTACTTCTTAAGGATATTTATTATTTTCTTGTAATTAAATTATTTTTTATGAATAAAATAACTAGAAATTAATAAAAATTTATTTCAATTCATTATCTCTCAGTCAATGCTTCATTAAGAAAGTTAGAATCAATCAATTACTCAAAATAAGCTGTATGATTTTTATTTAACGATGCATTTTAAATTCACTCACACAGTTTTTTGATTTCTTCTTCATCATAATCATCATTTGGTTATTAAGCAATCATTTATCATCTCTTTTAAACTAATATGAAACTAAATGGATTGCTTGTTTAGTTAAATAAGTAGAATTTAAGTATTCATTTTAGCCCATTGACTATTAAGCCTATCAATATTCTATTTATCTAAACAATTAGCATGCTAACAACGATTTACTTTTATGAAGCTTCTCAAGTTTGATTTGTATTTTTCAAATCCTTCTTTACAATATATAATTAAACAAGTATCTATCTTATAAAATACTTCTATTTGGCTAAAAATATTTGTGGTAATATCTTTATTCTAAAAAATATCTTCTAAGAATTTAATTTAATAGTGATGTTATCTATTAAGATTGATAAATAAAGGTTATTGGTGTGGTAAAAAAACTTTTATTCTTCGTCATCTGAAAGGTAATATATGGAGATATTGCAAAAGAATGTTAATTTTTCAAAGTAATCAAATTATCTGCCAGTATCTATCACTTAAACCATATCGAAAGTAAATTCAATATATAAATCTAACCCAAATAAAATTGAACTTATTATTACTATTTATATTGGAAAAAGGTAAACAAGACACCCTCTTCAAAATTAAAATTTATCTGAATAATCTATTTAAACATCCATTATCATAAAATTGTAATTAATCTCTTGAAGAATAATCAATCATATTAAGTTAGATAAATTAGTAAAAAATATTTCAAATGGCTAATTAATAAAGTTAAATTTATCATTTCATAAAATAAAATTAAATAAAATTTTAGAACAATTCTTGTCATCTTCATTAATATACTTTTTAATTAATTCATTTTAAACATAGTTAGTTTTATTAGAATTATTATACACTTCTGACTATTTTGAGATTTTATTATTTACTTCAATGGTAATCTGTTATAGTATTTTTATTCTAATTTAATTCTATCATCTCATAATTAAAGTAAATATTAACCAATAATTCTTGAATTTTATTAAATGAAATATCTAAAAATGAAACTCATTAGTAAAGTAATCAATAAATAATTTTTCTAAGTAATTAGACTACTAAAATGAAAATAAGGAATTACAAATTCTCCTTATTTTATGTAAACTAAGATATTCAATATTAAAAGTTTTTTTTGTATTATTATTTTTACGTTTGAATTAATTAGAAAAATAAGTTATCTTTTTTTAAATTAATATAAAATAAACAAACAATAAGATTTTGGATAAAAGTTAAAAATTAAAAAAATATTAATTGTTAATTGAGGAATCATAAAATATATTATTCAAGCAAAGAGTTTGGTAATTAAATAACACTTTATGCCATGTTTTATTTGTGAAATAGCTTAAAATTCCAATTTTTTTTTTAGTTCCTAAATTAAAATAAATAATTTTTAATTATATTAACAGCCTATTTATTTTTTAATTATGTAAAATAATTATAATATTTAGCATTAGAATGATTGACATGTATATATATTTTAAATATAAATGTTCTTGTTTGCTTTTTCTGATTAGGATTATTTGAAAATTTAAAAAAAAATTGCAAAGATTTACTGAAGATCTAAATAATGAATGAGAGTAAATGCAGTAAAATAATTAAATTAAAAATGAAAACTGATTTCTATATGACTATTTGCCAGTGTTTTAAGTGGATTATAGTAGTACTTGAACTCAAATCAAAAATCAAAAAGAAATCAAGTATAATCAATAAAAACAATATATTTCTTCTTTTTTTGAAACAATAATCAAAAATTTATAATCTTTTGTCATTAAGATATAGATAGATTAATTAGCAAAGTGAATATAATAGTCAAAATAAATACATTGATACAATAAAGAATAATAAGTAGGAAGCGCTATAAGCAAAAATGTTAGACGACGACGATATATTAGATGAAAATAATGATTTTAATAACATGTAAGATATTTTTATAGATTAAATAATAGAGAATGTATTATCAAATTTATTGTTTTACTTCTAACTGATCCAGTAAATAAACTTACATTTAATCTTTTCATTATTATAGAAATTATTAAAGCAGGAGAGGAAATACAAATTAAGCTTAGCCTGCTAAAAAACCCGCTTAATAATAATAGATAAAATCAGATTTTAATTATAATGATATTGAATTTTCAGATGATGATGATATCTTGAAAAAAAGTATTCCAAAGTAGCAAAACAATTAAAAAAGAGGAAGTGATCTTGATGATTTTGGATTTGGGAATCCCTCAAAAAACCAAAGCAATTCCAACTAAAAGTAAACATCAGGATTGCCTCCAATTTAGAATAATAGCGGTTTACCCTCTATAAATAAACCAGTTAACAAATAGCCGATTTCATTAGATCCTTTTAATAATGATGATGATTTTAAGCATGTTAAGAAAAAAAAGGAATCAGATATAGAAGATTTGGATGATTTAGATGATATTTATGATTAAAGCTAAGCCAAATAAGGAGAAAGTCCTACTAAATTTTCAATCAATAAAGGTCCTACTGAAGCAATTAAATCTAAACCTAATTTTGGAAAAGCAAATATTAAGCAAGATAAGTAATTCTATTGATTTAATAAAACAATATTAATAATTAATCAAATATATGATTCATTTGATTCTTAACTAGTTTTACAAGTAGAAATGTTCAAATAAGAGTAATATTTTATTTTAATTACTAATAGGAATAATAAAGTGTAGGAAATTAAAAAGAATGATGTCGAAGAGGATTATAGTGAAAGTTTTGATGATGATAATCTAAATTCTAAGCCCAATAAAGGAGGAAATTATTAAAAAGAAGAAGTTAATGAGCCTGTATTGAGTAGTTTATCAGATTTGCCTGATATTGAAGAACAACCTTCACCTAAATAAACAAAGCAATAGTATTCCAGTAACCAGAAATAGTCCAATAACTATCAAGCAGATAATAAAAAGCAAAATTCCAACAATAACTATTAAAATGGTGATGATTATGATGATTACAATAACAATGATGATGATCATTATGAGTAAGGATAAAATAAAGAATCTAAGCCTTTTAACATATAAAAAAAGAAATAAAACGATAATGTGCCATCCAAAACCAATTTGCCGTATAACTATTACTAAATTTAATATCATTTTTGGCTTTTTAAAATAGAATTTATCAAAAATGAGCAAAGTTAGCCGATGTTTAAATTTGAATTTTACTTATTTTTATGAAAAGACCTCAACCATAAAAGTAACCATTAAGAAATAGAAATGACTCAGCTGATCGTTAAAAGTCAAGTAAGATTATTTAAATAAATGATTGTAACCATATATTTTTAATTTCAGAAAATAGGGAAAATAGTGCTGATAGTTTAAGAAGAGGTTCTTAGCAATCAATACCTAAACCAGCAAATAAAAAAGTTACTTCTAGAGAAGGAAGTAAGAACAAAATTCCTCTTTCCTCATAAAGTAAATCTTAGCCAAAAAGTAAGGAATAATTTAAAAGATGAATAAGTTTATTAATACTTTCTTTAACTATTTTAATTTAGCAAGAGAACCTTCAGCTGGGAGGATGTTCAAAATGCTCAATAGTAAATTTATTATATTTTAAGAAGAATTATATAATAAATACTTTATTTATTAATAGTGAAAGATCTTGAGAAACTTTTAGAGGACAAAAATTATGATTATATGAACTTCAAGGATTTGAAAGCAGAGAATGAAGCTTTGAGAGATAAATTAAAACAATTTAATTAATAATTGACTGAAAAAATAGAGCATAATTAACCAATGATTCAAAAGCAAGCTGCTTAATAGAATTCTTCTAACTAACCTCGTTCAAGAAGTACATAAATGAGAACAGCTGATGCAGAAAAGGATAATAATTTTAAAATAATGAAAAGATTGCAAGAAGAGTATGACAAGCTAGAATAAAGATTATAAGTTGTTGAAAATTAGGGGTATGTTAGCAAGCTTAAGCAGCAAATAGAAACTGCAAAGGGTCTAATCAATAAATTTAAAATAGATATTAAGCATATTATTTTGAAGAATGATTAATAAGGTAATGTTTTAATAAATAATTAAATAAATGTTAGCTGATTTTAACTTTCTAAAATAGCCAAGGAATTGAGCAAAATAGAAAGAGGTGATGGAATTCCTGACAGTGTTAAAGAATCGCATAATTTGAAGATAGAAGTTTAGTAATATGTAGACAAGATCAATGATCTAGAAAAGAGAAAGGAGGAAATTGAAGACATGTTTAGTAAAAAAACAGAATTGATTGAATTAAAGGATAAAGAATTGAATGAAAAAGTTAAGGAAGCAAGACAATTAAATGTAGATGTTAATCTTTAATCTAATTCATATAAGCGTAAAGAGAAGTTTAAAGAGTTGCAAAAGTAATTAGAAGCCCTTGAAAAAAGTAATCAAACATCGATAAAGCTTGGTAACACAAAGGAAACAATACAAAAGCGTGAATTAGAGGAAATCTAAAAAGAAATTTAAGAAAAAGATTAAGAAATAAACCAAATGGAGATAGAAATCATGGAAATAAAGAATAGAGTTCAAGATAGAATTGATAGAGAAAAAATATACTCTAGAAATATTAGAGATATCTTTAATAGATTACCTGAAAGTGAGGTGGCTATGCATCATCATAGATCAACCGATTCTATACCCAGAAATAAAGCATATGAAGCCAGTCCTACACCAGTAAGGCATAACAATCTAGTAAGCCCTTCAAGTAAATAGTCATCAAGTTCTAAGCCAAATCTCAAGTTTGTGTAAAATTTATTTTATAAAATGTAGCTAATAATTAAATTTAATAATTTGATAAAAATTAGTAAAAAAGATGATTTTGCTAAAAAGCTAGAAAAAAGTAATGAAAAAAAGGATACTGATATTATAAGAGACGAAACTGAAACAGAAAGCATTAATTTCCACTAGAAGATGAGTTCTAAATCCAATTTAAACCAAATAGAATCTGATCAAAAGGAGGAAGTCATTTCAAAACCTTTCAACTTTAAAAAGAACAATTAAGAAGCTCGTGTGTGGAAACCTGAAGAAAATTAAAATATCTAATAGCAACCATCTCCCTAAAAATAGATTCCCTCTAACAATAATGTTGAAAATACTCCTCCTTCATTCAATTTTAAAAAGAAGAATGAGTAACAAAAGGAAAATGATCCTTTTAATAAACCATTAATGCAAAACAATTAGTAGCCCATTTCATCTGATAATTTAAATAATAAGGAACCTACTACTAATCAATTGGATGTAAATAAAGAACAAGAAGATGTTTTTTCTAAACCTTAAAAAATGTTTAAATTTAAGAAAGATAATAATGAAAATAGCAATTCAGGAGGTGGATATAACCCAGTGGAAAGCTTAGGATAAAATAATTTAAATTAAGGATAATAATAATAATAAAAGTAAGAATAAATCCAACCTTAAAAATAAGAAGAAGAATAAGGAGGATACAACTTTTCTTCTAATTCAAGAGTATCTAGATTACGTAACAAAGGTCATGATAATACGAATGTAAATGAATAACAATAACTTTCTAAGATTGATGAAGAAAAATCAAAGATTGCTTCAGAATTAAAAGATGATAAAAAAGGAGGTGGATATAATCCCACTTTATTAAGCAATCCATCAAATAATAACAATAATAATTTAGGAGGTGGATATGCTTTCAGTGGATTATAAGATAATAAAAATACCAATTAAAATAGTATGAATAATTTGAGTGATTCTTATTAACCTGCTGGAGGAGTAAGCAGAAGAAGGGGTAATCCAGGTGCTAGTAATAATGTTTATGGAGAAGGTGATAATATTAATAATAATAAAGGCCAAGCGGCTAGTTATTAACCTTCAATCATTGGAAATAATAACTTAGGAGGTAATAATAATTCTGGAGGAATATAAAATAATAATGTTAATAATTTTAATAACCTAAATGCTGTTAGTGGTAATAGTGGAAATTAATCTAACACAAATAATAAGAATATAATTGGGAATGATAAGTAAGATGAACTACCCATTAATAATGCTGTTTCAAGAAGGCGTGGTGTTGCCAATTAATAGAAAGAGGAGGATAATGGTATGGGAGAATATAATTTTAACAGAAATCAACCTAATACAAATGATGTAAAGAAAACAAATCTTAATAATGATAATGAAAAATGGAATTGGAACACTGGGAATGATAATAAAACTGCAGCTACTAACAATGTATTAAGTAATAATAATGATAACAAAAGAGGGAATGATAATGAGTTTTCTAATAATAGCAATAACAATAATAAATAAACTAATAATGTATTAAGCAGTAACAACGATAATAAAGATAATAAATGGGGTTGGAATTCTAATTCTAATGATAATAATCCCAATTAATTGGGTAATAACTAGAATAAATAAGCACCAGAATAAAATCTGAATTCGTTTGGTTAGAATAACAATAGTAATTAGCCTGTTGAATAACCAAAAACATTCAATTTTAAGAAAAAATAAGAAGAATCTATAGTTAAAGAATAAGAACCTATTTTAACTAACAATTAACCTGCTAAATTGCAACAACCACCTTAATAATAATAATAACAATAGCCTTAGTAATAGAAAAAAGCTGATGATGATTATGTATTCTAAGGTCCAAATGATAGAAGAAGAGGTAAAAAACCTGTTGCTACTGAAGTAACAAAGGTTTAAAAGAGAGATATTTTTGGTAGTGGAGATAATGAAGAATAAACATTTGGTATTGCAGCTCCTAAGGAAGTTGGAGGTCAAGGATAATCCAATTAATAAACTTATCAGCCATCCTCTATAGTCTAAAATAACTCTAAGGTTAGTAATAAAAAATCTGCTTTTGATGACGATGATGATACATCTGGTCTTGACTTTCTTAAATAGGAAAAGCCTAAAGTAAATTACAATGATGATGACGATGATTTATTTGGCAAGAAACCTAGTAAACAAGCATAACAACCTTAATCACTTGGCTTAGGAGCAAAGAAACCCTAAGAAGATAAATTAGAAAAAGTAAATAATTATTTTTGTTTTGATCTATTTTAATATTTTAATTCTATAAATAGGAAAAAAAATTAGCAAGTAAAGCATAGAATAACGATTTCTTTGATGATTTATTTTGATTTGAAGTCATTATAATTAATTAACAATTTTAAAAGATAGGTATTTAATTTGAAGTATTTCTATTTTAAGATATAATAATTATTTATACATCAAGAATGTAATTGGTTAGGTCTTTTTATCAATAATTCCAAAAAGTAAACAAGTTAACAAATAATACACTACCACAATCACCACAATTATCAATCAACCAAATAAGGAAACATAATAATAAATTAATAATATAAACCTTTAATTTGGCTGAAAATCTTGCCTGCATTACTAACAATTTAGCTTAAAACTGATTGGCTATTTAATTAAGATTATTTTCATCTAATTTTCTAATAAGTAGTAAGCATATTTATATTTTGTGTAAAGTTGTAACCTACCACTTTTAGTCATTATTGATTATTCTAATATATAACATTTTATTTATTTTCCCAAAATAATTGATCTCTATCTATCAAGCAACTGTTAAATCATCATCAAAGTATAAGTGGATAACTGGCCAATACCAATCTTTTTCAGGAACTCCCAATCTAATATTATTCATAAATTTATAATATTAATATATTTGTTTCGTTTTTCAGTAAAATATTCATTAGTAACGAAATTAAAATGATCTATGAAATCTTAAAAGTAGTAAATAAGTTAATGAACGGTAATATTAACCAAAGATTGTTTAATTACCTTTCAAATTCTTCCGTTTAATCAATAATATTATTTTCTTCTAAATTTAAATCCATATCAAGAGGTCTTCCTAATCTTTTCCATGTATAACTTGCTGCGTGTTTATTAATTTCTTTGTATCTTTCTAATATTTCATTTATAGTTTCTTCGCAAGGAACCTATTCAAGATGAACAAAATAATTGTACAGTTAAAACAAAACAATAAATAAATATAGAATTAATTACTTCAATTATATCTGCATGCTCTGTTAACATATTTATAATTTTAATCTTTACACTTCTAACTGTCAAGCGCCCAATAAAATACATTGAATTCTTCCACCATCTAAAATTTGAATGATTTATAATAATTGTGATTTCAATATTTGTTTTCTAAAATTAATTTTAATCATATTGATAGTTGTATTTACGGTGTTTGTACTTCTGAAACATCAAAATTACTTTCAGGTCCAGGAGGAGATATGTGTAAGTATTAACCTTTAGGACAATAATATTTTTCTAATCCTGTATTTATATCTACCATTTTTCTGGGTTCTCTTGTTTTGGGATCAAACCAATAAGTAATATCTGTTCCAGCTGCTTAAATAAGAGGTCTAGTTAAAGGAGCTATTGATATAACAAAAGATTATTTCATCAATTATTGATAATTGGTTGGATCTAAATGGGTATTAAATTGTTGTGATATTCATTAAATCAAAAAATTGCTGTTATACAATCAATGCTCTATTAGAGGAGAGGAGTTAAATCATAAACTTGATTAAAGAAAGTAATCCAACAATCATTGGCTTAATTATGAACTTTCAAATCTTCTAAAGTGTAATATCTCTTCTAAGCATATGGCTATGGAAGGAATTGTCTTTGATTTTTTTCCATTGAAGTCATCTTAAGTTTGATTATCTGGTATGTTTGCTATCTTTTTTTGATGAATTAAAAACCTATTAGTCTACTATTTTTTTTGTATTTGATTGAATTTATAATGATATTTAATGATTCAAAGCCTTTATTTAATAAATTTATTATCAAACATCTCTAATTTATTTCAGTATTTATTAACTTCAAAAACCACGAAAGTTACAAAAGAATATTTTTTTTAATTTGAAAAAAGATTCAACTATTTTTCATTTTTATTTTAAAGCTAGTTATACCTAAATTAAAATAATAGTAGAATATTAAACTGCAAATTAATACACATAGATGCTTCTTACATTGACATTAATATCACATTTTAAAATTGAATTTTTAACTCATGTTAATTTTATTAAATTTTCATCAAGTCATTAAGAAAGGAGGGAAGATTATTAATTATTATTTAGACTCTCTAAAACAAACGGAATAACATTAATATATAGATAAAATTGCTGAAATAAAATAAATTTTAATATTATTAAACAATTTCTAATAGGTTTTCTTCATACGGGTTTAATCTATATTTTAAATTTTAATCTTTAATATAAATATGTTTAGGTGAAGAATAATAAATTTACTCTGAAATGTAAACCAATTAAGGAGAATACTAAAGCTTTTAAATCCTATTATTTTAAGAATTTATTTAAGATATAAATTTTGTTTTTTCTGATCGATTATTTACTTAAATGAGATAGAAAAAGATTGCAAGGCCATCAGCATCTTTACTACCTTTAATATCACTAAGGGAACCAATTTTACTAGTCTATTTGTGATTGATTATTTACAAACAATAATTAACTTATTCATCAAAATTCTAAATATAATTTACTGAAAAACTAATGTGAGTCTTTCCTAATTTAATTTCAAGTTCTTATCTACCATTTTTATCAGATCTGGGCCAATTGCTATCATCTTCTCTATTTTATTTAAAAATTTTGCAACATATATTTACATGAATATTTGACAAATAATTTACTTCAATATTTCACTATCATCTATAATTCTTTTTAAAACTCCTAAAACGATGTCATTGACGTAGACTATTAATAAAACAAAAGCATGTTAAGCAATTTTAGATTATTGATTTTACAAAAATATTATTACCTTCCTTTCTAATGAGCTTATCACTTTTGTAATTAGAGTTATTTGCATATCTAAGTCTACCATCTTTTCTAAATTCGAATTCTAAGAATTCATGTCCATATTAACCTTTGTGGCCAACGCTATTGTATTATAAAATAATTGCTTATTCATCTATCATCTATTTGGATTGTGTTGATATGAGTTTATAGTAAAGTTGAATTAAATGCTTTACTAGTATCTAATATAGAAATCTTCGTTATGATCCATTTTTAATTATGTATTTATTTATTGCTTCTCTTTAATTATATATTTTTATAATTTTTCTATTAAATGATTATTGATTTGATCAAAGTTTAAAAAAGATATACAATTTCCTAAAAAAATATTAAAAAAAATAATTAATCACTTCTTTATTATGAGATTGTCTATCAATAATTCTGGCAGTATGTTATCCCCTAAAATTAATAGAATGATTGATTGATTGATAGATTAATCGATTAATTGTCTTAAAAATCAATTAATTTAATTCTTTGAATATTTTATAAGGAAATGTATAAGTAAAGAATAATGAATGAGTTAATTATTCATTACTAATTTTAATATAATTATATCAATCATTACTTATATCAAATACTCATTATAGAATGTTACTACAAAAAACAATAATCTAAATTATTAAAGTTATCAAGTGTAACATTTCACTGTAAAAAGTTAATTAATTAAGTAGTAAATGAACAAATTTAATGATTGTTTTATTACTTATTTAAAAAATGTATTTAAACTTGACTATTTAGCTAATTCTTTCAGAGCTTCAATTTAACTCTTCTTTTATATGCAACCTTATCTAAATACTCTAATATTATTCCAAAAAATCAATTCTATTAAGAGATTTCATAAATTCTTACTTTAATATTTATCTTAACAAAGTTAATACTCTTATAAAAATTTAGTTTTTTTAAGGATATCTTAGGATTTTATTAACAACAGAAAAATAAATTATGATCTTTTTAATGAATTATTTATTCTTAGCATAATTAAAAATAATTATAAACTTAAAGTAACATTAAGAATTAAAAGTACAAAATACAAAATAATTCCATTAAAGAGGATTTTTTCATTAATATATATTCTTTTAGCAAATATATTTTGCTTGAAGACAAAGATAAAAATAAATAAAAAAATTGCCTGCGGAGGGGATCGAACCCTCGGCCTCGAGATTATGAGACTCGCGCTCTAACCAACTGAGCTACACGGGCTTGATGAAATACTAAAAAGTAATGAGGGAGATTTTATTATTGTTATTTTTCAAAATTTTATTTAGTTTAATGATTATTAAACTTTTCAAATAGTAATGGGAATTATAAGTAAATTCTTGCTTTTTCGCTGTTCATTGCAAGTTAAAAAGTTTTTTACTAAGCTAATATCCATATTGAGTTAAACATAAAATGATTATTTCCTATGAGTGTGTATTATCTTATTTATTTGTTTTTTACTCTATCTTTTAGGTATTTTCAGATTAATTACTGCTATTCAAATTATTTTTAAAAAAGTTTAATCAAAAGTATTTGGTTCTTTTTCGAATGTGATTAATTTTTTATTCTTTATTATTTAAATTTCCTTTTTTTAATTTTTGTTTTTGTTAAGGAATTATCAAAATTAAAAATTACTTCTTTTTTGCCACTATTTTATTTTATCTTATCTTCAAAATAGTAAATTTTTTATTTTTTAAAAAGCATAATACTAACCAAAAAGAATAGATAAAAATCTTTAAGCCTAAATACCATATATATTTTAGAAATTTTAATCCGTTTGACATATTTTATCTATTAATCATTTAATAGCTAGTATGGTTTCTACTTCATATGCTCCAATAAATAGATTAGCTTATCGTTCTGTAATAATTAAGAGCATTTTAATAATGAAATATAAGTTTACTCATTCTCTTAAGGGTCGCTTGAATTACAAGCTAAAAACTATTCTAATTTTTGTAAGTTAATTTTTTCTTTAAAAAAATACATTTAACCCAGATTAGTTAACTTAATGTAAACATTTTGGATGGTATTATTTAAGACTTAAATTATTTAGAACAACCGAGATCTCTAACTTTATAAAATTAATAAATATTGATAGAAATAATACAGTAATAAGCATTAATATATAAACTTTGTGTATAATTTACCCATTTTGATTAAAGAGCACGAATCAGATTGGAAAATGTTTATAAAATTAAGGGTTTTATCATCAATTTAGCTGAAAACCTTCTTTCCTCTATCATTAAAAATTGACAGAAGATAGCCAAACTTATTGAGTTAAATCAAATTTCAAAATATAAAAAAATGAAAAACAAAAATATTAGCTGTTTGAATAGATTTTAGAAAGAAAAAAAATAGGATTCAACAGAGGTGAGGATATATTTTATAAATACATCCAGACAGTTTTAAATAAACCAAAAATTTATTCATCTATTTAGTTTAATTCATTCTACTTTTAAATAATTTTTAACAATCAATCAATCATAAAATACTATCTTGAAGTAAAAATAGAAATCTATAAAATAAAATGTACTTATTTCTTATTTAAAATATGTCTCTATTTTTAATACTATTATTCCATTTAGTAAGCTCAGAATTATTTGTTATTTTATTACTATAGTTAAGAATATAGGATCTTTTATTTCAAATATGGTACAAAAGTTTTATTATTTAAAAGAAGGTATCTGAAAAATTTGATTTCTAGGTGCTTGTCTTTTAGATTATAATATTGAATAAACGAAAATAAATAAAAAAGTTTAATAATGTAATCTGTAATCTCAAAACCTATTACCTTTTTTTCTAAATAGAGAATGGTTTTATCATACTTCCTGTAAGGTTACTATTATCAAATGGTGCTAATGTTTTTAATAACAATTTAGGTCGAGTAAAAGAATTTATGCAAAATTAAAAAAGCAATTTTAAAATGAACAATTCTTCTCTAAAGAAAAATGCTAAAATAGAATACTATTAATAATAATAAGCTAAACTTATTGTTTTACCTGGAAAAGTAACTTAATACCATAAGATTACTTTTGATATAAAGTGTGTAATGTTTAACACACGATTTATAAATATAACGAGAATTAGATTGAAGCTAGATTATACCCATTCACTGTTACCCATAAAATTAATGTAAGGTAAATTAATTAAAAGTAGAAAAAAATGCAAATAAACCCTTTTTTTAATAAAAAAGCCCTTCTCAATGTCTTTCTATTCTATTTTAATTTTTGAGGTTAGTGAGAGTATACTAAAGTAATATTGAAGATACAAGTTTTTAGTTACTCAATAGATTAAGAAAGGAGTATTTTGTATTCAAGTGGAGTCAAACCTCTTTAGTTCGTTAGTTAGTAAACTAACAAAGAAATAAATATAAAATAAGCTAAGAATAGAAAATTGAATTTTATTAAAAAAAATTGGAAAATTTTCAGAAAAATTCTTTCTTCTTCTTCTAGTGATTCGCAAATTAAAATTAAGAGACTAATTGGTTGGGAGCAAAATTAAATCCATTCAAGTAATAATTGAACAAAATAATTAATCTATGCTCTGCATTTTAAAAAGATTAATTTGATAGGCTGATTAACAATTAATAGTCGTATTAAGGAAAATTTGTAATCTAAATAGATGAAATTACATAATTAAAGTACGACTTTAGAAAATATTAATTTACATCCGAACTGAATTGTCAAAATTAGAAGAGTCAATATTTGAAGTAATTATTGACAAAATTAGGGATATTGAATAAATTTAAAAGGTATTTTATAGAGGGAGAAAAGAATTATGAAATATTTGAGAGTTAAAATATGTATTAAATATAATAAGTGTATGTACGTATGTAGTAAATTTATATTTATAATTTGAAGACTTATAAGAATTTGAATAAATTTCATTGTTTTGGTAGAGAGTAAAAACCACTCTAATTTTCATTGTTTTTTATTATCGGTTGGCCTCGAAGATTGATTGATTGATTAATAGATTGATTTATTGATTGATCAATTGATTGATTGGTAGGTAGGTTGATTGATTAAATGTAGCGGAGAGTTAAAATAGTTAGTTCTATTAATAATTATATTATTGATTTGTAATGTTTTTAGATTGATTTATGATTTGCTAAGCTTACATTAACTATTATCTATCGTTTTTTCATTTATAAGGGTGGTTTATTTTATACACCTCTGATACCAATAAAATTGTTGGAGGAAGAGTAACAACTCTTCAAATCACTGTATATTCCTTTACAGCTCTCCACAAAGTTAGGCGAAAAGAATACTCATTTTTTACGGTAATAAGTAATTTCATTTGTAAGGATTGGATCGCTAATTGATTTTATGAGAAATTAAGCATAATGCACATGATCTTCCTTTCTTTACACCTTACTCTTATCAAGCCACAATTGAGAAATGTTAGTTAAAAAATATTTAAAGAGATTAGAGTACTTCTTACTCTTCACGAGGCTAATAACTTTATAATTCCATCTGTATTTCTTTTGTTTCAGCTTATTTTTTATTATTTTTCGAAGGCTGTCATAAGTCCCTCCATATCCTGCAAGTTCCAGATAATATTATCTTTAAACCTCGTCTCTTTATTGATCAACCAGTTTTATAAAAGATTTTATGATATTTTTGAAAATATTGTTTGATTCGGTTTACTAGTATTTTATTAGTATACTTTCATACTCTGGATCGGATTTGAAGCTGGGAAGTAAAGTACTGTTTGCTGTATCTGAATTACTAACCTAATCCTAGGTACTATTACTGAATTCAGATGATACAGAGGTTGATTTATTACGCCCTCCTTGGAAAAAGCTGCAGTACTAGAGATCAACTTTAGGAATGGGTTTATAGGTACATTCTCTACCTGTGTTTTTCAATTCCAAAGGGAAGAGCTTGTGAATACTAGTGAGAATAATCACAGAGTTTACACTCTTAGTTTGAGAAATTCTGACAGACATTTCAAGGAAGATTTGATTGTTTCTCCTCTTATTTATCTCTAATTTGATAATCGATTAATCTAGTTAAGATTTTTTTAAATAATGTTTATAAGTTGAATGCAAAAGTCCTTTTATTTTCTTCAATTAACGAGAAAATCTATAAAATTAATTAAATTTAAGCTTAGTTTCTCGTTATTGTGCAGAATGTGGGTTGTGGACTAACACAGAATTTAAAAGGATTATTAATATATTTGTGTGGATAAGATATATAATATGAATTATTAGACGGCAATTAACTAATTTGAAATGAGAAATCAAATAATATCTATAGTTTCTACCCCCGTTATTAAATTACTATTACGCTCCTATCTTAATATACCATCTCCCCTTAAAATTAACTCTGTTTTATGTTGTGTACAATTAAATTCCAATTCGAAGTAAATAATGATGTGAATATTAATTATAATATTTGTATTTTTTATAACAATAATTTTGACATACATTCATTTATATGTTATCCATTTAGATTTACGAGTACCCATAAAATCATATTAAGATTTAGCGATTCCTACTAGTTCGTATTAATAAAAGCAATGAGTTCTTTTTGAATTAAATTCCCATATTCTTTTTTTTATCTTAATTCAATTTCTATCTATTTGTGTTCAGAGAAAACTACAGATCAGTCAATCTCTCTTGAATCTGAAATAACAAAAACTAAGGATAACTATAGCACTGAGGAAAGCATCAAATTTAATTATTTCTTGTAATTTTTGTCATATTATACTCATTGCGTATATAAAAAAATTTTATTTGGAAGATAATTTAGTATTTTTTTCAACAACCATCGTTTTAATGCATCTCTAAAATATTTTATTTCTAGGAGTTTTAGGAGAAATTCTTTTTAAATTTCTTCCCTTTCGGAAAAGGGAATTTATTTTGTTTACAAATACCTGATTTGTCGATACTATAAAGAAAAATATTTGTGATCTGTGATTAAGGTTTATTTTTATCAATTTGTACTGCAAAGATGATAATCAAAGAAAGTTTTTTAATTATTTGCAAATTTTACTTTAGATCTAGAAAATATTACTATTTGTCAATAAAAATATTAATAGGGAAAAGTGATTTTATTCTATTTACTATTCTTTTGAATATATTTAATTAGATAGTTAGCTATGAGGAATTAAAAGAAGTAAATAGCTCGCTAAAATTACAATAACAAAACCATACTTTCATCATCATTACTCCATTCACAATCACTTTTTTTAATTCTCACAATACATTTGTTTAACTATCAGCAATTGTTTTAAGACTCTAATCTTATATCCTTTTAGTAAATCCTCTCCAATTTTCATTTCCTACTGGATTCTTAATTTTTGTTTAATCTTTTTTAATTATTAAGTAAATCGTTTTGATAAATTAAAAACTGCAAGCAGAAAAGCACACTCCTCAGTTTCATCTGCGAATAATTAAAGTATTGTTCTTTTAAAAAATAATTTGAGATAAATAATATCAGTTAATTCTGTACACAGCATGGTTATTCTCATCTTCTGAAAATATTTAATATATAATATTATTATTTATTAAATTATCTTTAAGAATTAAAAATTTTTTAGCTATGAATAAAAATTGCCTGCGGAGGGGATCGAACCCTCGGCCTCGAGATTATGAGACTCGCGCTCTAACCAACTGAGCTACACGGGCTTGGTGATATAGTCTATAGAATAAGGGCAAATATTTTCTTAAATTGGACTTTATTATTTTTTATTTTAGTTTATTCTTTTAATTGTCTTTCTGAGCCATCTGTAAGCATTGTGAGCAAATAAACAATCAAATATAATATTAAAATGAAAGTAAAAATTAATATAAAACACAGCAACATGAATTTTATTTCAGGTATTACTTAGAATATATTTAAGATCAAACTTTAGCTTTACAGCATGAAAATAATTTGTCAACAATTAAATTTAAAAAAGATTATAAATTCATTAATTCTAATTGTGGGAAAGGTTACAAGGTATGAGATGAGAAGAGAATATTATCATCACTTTTTCTACAATTTTTTTTAAAGTTACAATCGATTTAGAAAATTAATGAAATATAATTCCTTACAACAAATCAATTAATTAATTATAATAAGATTTTGAAAAATTTATTTACTTTTATTATTAAACGTAAATCTGAACTGCTTACAATAGCTAAATGCATTGAGTAATACTAACTTCCTCAGTTTATTCTAGTGGGTGTTCATTAAAGCAAACCCCTTTGAATAAACTTCGTTTGATGATTGTATAAAAGGTAAATTTTATTTGAGAAAATCCACAGTTTCGTTATTCACTGAAAGCTTTTATTTTTCTCGAGAGCTACTGGCCGTGACTATACAGAAATTAAGCATGAAATCATGAAATTATGTAATGAAAGTAGTTATTTTATTATTTAGGTAGATTTCGCCACTTAGTATAGAATTTTACCTAGTATTTTCCATTCTATACAAAATTTCTTGTGAAAGATTAATGTTATGCTAAAATATTACATTCTTTTTCATAGATAATGTGTAATATCGAAATAATTTAATTCTATTATCAAAAAAAATTTTCAGGTAACAAACTAATTTCAGTATTACTTATCTAATTCAAAACTCCAATGGTTTCATTTTATGTTAAATCAAAAGAATAAATTTTGGTTTCTTTCTTACTAATCTTTTGTTTCATTTAACAATTAAAATTATGGAATTTATGCTTTATCTTTCTCTTATCTTCTTTTTGAGTAATACAAAATTATTATTTCTCTTTTGATTTCCTTGATCTATAGTAAAATACGAATATTTTTTTTTGTTTATCCAACAAATTATTTAAAAATTTATTTTCATATGGATGTTGAGAGATATCGGAAGAATGATAGAAACTCAAGAAAATTAATAGCGATAAAAAATAAAGATACTGAAAAAAGGTTTGAAATTGAAATAAAAAAATAAAGCGAAAGGGGGTAGAGAGATATAGCAATTTATAAAATTTTTAAATTAATTATTTATTTTAGGTTTGATTAAAAGAATGACCGAATGGATGGTGATTCAGATTTATGTTATAATAATTTACTTTTTTACCCATGATATAATATCAAATTTTTCTATGTAATTTGTAATATTTAAATTATTAATCTAGATTGTGTAGTGTAATTGAATTTAAAAGGTAGGTAGGTAGGAACCCTTTTAAGTATGAAATTTTCTTTATTAAATAAAATAACCATATTTAAATGTAAATTTTTTCTTAAAATTATACTATTTAAATTGCTTCAAAACCAATTAGATGCTTATTATTATAAATCAAAATTAGCAAATATTTTCAATCGCATATTTTCATAGACAAAATATTTGCATTATAAGAGTATTATTCAACATGCATTACTTATATTTAATAAACTAAGTTTCTTACTTTTTATGATTTTTATAATTCTAATAGATTTATTGTCAAAGTTTTTTATTTCTGAATTATCTTTTCATGAGAAAGAGAGATCGAAAAAACTCTTTACAATATTAAAGCTGGTCATAACTTCTATAAAAAAAATAAAGAGCATTGCCTCATCATTTATGTTACATACTGTTATTTTTTGCAATTAATAAATAACTAATTACAGAACTCTCCTTTAATTTTTTATTATTTCCTCACTCTCAATATTAATTATAGATAGGAATATTAAAACAAGGGAATAAAGAAATTTGTTCTGAATTCCATACTTACTATTGCCCAACTTTTAATTTTTTATTTAATAAAATAATTTTCTTGCATAAAATGAATGAAGTATGAACATTTAAAATATCTCGAATACTATCCCTCTCTCCAATATAACTATTTTTTTGAGTTTCCCCAATTATTTTACTCTATAATCTTGATTATTCATAAATGAGGGATACATTATCCGTGTTTTATTCTATATTGAAAATGGGATGATTTTCGAATCTACTGAAATCACTCTTTTAGAATAGAATTTATCTCCTTTATTAAAGTTCTCTTCTTTAAATTAGACTAGTTTTTTAATAGATTGCCATGATTTTCTTGGGATAAATCCATTTTAAAAGTTCATACCTCCTTTTGACATTTTAGAGTCTTTATAAAATGTTTGAGATTTTTCAAAAAACTAGTAAGTAAACTAAAGGGAGATTGATTACAACAATATATTATAAATTTAAAAACCTCTGTAAAATTGGAGACTTTTATAATATAACATTATAATCTTTTTTATCAAAGAATGCTAACTAATATTCTTCTTTCCCTCTAATTTATAAAAAATGGGTCACTTAATACTATTAATGAAGTTTTATTGTAAATAATAATTTAGTTATTCTTGTATTAATATATCTATGTATTCTTTTAAATTAATTAAATGTATAAGTAAGTAAATTTATTTTTAACTGGCTGGTGCAACATGCAAACTAATTGATTTGAAAAAAGAATATAAATAATAGTCTATACTGCTTAACTGATTGAATGGATGTACTTAAAATAAAAAAATTAATTAGAAAGGTGAAATTAAAATTTTTAGCCTAACTAAATTCATTATTAATTATTTAAATTTATAACTCCGCAATATATAAATGTTATCAATCTGTTATATATTATTTGTTTAAATTAACATTAAATCCTCTTCACTTATCAACAAAAGTCTTACCAATCGAAAACTCTTTTAAGGAGTATTTTTGCATTAGAATTACTTGGATGCATTAAGAAAAGATTTACATACTTTTTAAAATTGATTATTCTTTTGAAAAACTAGTTATTCTTTTGAAAAACTAGTTATTCTTGATATTTGCCGTAAATTAATTCATCATATAAAAAATAATTGTAAAACTATTATTTAATAGAAATCAGGGAGGGATACTGAATTATACTTATTCAATAATTTGAATTATATAAATATTTACTAAAATACTCCTATTAATTGTTATCATTTGAAATGTAGTTTCAGTCATATACTCAAGTATAAATGAAAATAATTATATTTGAAAGGTATTATTTATATAGAAAGATAAACACGTCAATTGATTAATTTATTTATTGATTGATTGAACTGAGAAACAACTTTATGTTAACTATTTAAAAAAGCAAGCTTTGCAATATTAATGTAGAAAATTGTAAAGCACTATGAAATTTATTTAAATAAAATAGACAGAAAATACACAATCTATTTATTACTCTTTGGCTATTCAAGTACTATTATTACAGCTTTGTTTTCTTTCAATAATATTAAATTAGAAGATTAAGATTACTTAGTTATTATTTGCCTTTACCATAAACTCTTTATCTATTAATAAGTATTTCTTGATTTATGTATCTTTAAATTTTAAACATAGGTAAAGTAAAAAATCTCAACTACAGTCATTAAATGTCATTTTCATGAATAGCAGTTACTAATTTCTATTAAGAGAAATTGTAAGAATATAACTATTGCTAGTTATTATGATATACCAAGGTATATCTTATCTAGATTTAGTACTATATTAATTATTTTATTGCTTTAAAAATCAAAAGATTAGAAGTTAATTTCTTTTATTATACAATTCTTGATAAATTTGGTGCAGCTTTTGTTATGCAATCAATCTATACGCATTATTAATTAGACAAACAGTTGCCGATTATATAAACTCTAATCGAGCCAATTAAATTCTCTTCTTATTTTAATTTTCCTGATTTTACGATTTATTATTTACATTAATCATCAATAAAATACTTATCTGCTACCAAATTTAAAATGAATTCTTATATAGTATTTTGACCGATATCTAAAAAGGTAGTTAAAAACTCAAGTATTACCCATAGATCCTATCAAGAGTTATCTTAGTACTATAGAAAATATATATTCTTTACTCTATTATTTTTGAAGTACATTTTAAAATGATCAATAAATCAATCAATTGGTACTTTGATTACTAGAAAATACTTGCTAGCATAAATGCCTCTCAATAATAGTATAAAATGCACAGTAATAATTTAAAAAACCTTACTAAAATTCAAAAAATAAATAACTAAATTAAGGTAGTAAAACTGATTGGGTTTTAGAATTAGAAGAAAAAGAACAGTGAACCTATAAATAACGAATTTTAGGTGAAATTAATAAAAAAATTTTGAAAAATCAGTTCAGCTAGCTAATTACAAGAAATAAATTATTTCTTGACAAATTGTGTTCTTATTTTTTCAGTCAGTGTTAAACTATCTACATATAATCTAACGACATTCTTTGTAATTAATATCCTTAAATGATTTTTTAATAAACATTGGAGGAAGTGAATGTATTTGGTGGCACTTTTACTTTTGAAGATTGATTCTTCTTGGTATTATCTTTTAGTTATAAAGCATAGCCATTCGATACAACCTTAGACTTTTTACTATATTTTTCAATATATTATAATACAATAGTAATTTCAAATAAATCAAAATATAGAGAAACATTTTTTGAAGATACTCACTCAATAATACTAGTATCTTTTTATTTTTAATATTAATTACTAATTAATTAATTAGTCCTTTTTCACTGCATGCTTTTATTTTTTAAAATGAAACATCAATTCTTTATACAAATTGAATTCAAAAGAGACTCACTAAGAAAGTTATTTTTTGAATACTTATGATGTTTACTAGCTTAGATTATTATATATTCATTTATTTATTATTGCGATTCACTAATACTTTCATTCTTATCATTTTTCATTTTCTCCAAAAGAATCAAAAATGAAGAAAATCAATTTTATTAATAAAAAAGCTGAAAAAATTTATTTATTTTTAAGATAGACCATTTTATATTTTTAAACAGCAGCGACCATTTATGCATTTAGAATTGAATAGTAAAATCGTATGGTAAGTAACAGTATGGATATTTATTCAATAGATAAATATTTATTAGAACATAAAATCTAAATAAAATGATTTAAAAAAGTTAGAAATAGAAAAATAGTGTGGAATAATTAAAAAAGGAATGTTACAACCTGTAGGCAACCTAATAATTTTGAATAGGTGCTTTAAAAATTTGAAGATATTCCTCCATAATATTTGTTTTAAGTATGTTCTTTTTTTAGATAACATAATTAGTGATATAGAAGGAATTTAATTGATATTATAGATAAATATTCTCAAATTGTAATGATAACGGGTAAGATTTAACTTAGTTATCGCCATATTCTAATTCTTAAATATGTCAGCGAAATATATTTTTCTGTTTATATCATTCGCAGCCAATTTTTTCCTTTAGCCATTCCGTTTTAAAAATATATAAATAACATAAAATTCAATAAAAATCTTGTAAAAATTACATGGTAAATGATTCTTACCTACAAAAATAAGTAAATTAATTATTTGAAAATGAATAAATCTAGGAGGAATATAATTTTGATATTAATCTAGAAACAATAATATCTAGAATTATGCTTCAAAAACATTTAAAAGTATTATTAAATGCTTATGCGCTATTTTTACTAGATGGCTTATTAATTTTTTACAAAAGAGTGAGAGAGGAATTAATTTTTTCTAAATTCACAATACTTAAAATTTTGACCAATTTTTAAATCTTTATTATTTTATTTATCAGCAATAGATACTTAATAAATATGTGCTGTATATATTAAAAAGGTCAAATAATTATACTGGAATACATTTTTATTAATTATTATTTTGATTAAAATTTTTAAAAGATCCCAAAGATAAACTTTAAATAAATAAATAGATAGATACAGCTTTAGAGATGCAAAAAATAAAATCTATCCGCATTTTCTTAAATAGAGTCATATACTAATAAAGAAATAAATGTCAACAAAATTAGTTTTGATAAATCTATTCTATTTTTTAAAATATTAAAAGTTAATAAGTAAGTAAGTTAATTATTATAGTTGCTCATAACACTTGGGCTTACATTAATTAATAATCTGAATCATGTCACTTACCATTTAGGTAGAATAAAAAATATGTTAAAATGAAAAATTTATTGTAGTTGCTTCTACTTCCAAACATTTTGCTAAAATATCTTTTTTCATCAATCAAGTAATTAGAATAATCTTTAAATAGAATTATCTAAAGAGAAATGAATTCAGAAATAAATATATTCATTCAGATAAAAATAAGTAAATAAATAAATAAAGAACTAAATAATAAAAGAAGTATTTATTCTATTATTATACTTCAATTTCTATCATAATTATCTATAAATTATTATTTATAAAGATTAATCAGCAGCAATTTAACTACCTAGATTGTTCTTTTCTCTCAATTTATTACATAATTGATCAAATCTATACATTTTTATCTTAGTAGAACTTTTACCACCTTTTTATAAACTCTTATTTTCATTATTCTACTTCCAATATAATTTAATAGTTTATAAAAAAATAATAAAAATTTTGATTCATAAGGTAGGATATCTATCTACAAAATTTTTAATTGGTCTATTGATGATTTTTTGCTTAGAACTAACTAAATGAGCAATATCTTTAAGTTACTAAGACTATTAATATAACTAAAATTCTTATTACTTATTAATTTAACCAATTTTACAAATATTAATTAAAAATTTCAACTAAAAATACAAGTTTTACTAAAATATTCAACATAGATAGATAAATAAACCTTAATGTTTAATACGAATAGATCATTAAAACGATTGATTATTTAACAATCAATATCTGACTTATATTTCTCTATAAAAATAAATAAATAAAATAATAACATTTTATCAAATTTTAAATTTAATTATTTATTTTAAATTTCATAAATAAATATATTTGAATTTTCCAAAAATATTCTTCTTTTAATGGTATGATATACTAAAATAAAGAGATATTATTATTAGTAAAGATTTATTTCTTACTCTTGCTATCTTCAAATCAAAGGATTTGGTAAATTTTGATCCCTAGGTTACTCTTGATAGTTTTGAGGTGGTTAATATAATGGTTAGTTATTGAAATTAATATTTATATTATTCTAATCATAACCTACTTATTAAGCTGGATAATAAATATTCTCCTATTACTGAGGATTTTGAGGAAGTTAATTATAGCCTGGTATTTGATTATTTAATTAATTGTTATCATACATTTAATTGGGTATTGATTGATTTTCATAGGGTGGCTATTGGTAGGAATATGGGGGCATTGCTTGTTAATGTTATTATAACATTTATTATCCATTAAATATTTCCATAAATTCATCATATTCAGATTAGGTGATCTAATTTTTAGATTGCAGATAGTCAATGTGCTTCTTTTACATATTTAAAAGTTTCTAATTATTTGGACTAATTTGAATAACTTTATGAATATAATGGACAACAAATGGAGTGGTACTATTCATTATCATTCTATAAATAAGAGATAACCCGCAAAGACTGAAAATCCAATACATAGGTCTGGATAAAAATATTCCGGTACTGTTTTTTCTTGAGACAATCATATCAGAAATTAACCCAGGTATAACTGCCTTATGAAATTATTCATATTCTGTATCAGATAGAATTCCTCTATGAATGGCCTGTTTTTTCATTGATTCAAAATAGTATTCAGTGTATTAATCTGCATATGAATATCTCACAACATTTTCTACTCTAAATAAATCATTTTCCTCTATGATACGACCAATATCTTATGTTTCATCTATTGCTTAACTATACTAGAGATCAAATTACTCAGTGTAAGTATTTATGCGCTTTCTTTTACTTTTTTTACTTAAATCAATTTTATGATGAAAGCCTTTCACATTAATGGTAATAATAGGCTTTTCTGTTTTCATTTTGTAACATTCTTCTTAAAATTATTCTAAATTCTTTATATTTTTCAATTCTTTTGCAGCTTTGCAAGAGGAACATTCTCCTATGTAAGCTAATCCTAATAAGATCCCAGCGATAATCTAAGCGATTTAATCTTCTATCATTTGTAATAATAGTAGAAAAGGTTAGACTAAGAAGAAATAAATAAAATTGTAAAATAACCTACCCACTCATACCAATCAATTTTATTTAATTAACTTTACAATTCCCTTTCATTCATTCATTGATTTATTTTGATTTTCATCTAATATCTTCACAATCTATGCAATTTAATCATAACTTTCTTCTATTTTTATTTGATGCTCTTTTATCTTTAAAAAGTTTTGTTGTTGTAAAAAGTAAGGGAGGAAATAAATTAATATTTCTTTTGCTTATAGATCTGTTCAATAAAATTAGGTGTTTTAACAAAACTTATCAAATTATCTTCAACGATAGAAGATACTTAAAACAAATAGAATTTGTGTAGATTGGAATTTGGTATTAAATTTGTTAAAGTATAATTAACATTTATTGAATAATAAAGATTATTATTGGATACTCTATCTTTCAAATAAAAAACAGAAATTATATTTTTAAAACGTTTATAATAAGTAAGGGTGGCTTATTCATTGTATTGATCTATGGTTAATTTAAAAGATGATGATAAAACTATATCTAAAAGGGGTATATAACAAATATAGGCTATTAAAATGAATTTTAAAATTGTAATTAATGAACTATTTTTTATTTTACTGAGAGTTCCCGTAGCAATCAAGATTACATATATTGCTATTAATATCAATATAAAGATATTTCCTGCTGGTGAATCTCTTCCAAAGGAATTACTGCAGTTTGGAGGGTTATATACTATCTCTTTCTACTTAGAGTGATTTTTAAAATCTTCAAAGTAGCTTTTAACTTTGCTATTAGGAAGTCCCTTGCTTAAAATTCTTTCTATTCTAACCTAATCTTATGGAACGAAGTATAGTTCCTAGATATCGTCTTACTGCTCTATAGACATATTCTTGTTTCTTTCTTTTTATTTTTTATCACTCCCAGATTTACTAATTAATTTAGTAATTATTTTTTTAGTAATTTAAAATCAGATAGATAGTCAAATAGTGGTTTCAAGATAAAATAACTTAAAAAACGTATGGGTGAGTATTAAGACAAATTTTAATTTAATATTTCTCTTTTGATATTTTGTTTGAGAAATCTTAAAATGGTAAAAAAAATATCGATTGAATTGTTTAAAACAATTCTATTACATAATTATAGAATTGATAATATTACTTCTTGCTTATAAAAAATCTTCATATTATATATTTTCTAATAAGATATAGTAGTTACAGACTATAACTTTTAGCCAAATTTATGTTACTCTTTTTAAGTTCTAGCTTATTAATTTAAAATAATTAAAGTTGTTTAAATTACCATTGATTAAGTAACAAACTCAAATTCCTTCTATAATTATCATTTAAAGAATAACTTGAAAAGAAATAAGAAACTATGAAATCAAATTTTACAATTGATAGTTTTTGAATTAGTTTCTAATTTATATACATTTAAACCTATCTATTTATTTTGGGTAGTAACCTCATTATGTTGGGCAAAAAACATTTAGCAAAATTGTAATTTCTATTCAAAAAATACCACTGTAAGTTTTGAACTCTTTATTTTAGGTAATTTTATTAGTACCTCCCTACAATGTCCAACTTTTGCGGGTTTTAAGATATTTTGTTTTATTCACTAAAACAATAAATTGAGCTTTAATAGATATTTATGAGCACAAAAATAAACATAGGTAATACTTTAGCTAATAATAATATTGCAAACAATCCTGCAGTAATTTAACTACTTAGATTGTTCTCTTCACTAAATATATTATCTAATTGATAAAATTTTATAATTTTATTTTAGTAGAACTTATTTCACTTTTTAATAAACTCCTATTTTCACTATTCTACTTCCAATATAATCTAACGATTTATTAAAAAAGAATACAAATTTTGATTCATTATGATGGATATTTATCTATCTATAAAATGTTTATTGAGTCTTTTGATATTTTTTGCTTACTATTATCAAAGCAATGAATTTAGCTTATAATTACAATTTTTTAAACGAAAATTATTAATAATATAAAATATTAATTATTAAAAATATATATATTTTTCCTCATTCAACAAATTTTGCAAATATTATTAAAATAATTCTACTAAAAATACTACTCTTACTAAAATTTTTAACAAAGGTAGATAGATGTGCTTCATCTCATATAACATTAAATAATTAAACGATTGATTATTAAACAATCATATACCGTAAAGGTTCATAAATTATGGCCTACCCAAAACCTATTTTTACTCACCTCTAAAGGGTCTTAAGAATTTCACATTTTCAAAAACTCAAAAAAGTGCCTTAATATATGAACCTTTACGGTATCTTACTTATTTATCTCTCCAAAAAATAAATTCTATTATTATTAAAAAGCTATTTCTTGCTCTCATTTCCTTCAAATCAAAGGATTAGGTAAGTTTGGATCCCTAGGTTGCCCTTGATAGTTTTGAGGAGGTTAATTTAATGGTTAGTTATTAAGATTAATATTGTTTTAATCATAACCTACTTATTAAGCTGGATAACAAATATTATTCTATTATTAAGGGATTTAAGGAATTTGGGGATATTAGTTATAGCCTGGTATTTGGTTATTTATTTAATTATTATTGTACATTTAATTTGGCATAGGTTGATTTTAATAGGGTGGTTATTGGTAGGAATATGGGGGCATTGCTTGCTAATGCTGTTGTAACATTTATTGCCCACTATATATTTCCATAAATTCATTATATTCTAATTAGGTGATCTAATTTTTTGATTATAAAAAATCAATGTGTTTCTTTTGCATATTTAAAAGTTCCTAATTATTTGGAATAATCTAAATAACTTTATGTATATAATTGACAACAAATGGAGTTGTACAATTCATTATCATTCTATAAATAAGAGATAACCCACAAATACTGAAAATCCAATACATAGGTTAAGATAAGAATATCCCGATACGGTTTTTTCTAGAAACAATCATATTAGGAATCAACCCTGGTAATTCTACCTTGTGAGATTATTCATATTCTGAATCAGACAGAATTCCTCTATGAATGGCATGTTTTTTCATTGATTCAAAATAATATTCTGTGTATTAATCTGCATATGAGTATCTCACAACATTTTCCACTCTAAATAAATCATTTTCTTCTATGATACGACCAATATCTTATGTTTCATCTATAGCTTAACTATACTAGAGATTAAATTATTCAGTATAAGTAACTATACGCTTTTTACTACTATTCTTTTTAAATGAATGTTTATAATGATAGCTTTTAACATCAATACTTATAATAGGCTTCTCAGTTCTCATTTTGTAACACTCTTATTAAAATTATTCTAAATTCTTTATATTCTCCAATTCTTTTGCAGCTTTACACGAGGCACATTCTCCGAGGTAAACCATTCCTAGTAATATTCCAATCACAATCTAAGCAGTTCTACTTTCTTTATAAATAATAATAAGAAATTATTTCAAGAAGAAGTAATATAATAAAATTGTAAAATAATCCAATCATTTAAATTTAATAGTTATTTTATTTATTGATCTTTTCTATTAAATTAAATTGTTATAGTACAGAATATCTTATTAAATTCAAAGATATATTATACTTTAAATAAATATTTGATGCAAAGAATTATTAAAGTATGATTAACATTTATTGTATTAAAAGATCTATTGTTGGATTATCTATCTTTCAACCAAGATATTGAAATTTAAAATTATATTTTTTAAAATTTATTATTAGCTTGGCATATACATTATATTAATCTATCGTTAATTTAAATGATGATGACAGATTCATTTTTAAATGGTGGAGTATACACTAACTTGCCATAATAATGAATCTTAAAATTGTAATCAAAGAACTATTATTTTACGGAGAGTTCCTGTAGCAATCAAGATTACATATATTGCTATTAATATCAATATAAAGATATTTCCTGCTGGTGAATCTCTTCCGAAGGAATTACTGCAGTTTGGAGGATTATATTCTATCTCTTTCTACTTAGTGTGCTTTTTAAAATCTTGAAAGTAGCTTTTGACTTTGCTATTAGGAAGTCCCTTGCTTAAAATTTTTTGTATTCTAACCTAATCTTATGGAACGAAGTATAGTTCCTAGACATCGTTTTACTGTTCTATAGACATATTTTTGCTTGTTACTTTTTATTTTTTTAATCACTCACAAATTTCTAATTAATTTAGTAATTACTTTTTTATAGATTTAAAAATCACTAAAATAACCAAATAAATAATAGTTTGCAAATTAACTAACTTAAAAAACGTATGGGTAGAGAGACATCTTATAATTTAATCTTTTTTCTTATGATATTATGACTAATCCTAAATACAAAAGAAATAACCATTAAATTATTTAAAACAAATTCTAATACATAGTTATATGAATAGATTATATTTATTTCTTCTAGATAAAATATCTCTATGATAAATATAATTTATTTAGATCTAGTAGAAGTCAACAATTTCCTTTTGCAAAATTTATGTTACACTTTTAAGTTCGAGCTACCTAATTTCAATTAATTAGAGTTGTTTTAATTACCATAAATTAAAATCAAATTCCTAATATAGTATAACTTATTTATAAGGGTAGTCATATATTTTGGTATTCTCAATATTTAGGCAAACAAATATTTCTTTACAAATGGTAGTATCCTATTCTATTGATAACTTTTAATTCTGATTTCAAAATATCAAGGAGATTTCTAAGCCAAAAAAATACCCAACTTATACTGATTTTACTGAATTGTATTTAGCAATATTAAATCAATAAATTGAGTATTAATTGATATTTATCAAAGCTAAAATAATCATTGGTTGATAAAAATCATTAAAAAATAGCAACATTTTAATTAATAAAATAACAATAATAAAAAAGTAAATAGAAATAAATAAATTAAAAATATTTTAATTAATTCTTTTTTATATTTAGAAATAAGTAAGGAATTCCTTTACCAATATTATCTCTCACTTTATTACTTCCCCTTTAGGAGAAAAGATATTATTACTATACAAATGATATATTAGTTGAAAAATTAATAAAAGGAAAGTAAAACAAAATAAATCAAATGGATTTTATTACAGATAGGAGTTCTAATAATAAAAATTTAAGCTATAAATCTTTTTATGAGCAATAACCATTCTTAAAAAGCTGTAGCTAACATAAAAACTAGCCAATCTCTTATTTATGTACAGACACTTCTTAAGAGAATATATTCAAATGCATATATTGTGTGGTTGATAATCTGATCCAACCAAATAGATTACTGCCATTAGAACAAATAATAGAAAGTTAAGATGATACAATTATCTCAAATTGGCCAATTTATAATGATTAGGAAGTTATTGGATAAGTGAAGAACATTACCTAAAAGTAACCAACTAACCTTGAGTTAAAAGAAAAAATAAATACTTTCTTCAAAGAACTTACATCTTAGGTGATATAAAAAATAGAAACTCAATAAACTATAATGCTGAGTAAGGCAGATAAAATTTGGGATTTTAATCTAAAAGTAATAGAAACATACAATAACTTAAGTGCAAAAGCTGAAATGAAGGACACAATTTTAAATGGAATGAATTCTCTTTAAAAGAATCTCCAATTAAAGGATATTATATAAAATGTTAACGATAATTTAGAGCCAAATAAATAAAAGATTCTTGAATAGCTGACTATATTACGCGAACAAGAAAGTTCAATCAATTATGAGCAACCCTAAATTTTAAAAACAAAAATTTTGAAATGGATTGAAAACATAGATTTTATTAGTTTGGATAAAGTAATGGATTTTGAAGAGGAACCTGAAATTCTATCACAATAATAGTTTTAGCAAGAAAAAAAATAATAACCTAGACAATAAGAACAAGAACAAGAAGAATCAAACAATGTAGAAAAAATAATGAATGTTATTAAGAATAAATTCAATTATTGTTAAGACACCTTTATTAATAATCTCCAAAACCTCCTTGAAAGATATAGTAAATTCATTAATAAATATGATTTAGGAGAGGTGCACTCAGATCAATTGAATTATAATCTTCTTACTTAAAGCTAGACGAAATAGATGATAAATATGATGAACGAAATAATTAATTTGAATTAATCTAAATAATAAAGAGTAACTGATAGTTCCCAAGCATCATTGAATCCAAATCTAGTCATAGCAAAAATAAATTAATTCAAAGATTACTTTTCATCAGATTTTGTTGAAAACTTAAAGTAATTTTGTAAAGGAGCTAGTTCCTATTTAAGTATTTTTAAATCAAATGAGATTTTCAATCCTACAAATTATGAGTGTAGTGATTAATTTAGCGTTTCAATGGATTATGAAAACCGAAATGTAATTAGAATTCCAAAAAATGTGACAGGGAATATAATCTATAGTAATGTTATAGATAATAATAAGACATACACTTTTAGATTTAAGCTTAGTCAAGGCTTGTATATCGACGCTGGATATTTAAGAATGGGTATTTAATTAGAAGAAGAAGTTGATACGGAGTTAATAAACTCCTGCAATGTTCTAGGATATTATTCTTGGCATGATACTGATTTTAACATAAAAAGAGGAGATTCTATAAATAACCCAGAAATAGCAGAATAAATAGAAGAAATTGAGTTTAGATTTTGTCTTTCAAAATAAAAACTATATTTTTCTGATTATCCTGAGTACAAAAATATAAACTGTGTTGAGGAAGACTAAATATCGCCCGATTCAGCATATTGCTTTGGGTTATCTGCTTAAAATTTAGGCACAGAAATGGAGTTAACCTTAACCCATATTTAAATAGATGAAGATAGAGATATTAAATATTTCTGAATATGAAGAATACTGATAAATTAAATAAAAAATGTATTTAGCTTGATTCATATATAAATGTATTTATTCTTATTCTCAAATAATCTCTCATAATTTTATTTTATCTTTACTTCAATTAATTTAATTTATTTTATATACAATATTTATCTATTCTTTATTATATGATGTTCTATCTATTTACATTTATTTGCTTTCATTAAACTTCTTTTACTTAAGCACACATTTTCTAATATATTATTATTATTTTATCTCTCATGAGTTTTTATTGTTCATTTTATAAGATAACTCATCTTAAGAGTTTGTCAATGAGGAATCAATAACTAATTTTTATAGAAAATGTTTTATTCGAGGTATATTTTCATTTATTTTATTCAGTTTTTCAAGTGTTTTAGGGAGAAATTGAGGGACAGAATTAGTAGAATGGCATCTTTCTTTTTAAAATGTTGGAGATTCTACATTTGAAGATGATGACCTAACGCTGAGGGGAGATTAAGGTATGTTTAGATTGTGGATAATATTAACCATCTTTTGAGCTATAGTAGGTTTTTTAGGGGATGTTGAAGGTAATATTATGTTACTATTAGAATTTTTAGTTAGAGATGATCTGTTTCCTAATTGTAATATAGGTAATTAAGTAACATCTAATATATTTTAATGATTATGGTGGTTTTAATTTGAATTTACAGAGCTTTATCTACAATTTAAATCTAGCATTACTCTAATATCTTTGAAAAAGCTCATCGATATTATTATATTTTTATAATCTTTAAATTAGCCAATATTTGGTTATTTGGCTTACTTAAAAAAATATGACAGCTTCTTATCGTTTCTCCTATTCTTAAACTATTGAATTGGATTCTCTTATTCTGGCTTACTGATAAAGGATCTCCTTTGTGATTCTATGTCAATAAAGGAAGCTTCTTGAGATTGAGACTCCTTTCTCAAATGATTTCTGTTTAAATCTAAAATAGGAGATTCATTATCTACTTCATATTGTCTATTCGTTGATATCTGAGAGTTTGGGGAGTTATCTTGGCATTCAAATATTCTATTAGTTGGCATTTAAGAATAAGGAACTTCTAAAATATCATTATTATTTCTATTTGAGACTAATTCTGAAGTTTGCATATTTTCTTTATGAGTATTTCCAATAAAACTATTCGACAATCTTTAAGTATCTATTTCAGTGACCTCTTCTTTTATTTACATTTCATAAGGACTCATCTGAGAGAGATAAAATTTTAGCATGGCAATCTCGATATCTCTGATTTCAATATTTTCTTAATTGAAATAGTTTAATAATGATTTTAAACAATCACAGCAATCTACTTTATTTTGCTTCATTTCTTTTTCTCCTCCTGTTGAATTTTATTTCTTTAATTAGGATGTTCTTAACCAGTCTAAAGGCACTGGTAAAACTATATTGACTTTCACTTCTTCATAATGGACTTCTTTTTAAATTTGATAAGATATTTTTATTTCTTTGAAAATTCTTTCAGGAAGGGACTCTTCGAATTAAGAAAAGAGAGTCATATAAATAGCCTTGAGTTTTTCTAAATCGCTATACATATTAATATGAACATCAGAGCTATTAGAATTTGGAGATTTAATTAAATCGCTGCTGAAAGAGTTACTGAGTAGCGGGTACATATTTTTCAATTCCTCTATGAAGGAACAAAAATTAAAATTTGCTATGCTATTGGGATTGACTGATTTCATTCTTTTTCTTTTGTTAAATTGAGTAGTGCTATACACTCCCTATTCTTCATTATCTTATTTTCTAAACTCAGCTATATTCTGAACAGTGTTAAATAATTTAGATGTTTATCTCTTCGCTTGCATTAACTGTTTCATAGGGTCATCCAAACTGACTGAACAAGATATTTCGAATGCATGAAAGAAATTCCCAAATTTTTTCTTGAAAAACTCAAAGAAAATTTAAAGATGCTAGTCAGCCAATCTTGCTTTCTTTTTGATAATCTTTAATTCTTCAATCTGAGTAAGGTCTTCTAATGCAACGATAACCTGAGATTTCTTCTAACCTCTAGGTAATATTTTTACCTAATTAAGATTATTATGAGATAATTTATTTTTAAGTATATTATTCAATGGAAATAGAAAGTAGATAAAAATAAGTTAGTGAATTAATTAATTATTGTTGTTGTAAGCAAGAATAATATATTATTGTGCAGTAACTGGCTAGAATATAGTTAATATTTGAAAGCATAAGTAGCTTTACTTCATTTTAACCACACATTTAAAACAAATAATTACCTTATATTTTCCTATGGTATTCCCATTTTGCTAGCAAATTTAATAAGCAATCATATTATTCAAATCGGAATGATTAACAAAAGGTTCTTGCTTTTTTTCTTCTAATTTAATTAAAAATTCAAGAAGAAACTGCTTTAAAGTTACACTCTTTCTTGTCTGCTTATTTAGGAAGTTTAATTAAGCAGAAGAAATAAAAGCATCAAGCTTTTCATCTGAAGATATTGAGTTTATTGTCTTTGCTCTTATATTACTGTCTAATTATAAAATGATAATAAAATTAAATGATATTTAGGAGATTCATAATATTGTTTTTATCTGAAAATAAGTATTTATTATTAATTTAATCTATTTAGAGGATCTAAAAACTTCAAAAGATTTAATTCATCAAATAATTAAAACTGTAAACCTTTTTTTTATTTATCGATTCAAGCTTAATTATTTTTTCATGAATTTCTTCTAAAATTTCTTATAAAGTTTATTTGCTTGCCTTTTTAATTATCAATATTTTGGCAATTTGAACTTATTTATAATCCATTCTAGTATTCTTTTATGATATTATTTAATTTTTATTTGCCGTTGTTATATTACAACTTGTTTTTAAATGATTGCTGAAACATATTTTAAAAAATCACTAGTATCTATCTTCATTTAAAATTCATTCATTAGCAATTAAATTTTTCTTTTTAGTAAAAATATCAATTTATATCATCAGTAAGGTTGCTTGATAATGAATTTTATTATGTTTACGTTTCTTGGTCTATAATTATAATGCTATTTAAAAAGAAATATAACATATAGTTCTTAATTTACCTATTAACTCTATTCTCTAAGTGATGGAATTATAGTTGATTACAAATAATTACATGGGAATAATTTAATCAATTAGCTCATGCTGAGTTTTTTCTCTTAGAAAGTTCATATATGCTTATCTTTACACTCTATAGTATATATATTTTAAGAAAACTATTTAGAGAGTGCAGAACAAACACCTAAAGATGTTATCTACTTCATACATTTAAGTCATAAAAAATAAACAGGATTAACTTGATACTACTACACCTAAATCAACAATAAACTTAGATGTATCTAAAAAAAGGAAGACTCCCATACTCTAATATTATAAAATAATACTTAATATCTCTTCTTTATTTAGAAAAAATCTTTAGTCTTTGAAGTTAATTAAAAGAATTTTATTTCAGGTGAATTTTATAGGATTATTCTTTTTATCAAAATGAAAGAAATAAAAAAATTGATAACATTTATGGAGATAACTTATCTATAGGATTATATAGATCTTAAGATTTTAGTTTAATCTCCAACAAAACAACAACAACAACAAAATAAACTTTTGATTGTAAATTGTAGAAGATAATTTATATTATTCTAAAGATATTTATAGAGTGATTAAATAGTAAGTTATTGATTTTTAGTATTAGCAAAAAGACAAATATCTGTATATTTTAAGGTTATTCTCAAATAAATGTATAATTTACCTGTCCTTGAAGAAAGAGATTTAGCTCAGAGCTAAAATAAATGTTGTATTTTATAACATAGCCTGCAAAAGCAAAGTTAGAAATAATCTCTAATGAGGTGAGGATTGAATTCCATAGTGGTCTTATCCTGAAAACTGTAACCATTCTCAATAATAAGTAGACAATCAAAACAAAGCGGATGTAGAAGAAATTATCTCTCTATATAACATAGAATACCTACCAAACTAAAAAATATAATTGAATCACTACTGTTAGGGCTATTTTCTATAAAATTATATGGGTTAACTAAACCTTGAATTATTGAAATATTATTTAAATTCCATTAGGTATTTAAAATTAATGAGAATGTGCTATTGATACTTTGCTCATTGAATAAAAAAAACTATTTTTTCTTTTAGAGAATAGCTTCTGTTATTTATGAAGAAATAAGCAATTAATTAAACAAAAAATGTAGGTTATTGCATTACTTATTTACAATTCTTCAATTGAAATTCTTCCTCCAGCTTACTGTCATTAAAAGTTAGTGTATATTTATTAATTTTCACTTTATCGAATTCATTTTGGGTTTGCTTCATTTTTAAATTTAATTTTCAGGCTTCCTTTCTTTCTCTAAGATATTGTTGTATCTCTTTTTACTCTATTTTGTTATGTTTTACGAGTAGTGAAATTTACTCTGAAAAAAATAATTACAACAATAGAAGAAGTATAATAAAAAAACAGATGTTAAAAAGAAATTCTGAAATGATCTGTTCATGTAATTGATTATGTTAATTAAAAGAGGCAATGATTGATCGCTGGATCTAAAAGTAAGCATATTTAACTAATTTACATGTTACCTTTAGAAAATCTTGCTTATCAAAATGCTCATTTTCAAAAAATATGACTAAATTAAGTGGTGAAAAACACAACCAGTAATTATTATAATAACAAAGATCCTTCTTTAATATATTATCTTTTCTTAAGTTAGTTTTGATTTAATTAGAATCAATTTTTAAGGAATAGCCTTTTGTGATTACTTTAGTTAAACTACAAATAAAGAAGCTTTATACTCCATAAATAATCATACTTGTCTTATAAATTTTACACAGACCTTCTTTAGAATTCCTTAATCCTAGATTAAAGTATTTTTAAATTACTTTCAAAAATATTTTAACTAATTTTACTAACTTTTCTGGAAAAATTTTTCTTAAAATTAATGCTTATTTTACATTTTGCTATTCTATTGGTAGTTTAATGTGATTTTTTTTATGAGAAGGTTTTTAACATTAATGTTTAGTTTTCAAGAAAAAGTGTGCATATTTGAATAACAAATTTAAAATTATCATTCATGTTTTCATTTTATTAACTTATTATTTGTGATAAATTAAATATTAATATTTTTTCTTGGAAAATTTTAGTTTCAGATTGTATTTTTAGGTATGATTATATTTAATAACATTTTTCATTTATTTGTCTTTATTTATTTAAAAACACTTTTTATATTTTTTTTACCAAAGGTTGTTATTTTTAAAGAATACAACTATATTCTTGATTAAACAGATTTTTAATTTTTAGTTAATTTAGAGTGATTATATATATGCTTTTCCAAAAACTTTTAATGGTGGTTTAAAAAATTGAAATCTATGGCCAAATTAATAATAACTAGGTAATTTATTTTGTTTAGATAAAAATATTTATTTATATTTATTAATAAATTTATATTTTAGTTTAGGTGATTATTGTCTCTACTAGGGCTATCCATAGTTTTAAAGCATCTGGCAAAGCATAGTCACTTCATCCTTTCAGTACTCTAATAGTTTTCTTGCCTTAGTTAAATTATATTAATAATAAAGCAATTAATTTTAGTAAAATAAAATTGTTTAAATGAATAAATTATTGGAATAAAAGTATAATATTTAATTGAAAAACTAAGTAATCTATTTATACCAATAATCAATGCATTATAAAATAAAATTAGATAATAATTCATTTTCATTTAACTTTTTAAAATCTTTCATTCTAAATATGTCTAATAGATTTATCATATTTTAGATTTCTAATTATTAAATAAACAATTTAATAAACAAAATAGTTTTGATATTTATAGCTAGCTAGCTTTTTCAATTTAATGAAAATTAAACTTCTTTCCTTTTGGGCTATTTTTAATAACGTAAATCCATTTCTGTGTTAGAATAAATTTTTGATGTATTATTTATTATCTATTTAAGCCTTGGTATTTTACTTATCTTTTTATAATGGATTTGATTTTGAAGCAAATTAATTATTGCTGGAAGAATAAATTAAATAGATACAGATTAAATATATAGGGAGGAAGTGGATAATTTTTTCTCAAAGTATATTTTTAGTTTAAATAATTTTATGTATACATGCGTAAATACAACTTATAAAAAATGAATATTTAATTTATTTCAATTTTCTAAAAGATTTTTAAAATTATAATATATTTATATTGATCACTAGTAAGTGGAAGGTCTGGTGGCCTTGTAAACAGTTCTGTATTTGTTTTCGGAGTTTCTGTGGATGGTCTTGACAATGGGGAACTTAAGAGCAGCGTTCTATTAATTTATAAATATAAATTTAATATAAAATCCAATCAAATGTAGTTATGAATAAGCAAATCATCTAATTTATGTAGGATTTAACCAAAATATCCACCTACTAAGGCTAACAATTTGTAAACTATATTTTCAAATTATTGCCTTTAGCAGTGTAATCAGTTTGCATATTTTTTGATTAAGTGGTATAAATTAGTCTGATTTGCTAGATTTTCATATCAGTTATTTGTTATAAAATTATTACTCTCATGGAAAGGGCCTTAGGTCTCTTAATGTCCTTAGCAGCAAGAGTGACAGTTCTGATGATTTGGATGGTATCAGGTTGAGCTCTGTGGTTACCAGCCATTTCCATAATAAGTTGAGAGACAGCACCGTTCAAAGAGACATCTCTGAATTCCTTGTACATGTTGTGAATAGCAGTTCTAGATTGATACTTAAGAACGATACCGTAGGTCTTAACGGCGTTAAGAGACTTTTCGTAGATTTCGTTAACGGAAAGAATTCTACCTTGAGATCTTTTAATCTTGTTCAACTTTCTCATGTTGTACCTTTAAATTTAATATATATATTTATTAATTAGAATATTCATAGATTTTTAGATTCTTAGATATCCACAAATTTCATTAAATCATATTGAGTGAGTAAGTAAGTATTTAAGTCATATTATAAGAATGTATGGATCTATACATTTCATTTAACAATTTTAATTTTTAATTCTAATTTTCCTTTCTTATTAATTCCCATCATCTTCTTCATCTTTTAGTTAGTTTTTTCTATTAATGCTTGGTTGGTTGGTTGATATTCCTGATTAGTTCTAATACTAAATCAAATCAATTTCCTTATTGATTAGTTGAATGAATCAATAACTGCCTGGATGTTATTTCCCATGTTAGAATATTGATCATTATTAGAAAACTGAATTTTATAGTGTTTAACCAATATCAATATTATGTATGATGAACCAATAAGTAACTGAATTTTATTTTTTGATTGATTTATATCTTCCTTAATTTTATATCTTTCAAGGTATATCTACAATCAGCATTTAATGCATGCTAAATTTTAGCAGTTTAAATTGAATATCTCATTATCCTGTGATTTCGCAATTTTTTTAAACAGATGCAATTGCTGCATCTTAATGATATTCTCTTAATATTTTCCAATTTATTATCTTGACTAAAAACGATAGAGTATTTGAGATGATGATTCTTTCACTCTCTGATTTTATTCTAATTATTTTCTAATAAGTTGATGAATTGTTCTTCCTATAATTCTAATTGTTTAATATTTTATTCCTTTCATTCTTAAATCCCGCATACTTAAATTTCTTGACTCAATTTGATAATGATTTGTTTCGATTAGAAGAATTTATAGAGTTAGTGAATCTTACCAGAATTTAGTCTTAGCATGGACTTCATCTCTAGCGAAGACTCTCATTTAGAGGATTTCGGGCTTGGTATCCTTTTGGATGGGAAGTCTGGTAGCAGAGACAATGTATTGTCTGACCTATTCAATTAAAACAATAAATAATTAATTTCATTTTATACTTGTTTTATTAAGTTTTGTTTTTTTTAGCAACATAGATGATGATCTCTTATTTCATTCAACCAATCAATTGTGGCTTCAATATCATCCGATAAGGGATCCAATCATTCCGTTAAATAGTGTTAATCATAAATATCCCAAATAATTAGCATTTTTTTCTGTTTTTTCAAATATTCCAGAAACTGTGAATGCCAGTATTTTTGAAAAAGGTATGGGTGTGCATCGAAAATGATTGGGAATAGATTAATTGTAAAATTATTGAAAATAAAAGAGATTAGTGTCAGAATGAGTTTTTTTGGGATGAAAAGAGAGCCTAAGTTGATGAAATGATCATGCTATGGCCTAAATGTCATGGACTGGGTCTTAGCTTAATGAAAAGAATAAAATTGTTTATTTTAAAGCTGGTCCTACCTTCATTTGGAGGGTACAGTCCTTGGGTTCTTGAGCAGCTTTTCTAACCATTTTTATTAATCTTGCTTGTTGATTTATATTTCTTTACTAATTATTTTTACTCTTTTTTAAATATATATCTTTGATTCCTTTTTAATCTTCTTTGTTTCTTCCCCTCTAAAACTAAATTAAATCACTTCCCTTTTACCCTTCACAATTTCGCCCCGCTTTATATTTCTCCCTTGTAATTCAATCAATCATTTTTTTTATTCATTTCATTTAATTTCTCCTCATATATCTATATATCTTACCATTCTTCATTCATCTTTGTTAAATTTCTTCTTTACCTTTTATATTCATTTTTATTTCTTTTCTAATAATATACCTGCTCCTTTATTCATTTATTCCTATTCATACCTTCATTTCGCTTGCTTCATATTCTTTCCTCCATTATCTCTTTCTATCAGATAATTTCTCCTACCTGCAATAATATTTAAAAGTATTCACAGGTAGCTGCCATATTAGGCCTCCCATCATAAATCTATTATTTACTTGACAACCAACGAATCAGTAGAAAGGGTTGTCCGATTTAAAGGTAATAATTGGAAATTAGATTTTTTAAGAAAATTAATTAAGTATCTTATCATATTCAAACTTTCTTTTTATTTCAGCCATTAATTTAAATACTTCCTATCCTAATAATTAAAATATTTATAGAGATTTTTAGATCTTTTTCCCTTAATTTATTTACTGAAAAGATTTAATTTATTGCTTAAATAAAAAAATAAAATTTTTTATTTAGCTCAAATAAAGTAAAAAATAAAATAAAAGTAGGAGGTTAATCTAATTTTAAGAATTTAAATTTAATTAATTAACTATAAATTAAGATTTTTAATAAAAAAATAATCAAATGAAATATTTTTATTGTAAATTGAATGAGAGGATGAATGAAAATCTTCATTAATTAATAATAAATTTCAAACTGAAAAGAATTAAAAAAATATTTTTTATAATAGAATTTAAGTAAAAATATGAATAATTTTATTTAATATAATTTGATTAGAATATGGGTGAAATATCCATAAAAAGATATCAATCAATACGAACAATATTTATTCTTTTATGTATGTATTCGCCACATATTTTTGGATGGAATTCTATTTCCATTCACACAACCAACACATATATAAATGCACTCACTTACAAATAACAAATAATGAAAGATGTAAATTTTGTATTATAATCAAATAAAAAAAAAAGAGTAGGTAAGTGTGTTTGATATTTCGAGTGAAATTTTAAACAGTCCGTTTTCATGATTGATCAAATCATCATCGCATTTGATGCATTTATCAATAGGAAAGAAAAGAAATTGAAGATTGACCAAATTTACATAAATTATTTAATTAATAATATATGTAATAGTTTGGAAAGAAGAAAAGAAGAAAGAGCACAAGGAAGATTATATTTCAGAAACAATCAATCAATCTTTAAAACAACAATTACAATAAATCATCAAAAAAAAATAAAGCAACAGAAAGTTAGACATTAGTCATTACTTGAACTGTTACAAAAAGCTAAATTGAGTACAACGAGAATAAAGACATAGAGAATATTAGAATGAGTATGGAAATAGAGAGCACCCACCAAGTTAATGAAGTTATGGATAGATATAGTCCATTAGGATTTAGAGTACCTGGGTTCAATGATGAATAAAAAATGATCGAAATCCTCAAATCCAAATTTCCAGAGCATGTAATTGAGCATTTCATGTTTAATCAATTTGAATGCAAAGCTATGCCGTTACCTTAACTGGTAAATGTTCCATTAAGGCTTTTGAGCAAAAAATATAATATTTTAATCAAAATTCTAAAATTTTAATGTCTTTTTAACACCATTTTAAATATAGAAGGGAATAGAAGATCTCAGACAACCATCATATTTAACGTTTGATGATGTAAAATATTACAATTTATTGCATTTAAAAAATCAAAATAACCATAAACTCAGCATGCTAGGTATCTGTTCTAACTAGATTTATATTGAGATATGATTATTTTGTTGCATAACTTCCAAAAATTTCAAAAATCTTCTGGATTAATTACCATTTTTTTATGATGAAATAGCTTACTAGAGAATTAAAGAGGGAATAGAATTTAGGAAATACTAATATAGTAAAGCAAGATACATATTTTCAAGTATATGCAATAGATCCTACAACATTATCAGAAACAGAATTAGCATTTGATAGAGTGTATGACCCTACTTCTAATATCCTAAGCGACAAGTAAACAAACCGCCTTTTTAATTTGAAAATTAGTTCTATTTTTTTCTATCCGAGCTTGGCAAATAGATAGATAATAACACACTTTAAAGCAATAAAAAAATCCCTTTTCTAGGAACCCAAATAAACAAATAAAAAGCGAAGGAAGGAAGAGTGTGTAAAAATGAAAGTGGATTTATAGCATAATTAAATTTTATTCAAATGAAAAGATTGATAGGAATTTTTAGAAGGTTTCAATTAAGCCCCATTCTTTTTGTTTTATAAGAAATTCTTCAAAAGAACGAACCAACAAAGATATAGCATTTTTTTAAATGAAAATAAATAAAAGGGATTATATTATTAGATAACAAGATATTAATTTCTATTATAAATACTAATTATGTTTAAATTTAATTAAAAAGTGATGCATAAATTTGGAGGGCAACACAACCAAGTATAAAGTTGATATCAGCAAAGGAATCGAAGTTATCAAATGTAAGCACAGTAGGAACAACCCAATACATAGTCGATGGAAAAGTAGTATCTGGAGGACCACAATCAGCTAATAATGCAGCAAAAAGTAGTAGTATTATTATGCAATCTCATTTAACTTATTAATTGACCGCTAATACAAAGAATTTCTTATTCGAAATTAAAGATCCTATTATCTTAAGTGCTAATCTCGTAGAGAGATTCTGCAAGTGTTAAAAGTCATATGAAGGAGAGTTGATGATTAAGTGTTCAAATGACCACTGTCATATTGTTTGGTTCCACCCTGCTTGTGTTGGCTTAGGAAATATAAATCCTAAAGCTCTAGAAGATTTACAATTTACATGTGAAGACTGTGTAATTTTTTTAGATAATTTATATTAACAGTTTATTATCATTTAATATTTAAAGATTTTATTGAAATTATTAATAATTATTAGAAAGAAGTAGAGAGAAATGCTAAGAAGTTAGCTGCTGGTGGTGGAGATAAGCCTACCCGTAAAAAAGCTACTAAGAATTGAAAGTTCTTATTAGGCAAATTAGGTTAGTTAATAATAAATAATTAGCAATCGTTTAAAATAGTTAATTAATGTATCACATAAAAAATAAATATTATCCAAAATATAATTTCATTATGAATAACAATCCATAATAATCAATTCAAATAATCTGCTTGCAGACCTATATTTAAAATTACTAAAATCTAACAATAATAATAATAAAATCAAAGTTTAATACAATCCTATCAAACAAACAACCAACCAACCAATAAAAAATAATATCTTTAATTAATTCCCATTCTCTACAGCAAATCAAATGCATTTTCCTAATATTTTATCATTATGTTAATATTTGTTGCATGTCCTTGTAATTAATTTGCAAGATTAGTGTTTATTTAATATAAATATCATTTATTTTACAATCTAATAGATTATTTAGAGAGTTTAAAATAATAAATTAGCAATGTAGAAAGTAGAGTAATAAGATTATTTGTTTAATTAAACAATATTGTATTAATTAAATTATATTTGCGATTTAATTTATTTATTTATTAGACAGTGAATAAATGAAATGGATATTATTTATTTATTCATATTCATTATTTATTATTTAGATCAAAATAACCAAAAATATTTAACATACATAATTAAACAAATAAAAGGAAATTTACTCTTAAATTAAATCTTAGTTAGGATCAAAATCAATCAATCTTAATTCTTTGTGATAATGATGATGAACAAAAATCAATTAAAGGGATTATCTGCTCAAGATTCAATTTTTTGTAAATATTTAGATATCAAAAATATTGATGAAAGATGATGATACAAATAATTAATAAACGAAGTTTTTGAATAATTTTAATACTATTCACTCCCTCTCTCTTCCTTTCTTTCTCTCACTCTTTCTCTAATTGAATCTATTATTAATCAGCATATATCTCTTTTAAAATAATCTTAAATTTAATTAAATTTTTGATTTCGCTCAAAATTAAAAACTAAAACTTTTCTACTTTTTTTAACAAATATTTAACCAGATATCTTTCAGAATTGTTATTCTATTTAAGTTTTAAAAGCTGTTTACTATTTCTAATACTATTTGAGCAATTTCATTCTATTGGTATAGTTTTATTGGCTTAATTCATAAGATAATTTTATAGAAATCCATCTATGTATGTAATTTGAAAAACTGATTTAGTTATATCTAGCTGGAAGTTTAAAAATTAAGTAAATTTTGAGTGTTTAAATAATAAGATTTGTTGTTATTGTAGTTATTCTTGTTATTGTTGTTGTTGTTGTAGTTGTAGTTTTATTGATGAAAAACATGTAAGAATAGCAAAAATTAAATTAAGAATTATTATATTATATTTAATTAGGTAGATTAACTAACAACAATATCTACAACAAAGGTGCTTTTATAATATTTTGCAATAAAAATTGATTATATATGATAAATAGATAGATTGATTGACAGATTAGTGCAGGTAGTATAAGTGGAGAATTTTGTCTTGCTTGAATTTAAATAAAATAAAAAGTATTGATATACATGCAATGAGCAAAAAACATCTAATTGATAGAGTAATATTAATGATATATTTTATATTCCCGTTGTAATAAGCATTAATTATTAAACATTTTTCTAGTTCGCTTTATATGTTGCTATATTTAATGCATTCAAGCTACGAGAGCATATATTTTATATTTTTATTATCAGTGATATCTTAACTCACTTCTTTCCACCCTTAGCGGCAGGTTGCTTGTTGGCCTTCTTGGCATCAGCCTTCTTACCGGCCTTGATGTCCTTACCTTGCAATTTTCTATCGGCTCTCTTCTTTTCAATGTCAGTATTCTTCTTTTATTTGTAATCTCTGATAGCCTTTTCAGCTTCAGCCTTCTTGTGGGAAGCATCGAGATTCTTTCTTCTTTGAATTTCTTCAAGAGAAATACCGACGATAGCTCTGGCGACGGTGACGTTTCTTTTTTTCTTCTTTTGGGAAAGATCGGCAGACTTAACCTTCTTCCATAATCTTCTTCTGGCGATGGTCCAAGTGATCTTTTGGGCCTTAACCTTTCTTAAGGAGAGACATTTAGCCTTCTTGGTTAAGAAGAAGAAACCTCTACCGTCCTTGGCGATGTATCTTTGACCTCTACCAGGATAGATTCTGTATTCACAGAATGAGCAAGTACCAGTTCTAACGACCATTTCTTATTATTCTTTTCTTTGTTATTTATATTAATTATTCTTCTAATTTTTTTATTAGTGAAATCTATATAATTTCCTCTTTTGACTTTTTTAATTTCGCTGTGTTCAATATATCTTTAATCTCAAAAATTTCCTATCACTTTTTTGTTTATTTTTCTCTCCTTTCTTTTTAGCCTTTCCTTCCATTTCCCTTCATTTTCCTATTTACCTCCTTGCTTTAATTTCTTACAAGCCTACCATTTTATATTATCTCCCAATTCTCTCGCTCATCTATTCGCTTATTCACTAACTCGATTTAATGTGCACCTCCGCTCTCATTCCACCCTTCATCCTCCCATCCCTTCTTTTGGGCATTCCCTTTAATCTTCTTACTCAATCTTATGGTTATATATCTCCTTTGTTTATAAGGCAATCCTTTTGTAAATATTTTTTAACATTTTATCAAGCAAATACAGTTTCCATTGTAGTACTCTTTGTGTACTTTAAATATTTAAAGCAACCTATATTAACTTAAATGATATTCGGTATTTAACTCCTAATTCATCATTTCTTTTAATTATTAAATGTGCTAATAAACTACAATAATTAATATTCCTGCTAAATTTTTAATTTAATATTAAAATTAAAGAATTTTAACAAATTTAAATTAAAATTTAATTTAATTTAGAGAGTTTTAAATATCATAAAATGGAAAAGATATTATTTTTGATATTTAATAGGCAATCCATCGTGTATTAGTTACCATAATTAAATATTTCAGTTTAAATAAATATTCTATTATAAAATTAATCACCCAAATGAAAATATTTTTTAGAAAAATAATTTTTAAAAAATCTAAATTATTTGATTTAAAGTGTAAAAATAATTTATTTACATAGATGGACATTTAAATTATATAATACTGAAATAGCATAAAGCAATATCATATAAAATGATTGGCTATACATAATAATTGAAAGTGCTTTTATTGAAACTAAAGGAATAAAATAGAATTCTAATTAGTTTAAAAAAATGGATTCAAAAGTTAAGATGTAATCTTTAATGCTTTCCAACACTTTTATTCTACTTATACTCTAAATAAGCAAGAGAATAATAATACATTCAGTTATTTTAACGTATAAAAAGCTTTCTTTTAGTGCGAAAACATATTTGTTTTATAAAATCAATCAAATGATTCTATTTATTGCATATTTTTCATTCTTAAATTCAAAATCTATTATTTTTTTGAGATAGATTTTATAGTTTTTAATGATCGACGATTGTTAATTTTAAATAATTAAACTGTGAATGACCGACAGATTGACTGATAAATTACTTATCTTTGTTTGGTGTTATAATTTCATTTAAATTATTTGGTTATCAAATTATGAATTCACGAGCATAGAAATCGTTGTGTATATTTTTTGAAAATTTATAAAGAAACAATCAATCTGAAAATATCGTAAATTAATGTAAAAGTATCTATTTTTTAATATAAAAAATCTTTTAATCATTCAAATTTTCGTGTTGATAGTTATTTGTAAAATTTGGGCAGGTTTCTTTATAATTATTTAGAGTAAATACGCAAAATAAACAAATTGAATATAAAATAAAGCAAAACCTAAGGTATTAAGTAAGCAGCAATAGTAGAGGAAAAAGGATATAGGAAGGAAGGGTACTTATCTTCAGACTATAAGAAGCAACCAATTATTGAAGATTATACATAACTTATAAAGATATAATATAAAATGATTAGAAATACTGGCAACTATAGTGGAGCATCCAACCGTAACTTTGCATAGATGTTAGAGGAAATTAACTTTAATTTGTAGAGTTTTCCTTTGACTTCATTGAGTAACAATAATAATAGCAATAATGCAGGAGGTTCTTAATCCTAATAAAGTAATAATAATGCCTAATCTAATGGAATTGTAGGACACAGCAGTTCAAATGCAATTTTATCATCTCATTTGCATGGTGATTCCTCTTCATCTAATTAATAAATTGGAGGAGGGTTTCATTTAAGATATTAAATGCCTCCAAACAATAATACGCATCAATATGAGAGTTCTGGAAATAATTACTTAAGAAATAGAGATAATAACAGCTAGCATGGAGCTAATGAAAATTCTCAAAGCAATAATCGTAAAAAATAGAATTCTAGTCCTAAAATATAGGATATTTTAACATGCTTTATCTGCTTGGGAAAATTAAGAAATGCACATATGTGTCCTGATTGCCAAAAAATGTGCTGCGAAGGGTGCATTAAAGAATGGTTGTCAAATAAAAGCTAATGCCCTCACTGCAGATCTCACTTGAGACCTTCTAAATTAATGAAATGCAGATTTGTTAGCGAAATAACCACAGTAATTTTTTCATAAATAAGCTTACTTTAATTATAAAATCCTTAATATATTTGGTAATGTTAAAAATCTATCTCTTGCACTGCTACTTTCCAGTTTAAATTCAAAGAGATTTAAATTGATTGCCAAGCGATTGCAATCAATTTATTAATTAATCATAAAATCTGAGTATTATTATTATTATTTTTAAAGTCAATTAATAAATAAGAGGATAGATTTTCAAAATATTTTCAAAAATTATCAGGAATTTAAACAAATAGATAGACAATTATAAGTATTATCTATTAATCTGGTTATTCTTTTAATTTCAACTTTAACTGCTATTTTAATCTACATAGTCAGAATGATTTAATCAAAATTAAATTTTAATTTTGATCAATCTTTTCATAAATTATTTAAAAATGCTACTCAAATTATTTGGTTATAAACAATTATTATATTAAGATTAATAAATTTCAATTTAAAATATTCTAAACTTATTTATCATTTAAAATAGGCATTAGAAAAGATAGAGCAAATAGAGTAGAAGAAAGAAAAGCAAGGAGTCTGCCAAGAACATGAGAATCCCTTATAATATTATTGCTAAATTTGCAAACATCCAGTCTGTTCTGATTGTGGTATGATTGGACCTAAACATAAAAACCATAAATTTGAAAAATTAAATAATGTCTATGATGCTCATGTCAAATAAGTTAACTAAGAACTTAGCGCTGTCAAAAAGAAGTAAAATATTTAACATTTTTACAGCCAATTATTGATATTAAAGTTATCATAAAGTTCTAGAAACTGCAGTAAACTAATTAAAATTTTTAAATAGATTAAAAGAGTTGACTTAATAGTAATAAGAGGTAGATGTAGTAATCGATAAGATAACTAAATTAAGAGATGATAAATCAAGCAGCTTAAGATAATAAATGGAATATGTAAATAAAAAAATCTCTAAGCTATAATTTTTATGAATTTAAACTAATAAAAAGGTAAATATTAAATTAAATGATCTCCTCAAAACGAAATTGGAAAAACTCTCTTATCAAAGAGGTCCTATCACAGAAGAGATAGATTTACTTGAAAATATGAGCGAAGAAATTAACCTCCATATCGAAACATTACCTAAAAGCATGCTAATTAATAAATCTAGTGAGATCATTAAGACTTTAGAAGAAATTAATAATAGAAGGGTTATTAAAAACTATATAAGCGAAAATGATAAGAAATTAGAATTTTAGTAATCTTATTTTAATTCTATAACTAATCATAAATTATATTTTTGCTTACATTTTTAATAGATACGATATTATCCCTCCTTACGATTCGGCAGATTACTTTTTAGAAAATTATTCAGTTAAAAGAAGAAGTGCTGATGTAGCCTACTCCGAGACATTATTTGCACATGGAAATGAATGGAGACTGAAAGTATATTTAAATGGAAAAGATAAAGCTAAGGATAGTTATCTTTCTGTCTTTATTGAAATGACCAAAGGTAGTGTCAAACCTAGCAATTTTGAATATAGAGTTGAAATGATCAATTAAATTAATCCAGATCTACGAGTTACAAGGTATTATAATTTTTCATAATTTAAATTTTTAAAATTAAAAAAAATGTTTCCTTAAAATTTTAGAGAATTTATCAGCCCATTCGAAACTGGTGCTACATGGGGTTATGAAAGATTCTTTAAATTGGATTAGTTAGAGTCAGAAGGCTATTTACTTCCTGAAAGTGATATGGTAAATATTTAAATTATTAATATTTTGTAAATTAATAAATTATCTAAAATAGTTGATATTGAAGTATTACGTTAGATCTCCTAGTTACAGTTAATTCTGCCATTACAAGTAAAATAGAATTGAAGAGCTAGAAGTTAAAAATTCGCAACTACTTGAAGAAATTAGAACCATTAAGGATAATTAATAATAAAATTAAGCTAAATTATCAGAATCTACAAATATGCAAGTCAGTCAACAAATTAAATGTAATATTAAATTCCTCAATTTTATGATTTCTATGAAGAAAAATAATACAAATATTTCATTTTTTAATCATTTATGATAAATAGATGAAGGAATCAATGAATCAAAAGCTGAGAATTTTGAATTAGAAACATTTATTCAAGAGATGGATGATGCAAATATTTCAAACATGAGATCAGAACTAGAGAATTACTTAAAATAAAAGAATATAGAAGAATACATCAAGAGTGATTTAGAAGATTAAGAATATGGAAATGAAAATAATCATTAAGAAGAATAAGAGGATGATGAAGATGATAATGATAATGACGAAGAGGAAGTTGATAGAGAAGATGATGAAGATGATAGATATGAGCAAGATGAAGATGATCATGCTGGCAGCAGCAGCAGCAGCAGCAGTGGAGAAAGAGATGATTAATCTCATAGTGAATATATTCCTTAATCTAAAGATTAGAGAGATCATTAAGATGAAGATTTTTTATATGATAACGAAGAAGATATGTATTAATATAAACGCTCTGGAAACAACCAAAATCAAGAAAAATAAATCATGGATAAAATAATCAAAAGAGACAATCTAGATGATGAGCTTGAAAATGATTAGAATGAACCTATTGAGTATGATTCTTTCATAGATGAAATGGCTAAGAGAAAGCTTTCTAGAAAATCAGAAATAGAATTGAGAGACCAGTAATACCTAAGAGAGGAATTAGAATTAAATGGTCTTGCTAAGGATATTCAAGATATTTTAAAATAAGAAACAGATAAAACTACAGATAGACTCAAAGCTTAGTTAAAAGAAGATAAGAAAAATAAAAATGAAGATTTATATGAATTTGAAGATTTATACTGTAAATAAGATGAAGAAGATCATTTAAATGACTTAAGTAGCTAACACGATTCCAAATAACAATACTTAGATAATACACTTAAATAAAATTATAGTCTCACAGATCATTAAATACCATTTAAGTACAGAGATTAAGAAATATCAGCTATCTTATAAGGAAATAAATTAACAGATAGAACAACAACAGCCAGTGTAAATGAAGAAAAACTAAGATCTCAGTAGTAATAACTAAGCCAAAGTGTTTAGTAACCTAAAGAAAGCGATTATAGATTACGTTGGAATGGAATTATGAACAATGTTAATTAAGTGTTAAAAGGTGGAGAATAAACTGGTAATTAATAGTAACTTAATCCTTATTCATTAAAGGTGAATAGTATTTAGGAATAAAATTTTGAATAGGAAATTGAATTTTAATAGGAAGAAAATAAAGCTGAAGATAACGATTTAAAATAAACTATTATAACATAAGAGAGTGATTTCCCTGATATTTATATGTACTTAGATGATATAGGCGATAAGGTTTAATTTGTCCCATTGTCTCAGCAAGAAAATGCTCACCTAAGTGACAGTTCAATTTAAGTTAAAAAGAATCTTTTACCTGAATTTGAGCAAGAAGCCCTTCGACTTGAAGAGAAAAAACTTGAATACCAATAATAACAACTTTAATAATAATAATAAAAAATGAAAAACATAATAGGAAATGGATCTTCTTCTACCTCAACACCCACAGCATCTTCAAATATTAATGGAATTTAAAGAATTGAGAGATTGAATACTGATAACTTAGTATCAACAAAGAGCAAATATTCCTAAAACTGCGAAGAATAGTCATTCCAAAGCACCAAAACAAACTCCTAACAACCTTCATTTACTCAATATTAATTGTAGCAAGAATAAGCTAGATAAATATAAAGCAACAACTACTTCAAGGAAAGTAATGGTTCAAATAAATTTGATGCATTCCTTTCAAAGTATAGCAATCTATAAAAACCAGAAATCAATTAAAAGCATGATTAATTTAATACTAAAACCAATGATGCGAATGGCTTGAAAAGTGATAGATTATACACTTATTAAATTAATACTAATAGAGTTGATGGAAAAGATACATTATCATTTGAAACTTAATAATTTAAATATAAAAAGAATGAAGGTGAATCTGCTTTGATTAGCTCTGTTAGTGAATTAAAAGGATAAAACAATACATTAACAAATTCTATTTCTGTGTAAAATCTCTAAGTATCACAACAAAATGGATAGAAGAATACAAAGGAGGATTGTAATCTTCTTGGAGCTTTCACTAATCCAACTCTGAGTAAAATGGTAGCCACTCATTCTCAATAAAAAGAATCACAAGAAGAAGCTAATAAAACTTAACAGTCTCAAAAGAAGAACTCAGCCACTCCAGTAGCAACCATTTAATAAAACAATACTAATAATTTTACTACATCATCTACAGTTGCTGCTTCTAAAAAACCAACATCAAATGTTGATAAATCTGAAGTAATAACAAATGAATTGGATATTGGTGATGATGAAGATATTTTAGAGAAAGAAAACAAAGATGATTCGCTGCTTGATATGGAAAAATAAATATAAAAATTAGAAATGATGAATAAATTAGAAGAGGATTAAAGATTAATATAATAAAGAATCTTATAATAAAAGGATGCATCTCTTCTTTAATAATAATCATCTAATGTTCCTTCTTAATAAAATGTTGCTGAAGCCAGAAAATAATTAATCAGTTCAATAAATTTCCCTGAAGATTTCCTTAAGAAAATTAATAAAGTAAAATAATACAGCACAAGTACATCCGTTAAAGTTGAAGCATCTTATAAAAATTAATAACAATAGCATGAGCAATCTTCTTCAAACTCTTTAATTGCTGACCCTGCTTTAAATATGTAATGTGACAAATCTTAAAAAAAGAATTCTCTTTTGAAATCATCTACTTCTGAGCTAGGAATTTAATTGAAAAATATTTAACCTACTCCAATTTCTTCATTAAATACTCAATAAGAAAAAAAAACTACTACTTTTACTACTACAACTACTTAAGTTAACTCCGAATCTCAAAGTAATCAGATAGTTTCTAAACAGAATTAATCCCCTGAAATAAGCGATAGCAGTGATATCAAAAAATAAGAAGAGGAAATTTAAAAATTAGAGAGCTAAGTGGTTGATAAGAATTGAAAAATAAGCAGAATAATAAATAATCTACGAAATAATTATAAATATAATTATTAGTTTCAAAACCTCAAAAAGAAGGGAATAAACATAAAATTAATTAAAAATGTAAACAAACAAACACATCACTCATTCACCTCATTTTATGAGCTAATAAAATATATAAAATACACTCTGTATCTCTCCTATACTTATAATATATTTAATTTAAAATTAATTAATTCCTTTTTTCAATCAATATCCTCTTTACAATTTTTAAAATTTAATAAAAATGAATTAATTATTGATAAGATAAATACCTATTTCAAGTTTAATATGAATGATGGTATGCTTTAAAAATAAAAAAATATTATAGATATACTTTGTAAATTCTCTCCATTAATTGATTCTAAAAATAAGAATGTCCATTTAGAATAATCTGAACAATGAATCAACTAAAATTTGGATATTTTAATTAACAAATATTTATTATTTTATTGATAACATTTATTTTATTTTTTCACAATTAGACAATCTCTTTATTAAATGTTTAGTATAAAAATAAGAAAGGCTTAACGCGCTAAATTTTTGGTTGAAAGTTAATTATTTTTAATCAATTACATACAATTAATTACTGATATCTTGTTTAGTCATCAAATACATTCATTATTAATTCATTTGATGTTTTTAAATAAATTCAAAAATTAAAAGATATTTTTTATTGAAATTTAAAGAAAAAGAGGGAAAATTTATTTGATGAAGGTAATATTGTAAGATAATCCTTTAATATATAAATAGTTTCATTTAAAATAGACAATAAGGTATAATTTTTAATATTAATTTTCAATTCTTCTTCTTCTTTTTCTTTTTTAAAAATTTATTCTATTATATAATTTCTCAAAATCATTTTTTATCTTTTTAATATATAATAGAAAAATATTTGGATTAGAATTGATCAAAAGCAATTTCAAAAATAAGTTTTAAACATTTAAAATTAAAATAGAATTAAATTAAATAAGAAATGCAAAAAATGATTTAATTTATGAACTCGAATATAAAAACTCAATAACAAACAAGATTAAAAAAGGACTCTAATAAATACAGCAAGCATGCAAGATATCTATCTATCTACTATTAACTATTAATCAATCCATCAATCAAGATAAGAGTGTATTGGTTGGCATGTATGTATTTGGATAATTATGATTATTTGAATTATTAAGAAATGTATTTATATATTAAATTTATTTTTTAACACCCACTAATTAAGTCTTGATGACGATATAGTATTATATGCTTTCCTTCATTCATTATTTATATATATTAATAGCCAATTTCAAGTCTAATCTCTAGTTTCCCTATTATTTTTTCGGTTTTTCAAGGCTTTATTACCTAATCCTTAATAGACTCTTATTGTAGACTTATTTAATCCTATTGATGCCTAAAATAATTACTCTAAGTAAATCTATTAATAAGTGCATAAGATAGTCAATTAGAAGAAGAAGCTGGAATGAATGAAAGTACTGGAAGGATAGATATTTGTATGTATAGCTTGTTTTTTAAATGAAGGGTATAATATATTAAAGATTTGAGTAATATAAAACTTTCACTCACACTATTCAATTATCTTGATTCTTTAATTGTTCCTTTTCTTCTTGATCAAGGACTTGTAAGGCTTCATCTTCTTTGTCGTTGATAACTCTATTAGCGAAATCTTCTTCCTTATCACTACTCTCTTCTTGGATTTTATTTGAGTCGTCTTTAGCAATTGATTTCTTGGATGATTCCTTAGCAGCACTCTTCTTGGCACTTCTTTCTACAGTTGCCTCCTTGACAGCTGATGCCTTAGAGGTAGATTTTTTAGCAGAAATAGAAGCTTCCTTGGTAGTAGATTTCTTAGTAGAAACTACAGTACTAGAAGTAGAATCTTCCTTAGCAGTAGATTTTTTAGCAGATATTGCTGCAGAAACTGTATCCTTAGCAGCAGAAACAGTGTCCTTAGCAACTGAAACATTATCCTTAGCAACGGAAACGCTATCCTTAGCAACAGATTTAGAAACTGATTTAGTAGAGACTTCCTAAATAGCTTCCTTATCTTCTACTTAATCAGATTCTGGTTTATTATCTTCGGCGTTTTAGCTAGGACCATCATCTTCAATTTCAATAGCAGCTTCAGATTCTTTCTTTTCATCTTCATCTTCAATAACTTGAATTTCTGGTTAGGAATCAGGGATAGAAACATCTTAAATAACTACAGCAGGAGGTTTCAATTATTCTAGAATATCTGTTTCAACGCTATAATGTGATTTAGATTCGCTGAGATGACCCTTACGGAATAATTCACCAATAACTGTGTACAAAGTGACATCATTAACATCACGGTAATCCTCTCTAATAGTTTCGATGATCTTTTCAGCGGTTAACTTGGTTTTACTGTCTTAAATAGTCTTTCTAACAAGCTCTTCAAGGTCAGCTGGTAAAGCCGATTTTTCTTCTTCAGTTTTCTTTTTCTTTTTGGGGATAGACTTCATAGGAGTAGTAGGCTTATCGCGGCCAGAAGAGGTTTGATGGGAGACCTTGGTTTCCTTTTCTTTAGCCTTTTCCTTGATCTTTTAATCTTTTTTCTTCATGGGGGTAGCATGAGCACTTTCTGATTCACTATCACTAATTTAGATGACTTCACTTTGCTTACCATTACCCTTTCTCTTCTTGGTAGCCTCAGCCTTTGAAGAGTCTTCTTTAGAAGGTCTTCCTCTACCCTTGATAGGAGTCTTTTCAGGACTTTAACTGGGGGATGGGGTTCTATTGGCTCTCTTCTTACCAGGACCACTCTTAGAACGAGGAGGTGAGACAGCCTTCTTAGTGTTCTTTGTAGTCTTCTTGATAGGAGAAGGAGAAGGACTAGGAGAATGCTTTCTCTTGTTGGAGACAGGACCCTTCTTGGGAATAGGCTTAGTGTCTTTCTTGCCGGCTTGAGAAGCAGACTTAGATCTATTGTCACCCTTAGAGGGTTTTGAGGTTGCTGAAATACTTCTTGTTTTACCCATACCTGTTTTTAATAATTATGTTAATAAAATGTAATGAGGGAGCCATTTTATTTGCTGTGTTTTTGAATTGATTTATCATTTTGTAGAATCATAAATCTAGAATGTAGTTAAAAAATATAATCAATAGCGATTCATCATAATGGGAGTCCAAAATTGTTAGAAGTGTTAGAGAAATGGATGAAACAATTGGGGTGAAGAGGGAAAATGGAATTGAACTGGTACTTTAGAGTTGGAATTGAAGGAGAAAGAGGGGTATAAAATATGGTTTGTGTGTGAATCTTATGTTGATAAATCTACTTGAAGATAATTTCTTCTTGTTATTTATGGATTGTTTTCTATGTAAAAAACTGCAATTAATTACCTTGATTATTAGATAGTTGTTATTAAATGATTAATCAACACTTCTTTTTTATTAGATAGATAGATGCGATAGATCAATTCTTTATTTACTTTGCTTATTTGCTTGATCCTTTTGTATTTTCTTTTTCTTTTTTGCTTGTTCTATTTATTTTTAATTATTTCTTTTTCAAATTATCTTAATCAAATTTCATGTTTCTTCAAATCTCACATTTGATTGGACAAATCTTTTTTGATACGGATTTCATCTCCCCTCTTCTCCTTCTTTTCAAATTTCAATTCCCTTCCCCTTCTTTTTTTTTTCTGCTCTTTTTGGTCTACTCAATAACATTTATCAATTATTTCCCATTCTCTATAACTTTAATTTCTTCATATCAAATTCAGATTCTAATCTCGCATTATAATAAAATACCATTTCTCTTCCCATCTGCTATTTTTTTCTTTAAATTTAATAATTCCCTCCCCTTCCTAATCAATTAAAATTTGTTTTTTTAAATATTTAGTCAAAACACACTCATTTCTTAGAATCAGTCTATTCTTTTAAATGTTATTTCTTTTTTTATATTTAAAAATTTAATAACTCTAATTCATTCATTTGAAATTAGCTACTAACTTATTTACCTTTATATGAAACCTCATTATATTATAATTATTATTTTAATAAATAATAAAGTTAGTTAGTTATCACAAAAATTCTTTATAACAATAATTAGCAGTATTCTTTCCATTATATTACCTTTTCTAAAGAATTTTGAAAACTCATTTTTAAAGCAAAAATTTTAAATTAAAATATTGTTATCAGTTACAAATGCTAATATTTCATAAACGAAATAACATATTCATGTAATTAATTTCATATTTAATTTGAAATTAAAAAAAATACAGCATGAAGGGGTAGCTTATGAAAATTTATTTGATTTTATTGTTGTTTGTAATTTTATTTCTTATGTTGTTTGATTTCTAATTATGCTTTTAATCTGCTGTTTGTAGTATTTTTTTTCTTCTGTTTAGTATCTATCATTTTTTTCTTAATTAATCTCATTTATTTAATTCTTTTCTTTATTGATTTTATTATTTTACTTTTATCATTATTTTTTATTTTTATCTTTTTCTTTCTTTTTAATAGAGTCTCTTCTTGTCCTAGTCTTCTCTTGAGTGTCTGAGTGCTCTTCTATCGTCTTTTCTGCGTAGATTTTACCTAAGGGAATAAGACATTTGAAAGATAAGAGGTGGAATAAGAAGAAGACATTTTGATAGTATCGACTTTGCTTTTTTATTATACTATCGGATGATGCATTTTTAGAGGCTTTTATTCTTCCGGGAAAGGTTCACAAACCATTTTAAAATGACGGGATTAAAAACTAATTTCCTTTTAAAAACATTAAAAGCATATATGCATCATTAATACTTTGTATATTATTATAAGCAAAGCCGATTTAGATCACATTTAACTTTAAATGAATATTGCTTAATGAATCGGGGAGTGGATTGATTTAAAAACTATTAAGCAATTTTCATCTAAAATTGGGTGAGACCATCCCACTCCTATTATAAAGCCCGGGTGAGTGAAAAATGAGGGCTCTTGGAAGACATGCAGAACTTAATTTAACGATTTAAAAACTTCCTGGATAAAGGTATTGTAGGGGTATTAAAAACTTTTTCGATCCTTTTATATTTTTTTTCGTTCTGAATGTCTTCCGCCTAAAATTAATTATAAAGAGAAGAAAATTAAAATATCTTCTTTTCTTCTTTTTTCAAAAATTTGAAAAATAAATTACCTCCAAAATCTTCTTCAAAATATTAGATAATTAATTAATAATTTTTTATTTTTAATCTTAAATTGGAGTGTTATTCTCACATCTAATAAATTAAGTATAAATTTTCCTCTGTATAAAAGCCAAACTCTAATTTATTGTGTGTTGAGAAATTGATAATATCCTAAAATATTATTCCTATTTGTCTAAGTTTAATCATAAATCAATCTTAAAAAGGATTTTTATTCATTTAGAAAAGTAAATTGGAAAGATATATTAGTAATAAATAAAGAAATAATAAAAATTAAATTTAAATTTAAAATTAAAAATATTTCATATTATAACTTAGCAAAAGTTATTTTAAATTTAAATTTATTATTATCATAATAGTACTGTTTGAATTAATTATAATTTAGTAATAATTTTAAATAAAGATTATCCTCAAGTAATAAATCATTATTTCTTCTTCTTTATTTTTATTATTACAAACCTATATTATTATTAACTTTTAAGAATAAAAAAATTGGCAAAATAATTAAGTATTTATTTATTTATTGATTTACTTTAAATAAGGAAAAAATGATAAAATAATTCAAATTTCATATTTAATATAACTTTTTTTCATTTTCTAAGTAGTTTTTCTTTTCATTTAACATTTAATTATCTAATTTCCCCAATATTTCTTCTTAATTAAGGAATTTTTGTATTTTTTTAATTCTTTTTATTTCTAAACAAAAGGAAATAGGCAAGGAAGAATTCAATTTTTTAAGTGAAATTTATAATAATTAATAATTAAAAAAAAGAAGAAAAACTAAAAGTGAAAAAAATAAAAGTAAGAAGAATTTAATGTGAATTCTTCTTGAAGTTTTTAAGGTCACTACTTTAAAATGTTAAATAGTGAATAATAGAATAGCTTAAAATTTATTAAATGATAGAATTACTAAGTTTTTAATACTCCTTAATCGAATTAAACCATTAAGTTTTTAAAAATTCTGTCAAATTGTATATTTATCTCCACAATAATACATTTGATATACTATCAATTTAATAAAAGTAAAATGCTATTCGACCCCGGACCCTATTAAATACCCGCTATAATGTGGAAAATTCTCTCTTAGTAATCTTAATATATAAAAAGTATTTTTTAAGCTAGCTAGAACAATTATTACAGAGGCAATTGAGCGTGGAATCTTCTTGAGAATAAAAAGAAAAAAGAAATAAATTAAAAAAAGAAATAATAAAATAAATAATAAAAAATCAGATAAATAATAAAAAATAAAAGAAATAGATTAAATTAAGATTATAAGCCAACAAACAAACAAAAATAATAAAATAAAAACTAAAAGCAAGAAAATAAACTAAATAAACAGGAAGAAGAGGAATTAGACTAGTTAGTTCTATTATTTTTCATTTTTTCATTTAGAATTGATATAACTTCTAAACATACTTAAGAATTTGAATTTTATTTATTTGTAATTTATTAGTTTTAAAAATTTTATTTGTAAGATTAGCAATTAAAATTAGTTGCTAAAAAAATATATTTTATTGTTTTTTTAGCCAATAAATATCTCTAAATAAATATTTTTATATCATATTTTTAATGATTAACAAGTTAAATAGATGATTTATTCAAATCAAATTATTATCTTTGAATTTTATCTATTTAGAGTAACAGAAAAAATATTTAACAATAATTAATAAACTGGACTTGATTGAATAGAGGGTTATTGTATATAAAAAAGAAATAAGGTTTAGATCCCATCTTAAAAAGAATCAATAAAGTTTTTTCATATGAATAATTCATAGAGGCTTCTTCAGTAATAAAGAGTAATAGAAAATAAGAAAGTTTAATCTCAATGGCTTAAAGGAATGACGAAGTAGGAGTACGAGGAATTCATTACTAATGCATTTTACTTAGAAAAAAGATTATCGATAGTGGCATAATTGAAAGAAAATTCTGCTCAAATGCAATAATTGGAAACAGAAATATTGAATTTATAAAGAGTGAAATACACATACGAGTACATGAAAAACACAAAAATGATTTCTGGAACGAATGATAGCAAGTTTGATAGCAATTTAGATCCTAATAAATATTATGAAATGGAAAAAATAGGTAAAAAAATAAATTGTTTCTTAAAACATCAAAAGTAATTAGTGGTTTAAAAATGAGTCAGTTTAGGAATTTAAAAAGCAATATAGATTTTAAGAAACTCTGTTATTTTAGCATTAAAATACTAGTATTTTTTAATAAAATTCTTTTTTAATGAAATATAAAGGCAAAAAAGGTGGAGGAATAGTGAAGAGATCAGTCTTTATTAAAGGATAGACAATATTTTAAGCAAAAAGTAAATAAGCAAACAAACAAGAACTCTTTTTTTAATATGAAATTCTACTTATTAAAATATTCTAATTATTGCCTATTTTTATGAAAAGATTTATAATCAAAAAATCCTGTTTCTAGGCCACTCGATTTCCCTCAATCCTTCACTCTTGAGACGTTTGTAACTATCAAATTATTAAAAATATTTATTTACAAATCTAATAAATATCTATCTATTAATGCTAATACTAAATAGCTAAGCACTGTTTATTTACTTAGAATAATATTTTATTATCTTTAAATAGGATGATTATTAAAATATAGCTAGCTAGTAAAAACTCAAAGAGGTTGCATGGTCTAAATCCTCAATGTAAAAATAAGCTCGTTTAGTGTTACATTATCCAAATAGATAGAAAGGGATAGCTGTATATTTTGATACTAACGAATAGGCAAGGATGATAAGGGATTATCTAATTAGCAGTAAATAAATTCATTAAGATAACATTTATTTAACATTTTTTAGTTAAAATATTAAAGAGTTAACCTTAAATAAAATAATCTATTAAATTACTTGCTAAGGGATTCTACTCCAAGGTTGCATAAGGGGTAATTTATATAATTCTATTATATATAGTTATGATAATGAATTTAATTTCTATTAAAAGTTCAAAGAAGTATTAAAAGAGAACTTTGATTACCGCTAGAAGAAGAGAATAGAATCTTTGAAAAACAATGATTTTTTGAAATATAATGATTAAATTGTAGTAAAATGCTTTACAAACACTATAAACTTAATATGTTAATACAAAAGAGCATAGCATCTATATAATTAAGAAATAGAAATTTAGTAAATTAAACAGCAATAAGAGCATGATTAAATGATAATGGAATAACAGAGAGACCAATTTATTAATGAAGAAATGTTCTCTAGATAGTTTCAAAGAGCGAATTCATAAAATGAAATTTCAAGTCATAATAATAGATCAAATGCATCTGCTTATCAAAATTAAAATGATACCTCCTAGTAGCAAAGAAAACAGCTGTGGTTGATTAATTAAAATTAATTATTTTAGTAATTTGATAGGGAGGTATTTAGGTCTTTTGTTTATACATGGAAAAAAGCAGCCATGAAAAAGAAACAGGAAATGGAGTCCTCCAAAAAAACACTTATTTTAACTTTCTAAGAAATAGAATTAGAATCAAAGATAGATTTGATTAAGCCAATCCTTTCTATAGTTCTAATTAAGGTATTGAGATCATAACTTTAAATATGAGACTTATGAATTTATTTCTTAATAGGAAAGTGAAGGAGTTGATCTGAGAGTAGTGAATGATTAATCAGTTGCTACTAATTAAGAAGGAGTTTATTACACAACGGAATTATAATGCAAAGTGAAGAATAAAGTAAATCCCACCACAATCAGTTGGTATTTATATAATACAGATAATTAAATATTTCAATCATAACCACACTATATGGGTCCTAGCGAAAGCTTGATTATGCCTTACTAAAATACTAATTAAGCCAGGGATAATATATTTAGCTATGAAATGAGAATTTCTAATTATGAAATGAATGACTCTATCGTGATCGAGTTAAGAGACCAAGGCTCATCTGACAGATAATAAAAGGCAAAAGGAAAGTTTTACTTCTCTGAGTTATGCAGTGATTAAGGCACTGGAAAGAGGAATTGGATAAACTTAGATTTTAGGAATTTTCTATTTAGTTAAGATACATAATTACCAATTATTAAGCTTGATAGCTTTTTCACTCCCTCCTTAATACCCGAAGCTAGGAACTTTGAAGACATTATTACTTATTATGTCGATTATAATCTTGCCTTTGTTGATCCAGTTTATGGAGAATATATCTAATTCCCAAACCTAACAAAAAAACAAATAAAAATAGTTCAAAAAACACTTGAAAAGAAAGAAATTATCAACGATGAACTAAAATTTATGAGATTAACCGAGTATTAAGAAATCTTTACCCTTAAAAAATTAAAAATAAATGCTATTCTTAAATTTAATAAGTAAATCTCCACTGAAAATGCTCGTTTAAAAAAGAATATTGACTTGATCGTTCAATTACAAGAACTGTTATTAAAAGTGAGAGAAGCTAACACTCCAACGAATAGCAATCTATTGCACCCACCTAATTCTCCTACTAGAAAACTTTACTCTGACGATGAAAAGTAATTACTTTCTAGAAGCTGCTAATTTTATTAATTATAATTATTTTTAGAGATGATCTAGGCAGTGTTACTCTTAGTAAATTACTTTCAGAAAGAAAAGCATGGAGATAAAAGTGTCCTTAAGCTTATACTCTTCTTGAAGATATTTGTAGAGAAGGTAATAAATTATTAAAATGATATAATAAAGTAGTTTCAATTTACTGACTTAATTAATAATTACTATATTTCCTTTCAAAAAAAATAATTATTAGTAAAATTAATTTTATTAAAATACCTTTAGGTATTCCAAATTACATGAGAATGTAAATTTGGAAGAGTTTAAGTAGAGTTTAAGAATTAAAGATGATTTCCGAGAGATCATGGTCTTAATTCACTAGTATTAGAAATTATTATAGCCATAATTAAGTAGATTTAAAAACTGCTGCTGATGAGGATGTTCACTTTACTCTATATGAACACTTTTTGAGAGGATCTATAGAAACTTATTTAGTACTTCAATAATAAATCAGAGATGATATTAGATCATATTTAAATAAACAGAAGTAGAGGTCTGTTCATACATTAACTATGAGCTAAATTGAAAATATTATGAATGCATTTGTAATTTGGAGTATAATTATTGGGACAGACTCCAATTCTTCTCATTTTGCTTATATAAACTATTCTGCAGAATTGATTGACATTTGTGATAAGATAGGTCTTTACTATATCAGTCAATCTCTTGCATTTGTAATATTTATTTTATTTAGTCCCCTTTATCATATAATATTATTTGTTAGGATGAAATAGATTCAACAGAAGAATCAATAGAGTTTAAAAAAGAAGAAGAAGTGTTTTGGTTACTCGTTAGTTATGTTTATTTTATTTTAAAAAGCTATTATAAATTTAATCCAAACATGTAACACGAAGGAATGAGAAATTCCTTAAAAATAAAGGACTACATGCCTAATATGTTCCCTCCTCTTCAAACTAACAAGCTTGTTGGCCTAAAAGCCGAGCTTCTACTCTTAAAAATACTAATAAAAGAGAATATTCCTGATTTAGCAATGAAATTAAATGAAATTAGTCTACCAACAGAACACTATTTTGCATCTCATTTAATCACTATGTTCGTTAACATGTTCAACACTGACATCGTATTTAGAATTTGGGATATAATCCTATTTGAAAGTGCACTTGAGCACGAAGTAATTTAAGTTTCATTTTTATCTTCTTTATTGAACTAAGTAACTCATAATTAATCTGATAACTACTTTTAATAAAGGGACATACTAATATTCTTATGCTCTCAGTTATAATTACACTCCTATAATATTCTAAAGAAGATATTTTAAGATGTTCAAAGGTTTCTGAAGTAGAAATGGTTTTAAAGCTTCACGGTAAATAATTAGTAATATAGACTCATTTCATTTATTCAATTTTTTAAATAATTTATTTAGGTTTCTTTGTAATCCAATCCAGCGATTTTATCAAGTAAGTCTTAGAAAATAAGAAAAAATTTGTAGAAAAATTAGCATTCTACTTAAATATACTATTGAATTTGGAAGACGAGTTGAAGATTCACTACAACTCCAGATTAGTATTAAATTTGCAGATCAATCATTATGTAAATGCTAAAAGCGAATTTGATAAGTGTGATTCAATTCAAATTGATGAAACTTCCAGAATTGTTGAGAAGTTGAAAGAGAGAGATAACAAGAGAAAATATGCTATGGATTAAAAGACCAGTCAAGATCCTGATGATTCTCTAGAAATTCCAGATCAATTTGATGATGATAACGAAAGAGAAATGTATCAGCTCGTTGATAATAAATTCTTAAATCATATGATGAATAAAGCAGCTTAGTCATAATAGAATAATATCAACACTATGGGTATCTTATTTTATCATTTTATGTTATAATTTCTTATAAAATAATTAATTACTTACTCTATTACAATTATCATTAAAGGAGGAGGAGTTGGATTGATGACGTAAGGTGATTAATACTTGAATATAAACTATGTGACAAATACAATGAATCTTACAAATTAAACAACGAATAATTTTAATTTAGATTTATTTAACCAATATCAAGATGTTGATTACTAAATCCATCAACAATAAGCACCTCAATTGACAATTTTCAGAAAACCTCAACTCAGAAGAATATTCCTATATCTTCATAAGCTGAAACTATTTTGGGCTGAGAATACAGAAATAGTTATGGAAGTAATTTATGAATAACAAACAAAGTAAGATATAAAAATTATAGTTGATACATGTATCTTTTTAAATCACTATGAAGAATTCTAATTCATGGAAGGATATGATAAAATCACAATTCGTCTCTATGAAGATCCTAAGACCCTTAATACAGAATACTAAGGTGAGAAGAGAATAATAAAAGAAGGTGTAATAAATCTAAATTATTTCTACCCAGATTATTTAATTAAAACAAGTTTACTGTTAGACGATTGCTGCAGATAAAAGCAAGCAATTCATAATTACACAACAAGCGAGATTGATATCTCTTTAATTCTTCTTTCTGATAAGTATACTCAATAGATGCAATCCCCCTTCCCAATTAATAACTTACCTTTTTCAACATTGAAAAATTAAGCTAGCATTGCTCTATAAAATCACCCTACAAAATTAGTTAATTACTTGTTCAAAATTGATGATAAAACTAAAACTACTGATTATAATGCCCTTAGATAATTCTTTAGAGCAGATATTTAGAATATTCCTATTTTCAATTCTATCTCTCATTATTCATTTGAATCTTCATAAAAGATTAATTGGAGGCTTAGTAAGAAATTTGTATTTTTTAAATAAAAAACAATTAAATTAATTATTTAAAATCAATTAATTAATCTCAATTAAATTATATAAATAAAATTTTATTATAGACTCCGAAACTACTTATGAAAATATGAAAATGTTCCTAAAGATAGCCTTAAATGATGGTAGTATTAGTGGGTTAAGTAATGTCAATTTTTTAAAGACTGTTTATGATTACCATATTATCAATAGTCCAAATAAGACATTCTATTTTGTAGACTTTATGATTGTAATAATTCTTTATGCTCCTTCAACCTTTAAATAAAAATTGAGTCTCTGTTTTGATCTTCTCCAAGTCTTTGATTCTTCAAGAGATGGTAATGAAATATATAATAATACCCGTCTGTTGATAATTAATCATCTTTTATGTAATAAATAGAGGAGCAATTAGTTCATGTGAATAGCGTATTAGAATTTGTGAAGTACTTGTATGACTTATTTATGATTTACATACCAGATAATTAAATTTATGATATGGTTGAGTATGCTATATTAGGTTCAGTAAATGGAATAGTGAAAGCAGAATTAACAGTACGAGATAATAATAATATAGTGATAGATGTTACAAAGGAGTTAATAAATATGCAAAACTAGAATAACTTATAAGTCAAAGTAGGAAAAATTAAATGACTTTAATAATACTTTTATTAAAATATTTTTTAAATTTTTAAAAAGTGCAAGGACTTATTTTTAGGAAATAGCACTCATTTATCAATTTTGAAGAATGTATTAGATGAAAAGATTAAGAATTAAATTGAAGGACTAAATAATTCCTAATACATGCTCAACATAAAGTATAGAGTGGAAGGATTATTAACAAAGTTTACTTGTTTAATTGATAAAGATTGGAAAGTAACTAAGCGTATAATTCTTGATAAGAGACCTGATCTACCCTATAAAAAGCCAGATGAGTAATGAAATATATAAAAAATTTTAAAATAAATTAATAATTAAATATTATTAATGATAAAACAGTACTCAACCTATTTAGTAGATTATGCACAGCAATGAAAATCTGATATCATTATCTAATTAGAATCTTAAAATTTCTAAAACTTAATTCATTGAAGTTATGGAGAAAATTCCTATTCTAAGATACTTAGTTAACTTTTAGAATACAATCACTCAAGTTACAAATGTTTCATCAACGTTAAATCAAGATTAATTTGCACTTCCTTCAAGAAAGATTCTCATAAATCAAATACAAGTAAAATCTACTTATTTATCAATAAAAATAAAATTTATTTTTTTGTTTAGGTAACCTTCACAGTGATGGTGAATAATAAAGCATTTATTATAATAAATGCAACAGATGATAGATAAAAGAGACTTATGAGTTTTAGATTAAATTAAAAATTAAAGCATCATATCAAGCAAGATATAGAAGATTCAATTCTTGGGGCTGGCCCTTCCTTGTCAAAAAAATAAAGTACAGTAAATTAAAGTACAGATTATGTATAATAGCCATCTTTCGAGACTCTTCAATAAATAAATTAGAATTTAATAATTGAATTAAAATAAAAGAGATAAAATATTCAATTCAACAATAATCGCCCTGATATAAAACCATTTAATTTTAGCAGCACGGATTTAAATTCAGCAATTACTTAAAAAGTCTAATTCTCATTCTTTACTGGATTAGAAGAGGTCCTTCTCATAATTTAAAATTTAATTCTTCAAGAAACTATAAGCTAGCTTGATATAGGGTAAACATCTCTTTTAGCTCTTGACTTTGATAAAACATGTCTAGAGCTATATCTATAAAACTAAAAACTAATTGAATACAAAGAAAAATCAATTTATGACTTTGCTCTTATTCATTCGAATTAAGTAAGTTTACCAATTTAATTTTCATATTTAATTTTAATTTAAAAATAGAATCTTAATTTTAAAATGGTTTACTCTTATAATACTCCTTCTAAAAACAATGTAAATGTCGAAGAAAGAAGAACTAATTAAATATTCCAAAATGATTCAGAATTCAATTAATTGGCTAAGTTTAGATACTCCGAATTCCTTAGTGAATACATGCCTTGCTCAATTGAAATGAAGCATACATCTACTAAAAAAATGAAAAATTTAAATAATGAAATTTCCTATTTCATAGTTAGATTTAAGCATCTGCAGAAAAGTAAAATTAAATAACTTTAAATAATAACTATCCTATAAAATTCCTTAATATAATATCATAATTAGATCTTTTTTTCAAAAAACCAAATGATGTGCTCATTATCAGTAAAATAGATTTAAACGAATTGGAGGAAATAGATTTCTAAGTAATTTAATTTATTTATTTATTTTCAATTAATTAATTTAATATTTTAAAATAATAGTAGGAAATCAACGACGAACTTGTAAACATCTGAAATAGCTATTCTCAATTAATTAATTAATTATTCTTATAAATATAAATATCATCCATCCATCCAATGAATCAATCCTATAAATAATTTTTGTGTTTTATATTTATTAATTTTATGATTAAAATCAAAGTTAAAAAAAATAAAAAGAATAGCAATAATTGTTTCTTATAATTTTTTTTACAGAAATTTAGAATTAATACTACTCATATATTTTAGTTAAGTGACTATTAAAATAATTTTCAAGATCATAGTATATATTTATACTTAAATTAATAAATGGTCTTTTCAACATTCATATAAATTAAATTGAGCTTTTTACTAATCTCATCTGCTTATATGCAGAATTTTTGAATGACTATTGATCTATATTTTAACCATTATGCCTTTTTTATTTTTATTTGATTATTTAATTAAAAAAGAGTTAATTAGATAGATAGGTGCTTATTTTATAAAAAATACCCTAAATATATCTAGATTGAATTTAAATATTCATACTGTCTAATCAATTTGCCTAAGCTTGCCTTTCCCATCTCATAAATGAAATTACTCCTTTAATGATATAATGATTTAATTAGCTTATAGAATGAGCAAAATTAATAATAAAATTTACTCAAAATTTAAATTAATATTTTTGAGATACTTGCAATTTTAAATAAGAGACAATAGATTATAAGCGCCTTAATATTAAATCTAATTTAGCCTTATGTAAAAAAACTTATAACACTATTTAATAATTTTATTTTTTTACCCAAAATCTAAGTATAAGTAATTTAACTTAGTGCATTTACTAATACCTTACCCTAAAATTGTTGGACCTAACTGTCTAATATTGTTAGAACTTTATTAAATTAATTAATATTCAAAAATAAATTAAATTATTCAATTAATACTCACTCTATGCTTATTGTAATTCTGCTCAATAAGATACATTAGCCAATACCTTAACCTAATATATTAACTCCTTCATCTGTTAATCTATTATTACTTTTTTTTATTTTAAAAAATAAAATAATGAATTTTGTAATAATAATAGTTATTACTTAATTTATAGTACTAAGAAATTCAAAATGCTACAATTTTTAATACCAAGACCTATTTCGGATAGCCCTTAATCTCCAATATTATTAAAACTAATATAAAAATTTAAAATACAACCTTAAAATATGCTTTTTAAATATAAATACCCTAAATTAAGTAGTAATGCAGAGAGATATTTAAATTTAGCAATAGCTTAACCTAAAGCAGAAGCTGCAGTTTGGTCAATTTTATTTGCACTATTTTATTATTAATTATTCAATTTAAAGAAAAAAAAGAAAATATTACTTCATTTCGAGACTTAAGTAATTAATCTTCAAACACTAATTAATACTATTTACAAATTCAATAGTATTAATTATACCAAGTTAAGCTCCTCTAGATATATTTGGAATAAATAATTTAATTTTTTTTTCAGATTAAAGATTTACCTTAAATTAAGACTTAAGTTGGTAAGATTGGTGCACATATTTAGTGTATCATTTAATTTTTTTATTTCTGATTATTAAAGTCTTTATTATATTTTTTAGATTATTGGATTTTACTTCAAAATTTTCTGAATTTTAGATTTGTTTGTTAAGATGATTTAATGTAATTATGAATGAATTATTATCTAATCATCTAACTAATAGTAAATTAAAATTAATTAATTAATAGAAATGATTAGACGACATTTACTTCTTTATAATTCTTATTTTTTATATTTTCTTTAGATCAGATTTTTCTAACTTTTAATTAAGTAAAATGAATTATTTTTATATTTTTATTATAGAATTGTATAATTACTTCTTCAATGCTTTCTATTTACTTATCTACAGTGTTAATCATTTTAAATTTTATTTTTATTATCTAAGAAGAATATTGAGGTGGCAACTTATTAAATATTTACTATGCATTAACACCTACCTACTGGCAGCAAATCTATACTATAGCGAAGACAAATATCACTATAGTTAATAACAATCTTAAAGCAATGCTTGATTTAGATTCATTAATAAAAAATATTAAATTAAGGGTATTAAGTTTTATCAGAAATCTATTGTTCCATATTAATTCATAGTTTAATAAAATTTTATTTAAAATATTTCATTCATTTAGAAATTTATGTTAATTTGAAATTCAAAATAATCTTAAAATAATATTATTAAAATCTTTTAAATTTTAATATGAATAATTGTGAATCTTTGAATAAGAATTGATTAATGAACTTCTATTTTTTATCAAAAGAAAATAATTAAGAAAAATATAAGGAAACTATTATTTAATTAGTAATTTTTAATCGATTTAATAAATCAATTATCCATAATAAAAATAAAATAAAATAATTTCCTAACCATTCTAAACAAATTCATAAAAACTTGTACTGTATTATGAAAGATAATATTATTTCCTTCACCTTTTTAATTTAATTAAATTTTTTAAAATTTTAATTTTAAAATAATCTAGTTAGACATCTTATTGAAAGAAATAGATGGGATTAAATCTTTTAAAAAGAATAAATGAATCAATATAACATCTATCCTTAATTCCAGAAAAAGGAATATTGTTACCATTATAATTTATAAATTATTATAATAAATCTAGAGATTAATACTTTTAGAAATTTTGAAATTATTAACAAAAAATCCTAATGAAACTATTTATTAAATAAAATTTAATTTCTATCTAATGTGAAATAGTCAACGTGTTTCTTCATATTTTTTACTTTCTATTAATCATAAAAAGAGTCAGCAGAGAGGTAATTAATTTGTTTAAATGTTTAAAAAAATCTTCCTCTCCTCACATTAAAACTTCTAAGAATGTTGATATATTTTTAATTCTTTTCTTTTGATCAAATACCTATTACTTTATGGATGAAATGGCTTCAAATTCAAATTTTATCTCGTTATATTTATTTCTATTTAAATATTTTGAGTATATTTCAAAATATCTCTGCTTAGTAAGCACAAGTAAACAAGTAAGCTGGGGAAATTGTAAGAAAATAAATAATAAAAGATATATTTTTGAAATTTGAAGGAGAGGATTATTAATAATTGAAATGAAGTATGAACAAAATGAGTATAAATAAAGATATTTAGATAGATAAATACAAAAGAGATAGAAGAAGTTTATTTAATAGTATGTATATAGATTGTTATAGTATGGACAAATAGTATTTTTAAGTAAGAAAAGGGGATGATTTCCTTAATATTATTAAGTTTTCTATAGAAGTAGTATAAATATTTAGTTTTTTAAACCTTTTCGTCATTTTAAAGTCATCATCCTCTAATCTTTTTTGTAAATTATCCTCTTATTATAAAGAATTTGTTATGAGAGTTTGAGTAATTAAATAAGTTAATTATGATGGCTTTATTCGTTTCTTAATATGGTTGTATTTTAAGATTGTATTCTAGGGATTTAGAAATAAGAGTATAGGTATAGATATTTCTTATAAAAGAAATGTCTAAGTAGTGTTATTTCATTAATTGAAAGAATGATGCAAATGTTGAATTTTTTATGATTTGAAATAATTTAAAACTTATTAGTGCAAGTAATTAGTATCTATCTAAGATCAATATGATGCAACAATCAAAATATACTGAGTTAATTCCCCAAAGAAAGGAAGTTAGAAAGAATAAACTTTTTTCTTATTTATCAATCAAAAATGATCATATTTGAGAGAGAAAGATGGTCAATCAAAGTTTAACTCAATTTATTAAGAGCTGTCATCATCAGAAGAGAGGCAGAACATCTACTCAACATATTCGCTAGTCTCGTCCTTAATCAGGAAGTCTTATTCATCTTAGATGATATTTTAAGGATTGTTAACTCCTTATATTTGTAAACATTCTTCTTAATCTTCCACAAAGAATTTGTTAAGAAAAGGTTTTTCTTTTTCATGTTAACTCTCTTAGTAATTTTGATGGAGGGAGAGTCTCTCAAGCAAAAAAGCCATATCGGAGAAGATACCTTGAGAAGAGAACTACTCGCTTTTCCTTCTGCTGATTTGGTATCTACTGATATTTTCACAAATGATGGGCTTGACAATAAGGGTTATGTTAGACTTAATAGAGAGCAGGTCTTAGAGTTAGTCATTGTTCATGAGTTGTCTTTTGATTTTGTTTAAGGGGTGTCTGTATTGCAACTCAAAATATGCTGGTACATTCTCAAAGTTCTTCATAATGAAATTACAAATTTTATTCAATTGAATATTTTAGGCATCGTTGAATTTACGAATTTATTTGTTGTATTGAATTTTAATCACAGCCATTTCAATTTTTTTATTATTTTTCTAATTTATTTATTTACTTTGTATTATATCTTTATTTCGTGGTGCAAAATATGTTTATAGTTTAACTCTTTACAAGGCAGTCAGATTGCTTTGGAGGAAGCGCTTTCAGATAAATTGTTAATTTTAATGATTAAAAAGAGTTTTTTTATTATTTTTTTATCTATTTCAACGTAGGAATTGTTTCTAAGTTGTGTAGAACTTGCTTTGAAGTTAGGTGGATTTTGGCAAGTAATTATCGATGATTTTTTGAGGTATTTACTACACCTTCTTATCTTTCGATAAATTTTATATACTAATTATTTATTTTGTGTGAAGAATTTTTTGTTTTCTTTGTTTATTAATTATATTAATTACTTTTTGTCTAAGTAAATCACTTGACTAATCTCCCAGATAGACTGATTTTTACCTTTTTGCACAAATAACTATATTTGTTCTAATTAAGGATTCACTTCAAATTTGCTTTAATTATCAGAATTAAATTAACACATTTGAAAAAAGAATAAAGAAAAGGTCAGCTAATAGCTCATAAATTATTTTTGAAAATTCTAGAAGAGTATAAAAATTAATCATTATTAATCTTACTTAATTAAAGTGATGCTTTGGAATATACATAGGAATAAAGAAAGTTAATTAAATTCTTCTAAGAAGTCTATGGAATCTATGTATTAATTATGTTTGCATATTATGTATTCAACTTAGATTATTTCAATCACTCTCAGAATATTAATAAAAAAGTACATTTTTATTAAAAAATAAATACCTTATTCCCTCCGGCGCTAATATATTTTGTTTTTTTGATAATTTAATATAAAATTTTGTTTAAATGCTAAGCATAAGCGGATGAATATATCAGTCAATATTCCTCTTTTTTTCTTATTGGAATACTTCCTTAATCTAGACTAATTATTAAACTAATTTTGTAAAACATATAAAAAGGAAGAATAGAATATCATAAAAAATTATTAAAGAAGAATAATTAATAAATCATTCTAATATGTCTTGATTAAAGAAGAAAAGAATCAAATTCCATTATAGATAGATAGATCGTTTATATAGAAAAAATTAAGAATATTCAAGAAGATTTTTCTCATATTTTTTATTCTATTCTTTTTAAATTCAGACAGTCAGGATTTTTTCTTGCTGAAATAGATTTTAAAAAAAACCTGTTAAACTTAAAGTATAATGTATGTTAATAATAAATATATCTTATTTTTCTCTATTGCAAATTATTGTAAAGAATTATAGTTTTAATTTTAGTTTGCCAATTCTTCTAAGTTAATTGATAAATTAAGCTTACATCAGGATATGATTAATCATCACACACACGCACATACCTTTTTTAACTTTAATTAATTTTATATACATATGTAGTTATATTGAAATATATAGTATCCTATTTAATTTCATCCTATCAATTGCTAATACATACTTTAACATGCTTAATTATCATAGTTAGTCTTATCAAAAATCATCTTTTGAAAATATTTCTAATTTTAAAATTAAAAAATTCAGTAATATTTAATATTTTATAATTTAACTAAAATGCAAGAAGAAAATTGCTAGTTTCTCTCCTTAATCAATTTTAAGTCTTATCTTTCAAAACTTCTTTTTTGATTTGATTCTAATTTCTTCAGAAATTTTATAATTATAATTAATTAAAAAATTATTAAAAGCTATTTATGCTTATGAAAAGTGATAAGTTTTTTAAGAAGAGAGATTAGAGTGTAAAAGCATAGATAAGTTTAAATCCATTCGGTAACAAGTTTTTCAGGCAATATCTCTGTACAATGCCACCTGCGTCTATTGCCCCTATCCCCATAAAATCGAATATCTATGCTAATACCTTTATCTCTATATATCTCATGGGTCATGATTAATTCATCCATCCAAAGTAATCGTTAGATAACTTTGCTCTGACAATGAGATCTCAAAAAAAACCCACCATCGAAACTTTCCCTCTTTATCCCTCTCATAAAAAACTTCGAAGTAATGAAGATGAGTTGTATCAAATTGTTATAATAATGTTTCTCTTTTTTAAAGGTATCATTCATAAATGTTGCGAGACTAACACCTATTCTCTTTTCCAAAAAATTTTATATACTAACCCCCCTAGCAAGCTGAATATCATGTCATGTCTAATTATAAGTTGAGAGAAATCAGATAAGAATAAATGAAGATTGAGCTAATGGTTGAAATTTAAAAAGAAAAAACAAAAAAATAAATAAATAGACATATAAAAAATAACAGATACAATAAATAATAAATCTTAAAAATAAAACAAATAAGAAAATTAAGAAAATAAAATATCTCTAACAGATAAATCAGTTAAAAACTTTAAATAAATTCAAATCTTTAATCAGATAAAACCAAACAAAACAATACAAGAATAAAACAAAATCAAATTCCAAATAGAAAACTAATCTTTATTGATCTATAAATCAATCAATCTAAATTTACATTTTATTAACATATTTTGAATTATCTATCTAATTTCACTTTTAATTTCATTTCATTTAAAGAACTTTTCATTAGGCTTTTAATCATTTTTTATTAGACTGTTAATGCTGATTTGTTTAATAAATATGCATTCTTAAATTATTTGAGGAAGGTAATTCTTCTCATTTTTAGCGAATGAATATATAAATATACATTCATATTCTTTAAAGAAAGTAATAACAATCATTTTAATTATTTTTAAAATAAAATAACATTGTAAGTAAATCAGTTACTTTTTGGATTTATAAATTATTTTTGATTTGCTTCAATTTTATAATAGAGATATAATTATATTCATTGGAGAAATATTTATTATATTGAAACGGATAAACAAATCAATTTCATAATTCAAAAATTTAGAAATTTAGTTAACAATAAAGATATTTTAATTAAAAAGTTTCTTATTTTTTCTAAAGTATATGATAAAAAAATATAATAAGGATTGATAAATTAATTGATTAAAAATCCTCCGCATATTAACTATTTCAAGAATATGTTTACTTGTAGATAGTTATTTAGAATAGAATAATGAATTATTATAAAATTTAAAAAGGAATATATAATCGATAAGAAGAATAATAACAATTAAGCTAACATTTAAATATGATTCTATTGACTAATTGATTAATCATTTTGCTAATTCTAATTTTTCAATTTATTCTTTTAACTTCTTTTAGTACTTTTCAATTTTCCTCTGGTACATGTCATATAACTTTTTAGTTCCTTCACAATTGGGTTAATCAATTTTATTATAATTGTTCATACTTGTAGTGTATTATCCTTCATATGAGGGTACTGGAATATAATCGTATTACTATTATTTCGATTAAAAATCATGTTAAGAAAACTTATATTAATTTATAGTTTAATTAAAAATTTTTACTTTGGTTTATATTGTGTCTGATAGTGATAAATCATAATTGGGAGAAATTTTCGATTATTCCTTTTTATATTAATATCTATTAATAGAGAATCTGGGTAGAGGAACTTAATCAGAAGGTTTAATAATATTTGTTTTAACAGGATCTAAAGATTAGTAATCTTTCTTCATGGTGGAAGAACCTAACAAAGGTACACCAGAAACGACTGTTTTTTAATTGCTTTACTTTAAAGGATCTTCTTTCATACCTATCTTCCAATCTAAATAGTTACACTGTTATTAAATTTAAATAGTTATTTTAATTTAGAAATGATTATTTACCTTATATGTAGATAGGCTATAAAGTGGACTTTCAGGAATTCTTTAGTATTTACTTATTTTCTAATAGGATATCTCTGTTGGATACTTATAATCCTTCTATAAGTTATTATTTTTATTGAATTACTAATGTACATTTGAGAATAAAATAATTTATTTACTTTAAAAGTAGAAGTGTAATCTTATGAACTAGCTTAATGAGGCTAGTATGGTTTTCTTATAATTTTAACATCATTTAATTATTCTTAGTTATTGCCAGTTTTATGGTGACTGTAAGACCTGCTATAAGAAGACTCCCAAGTAATATCAAATAACTACGGTTTTCTTTAGCTATGTTAGCATTTGACCTAACACTTTCCACAATTGCATTATCCACAAGCACATTTTCCTAAAAAAATTGAATTTAAATATAGTTTTAAAAAAATTAATTTTTTATTTAGAAGAAATCTGTTAAATTATGTTAAATTAATATAAATTAAATAATAATTGATTAGCTAAATTAATTTATAATACCTGCTATGTGATTAAAATAATCTTAATGTTCCTCCATTATACTTTCCAAGATAGTTGAACCTTTAGTTGATTTAGTTAAATCATTCGATGTTATAGAAGGCATTTAAAGATATTCTTATTAAGTTCTTTATTTTGATTTAGTGGAGACTACCTCGTCGAATTAACTAATCTTTTCAGACATATTTTCCTCTCCTGCATCAGTTACTGAAATTTCATCCAGCTTTTTAAAGATAAAATCATCACTATTTCTAGATAGGCAATCATCTCCTTCGAGACTAGAAATAATTGAACTCTCTCCATCTCCTTTTTATTCTAACTTAGCTTCTATTTCCCTTTACTTTTCTAAGTCTATCTCACCTTTTATATTCTCAATTAAGGGAATCTGTTTCTCTAGTTCTTAGAGTACACTGATACGCTATTTTAGTTTATCTATTTTCTTAAGCTTGCATTGAGTGAATCTCCTCTCTCTAAGCTTCTTCAATTCCTCTACACCTTTCAATATCTTTATCTTTTACTCATTTAAACTGTCTATAGCATTATTGTCTTCATCTAATTTGTACTGATTTTGATTTGATGAATTCTGATTCTGGTTATTTCTGTTAACTGAATCTAAATTATAATACTCTTTTTGCTTAACCTCATCAATCGTCTATTTATTTGATAAAAAATAAGTAAAAGGTAAATTTTTATTAATTTTTTGATTTAAATATGTTAAAAAAGATAAAAAATATTAGCTAAATATTTAAGATATTATAAATTTTGACTAATATTCTTTTAAATTCTCAGAAAATATTTTAATTTACATTATTCTTGGATGCTTAAGAGTTATTTAGAGATGGATTTTATTATGAATTTGAAAGTAAACCACCTCTGTTAGTTTTCCTTTTTGAGGAATTTTTATTATCCATTACAAAATATTGCTTTTACATCTAATTTTATTTTATACTAGGCAAAGACTCTACTCTCTTTAAATTAGCTAATGGAGATTAGTTAGAGGATAAATGGTTTTAATAATTATTGTTCACAATTCTATCTAGGAATTCTGAACTATAAACTGATTGAAAGTTATTAATAGTATTAGGAGTATTCTGATTCTCTGTGATCATATCCAGAGCCTTACCATTAAAATTTTTAAAAACCTTTCTCTTAGGTTGAGAAGATGATGTTTGATGAGAGTTTGAAATAGGACTACCATGAGAATCGCTTGTTTTGTTGGGATTATCATGTTTTTTACCATCCTAATTTGAGATATTGTAAATCTATTTGTTACTAACATGGAGAAGATTGCGTTAGAAATTATCAATTTTATTTTATATTTCTTTTGGGTTTGGTAGAATTGCATTCTTTAGTTAATGCATAGTAGAATTATGAGAAACTTATGATTTTTATAATTCACTTTTCGCTTTATAGTTCTATTAAATGAGTGGAATACTTAGAATCTATTATTTATATTTATCTTCATCTGTCTTCATGATGCTTCCATTCATACTCATGCTATGTAGTATTTTATTTCCCTTGACTTTAAGCTTTATCTTATTGATTTCTTTTCTCTTTTTACTATCCTCTATATAAATTATCTTTATTTAATTACTTTAATACTATTATTTATCAAAATTTATTAAACTCAATCGTTTGAATGGTTTTTATATCAAAGTTATACTTTAAATTTTATTAAATCTACTTATCATGCTCTAAAAAGCATAAAACGAGTACCTATAATCAATTTAAATCTACTCAAACTCGAGTAAATAGTCTTAAATATATTTTCATCTATTCTTTGTGTTTAACTTACTAATCTCTTTTTGAGATCACTGACTACTTTTTATTTTCGCCCAATCAATAATACTAAATAATACTGGTGAAAATCTGAAAAATGTGTTAATTCTGATTTTATTATTTTATTATTAGTAGCCTATAATTCATATTAAACTAAAGCAACCATTTAATTTTTAGTTTCCCATCTTCTTTCTTTCATATTAAGAACATAATAAAATAAAAAATAATAAATTTTGTAAAATTCCTTTTAATATTTAAAATAAATAAATAAATTAAAACTCTAACACTAAAGAATATAAATATTTTTATTAAAGATATTGTGAGGAAAGTAATAATATAAGTAAGTATTAATTATAGTACATTATTAATTGGATAAATAGAATAAGTTGGTTAGAATTATTTAATGAGTCAATAGAAGAAATTATCTTTGAATTCATTTACTGTACATATTTTTCATTTAATCAATTCTTTTTATTAATTACTACCCATTATTGATATTGCTAAAATCAATATTTTCAATCTAAGATTAATTAGATGTCATTGAGTTTTATCTTAGTTAGTTGTTGTTGTTATTATTATTATTATTTTATGATATTTAAGAATTGGAGATATCTTAACTGTTTCTAATTTCTCCCATCACTTCCATCATTGTATTATGAGATCTATTCTCTAAACTTTTTATTTTTTAATCCATAGATTTGAAAGCCTTTGTGAATAGCTCTAATTGTTTATTATATTCTTCAATTTAAATTTAATATTCTTCACATTCATTTTTCAAGTTCTAATTTTATGTTTTTAACTTTTGAATCTCATGTTGTTTCTCTGAGTTCTCCCTTAAATACCCAATTTTATCTCTAGTGAGATTAGCCAAGTTTTAATTAATTTCACTTATTTATTCTTTTTAATCTACTTCTTTTTACTTATACTCATTAATTTCCTATAGTAATTTCATTTTACTTACTTCAATATGTTCTATTTTCTTATGAATGTCTATTAATTCATTCTTTAACCCATGATTTTCTTCCTCCAGCTCCAATTTTTCTTAAGTAATCTTAATAAATTAACATAAATAAAATTGAAAAAGATTAAAACAAAACAAAAATTACTTTGTGTAGTAGCTCAGGTTTAATTGCCAATTTCTATATTTAGTTATCCTTTTCTTCTAACTTTTATAACAATTTTTAGAATTTATCTTCAAAAGTTTAAACTTTATTATCTCTTTCTTCCAACTATTGGTAAAGATTATCATAAGCTTCCTATATTTTTTAGATTAAATTAAATTAAATAAATATCTTTAAATGTAAATGAATTACACTCATCTATAGCTTTTCTTGATTCATTTAAATTGCCTCCATAATAAGTTCTTAGTTGGTTTATTTTACTTTTTATAATTTTTATGAAAGTTCTTCAAAGTTAGCTTAGAGATCTTCCTTTTCTTTTTTTACTTTGTTTAATTTTTTAATAGCATCATCTCTTTCTTGTATTCTATTAGGAGAAGTCGATGCCTTACGATTTGCTTCCTTAACTCTTCTCTCTGCTTCAAGAACCTTTTCATTGAGTTAGATAATAAAATTCTCTTTTTCTTCTAATTCATTGAAAAGTAAACTCTTTTCTTCCTTGCTTTTATTAAGCACATTAGTGATTTAATCATGAGATTGCTTTAATTCTTTAAGATTCATTACAGTCATTTCTAAATTATTTACTAGGTTATTCTTTTCATTCTATATTTAATTTATTTTTTTTGACAAGGCTTCTATTTCTAATTGTGATTCTTCCTTTTAGAATTCAAATTCTTTGATGGTTTATTTAGATTAAAGAAGTTCTTTTTTAAGTGATTCTATTCTTTGTTCTGATTAAGTCAGCTATTATTCATGACTATCATTATTCAATTTATATTATTTTAATTCTCTTTATAATTTAGAAATCATTTCTTCACATTCTCTTTTTTACTTTTAATTCTATTGTAACATTTCTTCTAAATTCTATTAGTTTTCTTAATATTTACTTTCGTTTTACTAATACCTTTAAATTATCTATTACTACTCTTCTAATCCTTAGTTCTAACTCTCTTATATCTACTTCTTTAATTCTAATATCATCTCTTCAGCTTTACTTTATTGATCATTCTTTTCCTATAAAATCTATGAATTTTCAGCACATTTCTAGTCATAGGCTTCTTAAACTTCTTATAATTGTCCAATAACTTCATCATGGATATTCTAAAATTAATTAAATTTTTTTTCATATTCATCTATTTAAATTTATAATTCTCTTTGATGATATGAGTTTTACTCCTTTATTTCCTCAATTTCCATGCATTTCTACTAGTATTTGCTTTAAATATCTTCATTTTCTTTTAGATTCAGCATTGATTACTCTCTCTAATTGCGGATTTCTTATAATTACTATTCTAAATTTATTATTTCATTTTCATGGATTTCTTTAATTCTTGCATTTTCAGTATTGAGAAATTCTATTTCTTTACACTTCATATTGAAATCATTTTAAATCGTATTAACTATAAGCTAAGTTTATTTTATAAAATCTTATATTTACTGTTAACTAGCACTTCCTTGCTAAAGGAGTTCAATTATTCTACCGTTTTATGATATAATCATAGCTTTTAGTCTCCTAGGATATGATTAGAATACATCTAATTATTTTAGCTTTTAAATTATTTTCTTGAAAGATGCTTAGTCCCTTTAATCATGATTATTTTACTACTTTTATAAATTAGAGGAAATGACAAAGGGGAGCTTATTTAAACCTTACACTTTAGCCATTCTTATATTTTGAATAATGGTTTGCTATTATTTTTACCTTTTATTAACTGCTTAGTTCTTTTTATTTTATTTGAAAAGATCATAGAATTATTTGTACATAACCATAGGATCATTTTTATTTTTATCATTTTTTATCTATTGAAGCAAATTAGCTTACTCTTCTTAAAATATATCTTATTAAATTGATTTGATGTAATTTTATTAAAGGGTAACAAATCCTGACTTCTTTCTCTTATATGTTAATGATAGCAATACTTTGAACAGCGAATATAATCTTAGTAGTTAATTCTACTAATGCTTCATTCTAATTTAATTTTAAGATTTCTCCCTTTCACTTTAGTTTTTAAATTCCTTAAGCCTTTCAAAAAATGCAAACTTTTGAGAAATCTAAAATTTCTCATAAATAACTCTCAATTATAAACCACCTTGTAATATTTTAGCTACAATAACCTGCCACTGATGATCAGCCATCATTTAAGCTTTATTCTAAAAAATCTACATTTAAATTTATCTATAAGTGCTAGTATTATGTTCACCTCCATTCTCATCCATTCCTTAATCACAAAAAGATAATGTTCCTGCTTTAATATCTTCTATTACTCTATCCTTTTCATTAATTCAAAATAGTTTTATTAGAGATATTTAACAATATTTAATATTAAATTATACCTTTGATTGAATCAAGTTTAAAAGCTTTCTTTAATTTACAATTAATGTAGTATTTTCTTAAGATAGATGTTCATTTGCATCTATTTACTAATTGAGAAGGTCAGTTAAGACTTTACGCGATTTTAAATCATTTAATTCCTTATTCAATTTCTAAATGTTACTTGAATTCAAAAAACTACTATCGCTCATATGAATATACTTTGTGGTTTTATTCTTTTTCTTTTTAAGTTTATGTATTATTAATATGGTTGATATACTTTTATTATTCTTTCAACCAGCTCGAATTATTCTTTTTATATTTATTAATAATTTTAAAATTTTTTTGCGTACCTTCAATTATCTTGTATTTCCTCTTTTTTGAATTTGTGTATTTCAAACAATTAAATTACTTTAAAAAAAAATAAGGCTGGATGAACCACAAGAAATAATGAAAAAACTAACTCTAATTCAAATAAATCTTTTTTAAAGTTGATAATTTTCTAATTTTGTTTATTTGATTAATTATAAATAAATCCGATCCTTCCCTCTTTCTTCATTTACCATTAATTTAAATTCTAGAATATTTGATTAATATTGATTTTTTTGGAATATAATTTTAACTAATATAAATCATTTAATGTGATCTAGAAAACATTATTGAAAATGGTTATTAATTAATAAATTTATTTAAATTAAAATTTATTAAATTTAAATATTAATTTATTATTCAAATATTTTTAAACAATAAAATATTAATTGGTGATAAATTGTTCTTGCTTTTAATAGATAAATTAACTTAGAACATTAATAATAAGAAGTTAGTAGTGGATTTAATGTAATAAAAACTACGAAGTTAACTTATTTATTATTCTCAGTTGTATAATATCTTGGAATAAAAAGCTTAAAAAAGTATTTTACTTAAAAATATAAATAGTTTATTCTACTTAATATTTTAACTATGAATTAATATATAAGCATTTAAGCGAGCAGAATAAATTTTGATTAAATTGAATTGAAATTTAATATTGCATAGATTAGTATTACAAAAGATATGTTTAGAGTAAATAAATGAAATATCAATGCAGCAACACGTAAATGAAAATAAATATAATTCATCTAAAAAATAGTATTTATATGAAAAAAGTGAAGAATAAATAATTGCATTAGTAATAGAGAAAGTTGATTGAATAGGTTTGATTAAAGGCTAAGGATTAGTTATTAAAAATGAGATGAAAGAAATAAAAAAATAAATAAAAAAGATATTTAAAAAGACACACGTAAAATAAATAATATTTGCTTAATAGAGGTAAATTCATCATTTTGATTGATAATTTATGCAATTCAATAAAAAATTCATCAAAAACTTATTAATAATTGATTAAAAAAAGTAATTAAAGCTAACAAAATAGTAAAGGATTCTCTCTACAAAAACTAAAGGAATCAATAAGAAAGGGCAACCGATAATTGAAAAAAGCCAATTTACTGAAGGAATAAGCATAGTTTAATAATAAGGATAGAAGAAATGGTAGCTAGTTTATATTGAGATATCATAGGGAGTTCATTCATTAAATAAACAAGATGAAATCCCTATTATTTTAGTTAGGAGAAGCAAGGAATAAATAAATAAATCTAATGTCTTTATTTCATAAAATAATAGCCATTAAAATTCGAAATTAAGAAGAAAATGAAAACACGCTCAGAGCGTGTTAAATGCATAGAATTGCACCCAGAACTTCCTTGGGCTCTTGTATCATTGTATTCAGGAAATATTACCATATATGATTACTCCAATGAAGTAATACAATAATTTCTTATGATTTAGTTTAGTTAAATAAAATAGCATCTGCAAATTTAATAATCTTCAACAAAAAACAGCTTATCTAAGAAATTTTATATTCAATTTATAGACTACAGTCAAGACTTTTGAAAACTCAGTCACTCCTGTTAGAGCTGCTAAGTTTATAGTTAGAAAGCAATGGATCGTAGCCTGTTCTGATGATTTATGCGTTCGTGTTTATAATTACAATACTATGGAAAAGATTAAATCATGGGAAGCACATTCCGATTACATTAGGTAAAATCTAGACTATTAAAGAAGGAATGAGCAAAATGAAATAAAATTAATAAATTATTGAAAACAAATATGAAAATATTTTAATTAAAATATTCTATAATTAATCATAAAAAGAACTATTGAAGTTCATCCTTCTGAACCTTACTTCTTAACCAGCTCCGATGATGCTACAATCAAGATGTGGGATTTCGAAAAAGGTTTCACATTAGCAAGAACTTTCGAAGGCCATAGTCATTACGTCATGAAGATGTGTTTCAATCCTCGTGATACCAACATTTTCGCTTCTGCATCTCTTGATAAAACAATTAAGGTAAATAATGAATAGATTTAATCATATATGATTGATTAATTGTCTGTCTGTTAAGTATGTTTTGGTCTAAAACGTGTTGATATAAAAAAGCAGCAAAGATATTATAAAGTTAACATAAAAAAAATAATAGATTAGGCTATTTTAACTAGGAATAAATTGTTAGTTTTCACTTCTACTCAATAAATAATATTTAAATATTTAAACTTACATACAATTCAAATTAAAATACTATAGGTTTGGAGTCTTTTAAGTAACAAGCCTAATTTCTCTTTGGTTGGTCACGAATAGGGTGTTAACACTGTTGATTATCACAGAGGTGAACACAATTATGTTATTTCCGGTGGTGATGATAGGTAAATGAATAATTAGCAATAAGGAATATGTTATCAAATAAATTTATATAAATTAATAGATTAGTTAAGATTTGGGATTGCTCCACTAAGCAATGTATTCATACCCTCGAAGGACACACTCAAAATATTTCTGTTGCTTTATTCCATCCAGAACTCCCTATTATTATTACTGGTAAATCTATTGAGATAATAAGCTATTAGGATTTTTAAAATAATAATTTATTTATCAAATAATCTTAAAGGTGCTGAAGATGGATTTGTAAAGTTATGGCATTCTTAGACTTACAGATTAGAAACTTCTTTGAATTATAATTTGGATAGAGTATGGTCAGTAGATATCTGCAAAGATTCTTCTAATACCCTCGCTATTGGTTGTGATGAAGGTTCAGTTATCGTTAAAATTGGCTCAGATGAACCAGTTGTTTCTATGAAGTAAAATAAACAATAATAAAAAAATATTTATTGATTTATTTTCATTTAAAATATTAAGCAATGGTAAGATTATCTATGCCAAGAACTTAGAATTGTTTACCGCCAACTTAAAATCTATTAATACTAATGATAAGGAAGCAGTAGTTGAAGGAGAAAATATTCCTAATATTAATAGTAAGGATTTAGGTACTGCTGATTTCTATCCTACTGTAAATTTAATTACTAATTGCTTACGCATTTTTAAACACTCTTATCTAATAATATTAGGGTTTAAGACATGCTCCAAATGGTCACTCATTTGCTATTTTTAATGATTCTGAGTACTCTATTTACAGATCTAATAACTTTAAGAGCATTGTTCATGGAACTGGCTCAGATTTGGTATTTAACAATAATGGAGATTATGCTGTTAAGGAAAACTTCTAAGTTAAGGCTTTTGAAGGATCTAATAACCAATAAATTTTTGAATTTTCTACTGATTACATTGTTGAAGCTCTTTATGGTGGTCCATTATTGTAAATCTACATTATATAAATAATTTAATTTGATTTAATATATCATATTTTAAAATAGGGGTGTTAAGAGCAGTGAATTTATTATTTTCTATGATTGGGCTACTGCTAAGATCGTTAGAAAGATCGAACTCAATCTTAAGAAATTATATTGGAGCAATAATGATTTTTTAACTCTTGCTTCTGCTGACGAATTCTATGTTCTTCAATTTAAGAAAGAAGTATATTTTTTGTATATTTTATTAAATATAATCTAATAATATGATCTTACTAACATTAGTTAATTGCCGATATTGCTGAAGACGAAACTGGTGAAGGTATTGATGAAGCTCTTGAAATGGTTTATGAAATTTCTGAAAGCATCAACTCTGGTTTTTGGATCGAAAACCTTTTCTTCTACACTAATGGCTCAGGTAAGATCAGTTACTCATTAATGGGAAAATCCTTTACTTTCTAACACACTGATAAAAAGAAGTAATTCCTTTTGGTTGAATAAATAAGAAATTAAAAAAATATATTTATGAAAATAATATAGATTCATTTTAGGTCACATTCCTACATAGGATAGGTTATACATGCTCGACAAGTTCTTCAATATAAGTAGCTTTGATCTTCCTGTCAAGGTTGCTAAATATCAAAGTTTAATTGGTTAAGAATAGTACGATTAAGCCAGTGAATTAATTAAATAAATCGATGTTAAGTACTATGATAGATTAGCTAAATTCTTAGATTAAATTGAAAAGAAGGAATTGGCTTTCAATATTTCATAAGATCCTGAACACAAATTTGAACTTGCTTTACAACTTGGTAGACTTGATGATGCCAATATAATCGCTTAAGAAACTCAAAATCCTAGCTAACTTAAATAAGTTGGTGACTTAGCTCTTTTCTAAGGTGATTTGAGCAGAGCTATCTTGTGCTTCAAGCAATCCGAAGATATAAATAGTTTACTTTTAATCTACACCTCTCTTGGTCTTAGAGATGAACTCCAAGAGTTAGGTAAAAAAGCTGAAGAATAAAAGAGAATGGTAAATTAATTCCGAATTCATTTTATTATATTTATTTAATTGTTTAAAAATAGAATGTTGCTTTTTAGATCTTCTTTACCTTGGCTGATTTGGATAAATGTATTGATATTTTAATAAAGAGTGGAAGATATAGTGAAGCTGCTATGTTTGCTAAGACTTATTGCCCATCAAGAATTAGCGAATTAACTAAACTTTGGAAGGAAGATCTCATCAAGAACCACCATCATTTCACTGCTTAAAAAATTGCTGATCCTATGGATTATATTGAAGAAGAATCCTTCTCTGATATTAAACTCCTTTTAAAAGTAAATATTTTTAATATTTAAAGATAAATTTAAAATTAATTTTATTTAAAAACAAATAGCTTGAAACTTTCTACAAAGAATAAAGAGAAAAAAATATTGATGTTCCCAGCTATTGCTATGATGCTTATGAACAAAGATTAAATGTTGATTTATTCTAAGCATTGAAATAAGATTCTTCTAGAAATTTAAATATTGTCTCATTGAGACCTGCTAATATTCCTTCTGAAAACCCTTACTTTAATCCCGATGAGGAAGAAGAAGAGGAAGAGGAAGAAGAAGCTCAAGAAGAAGAAGTTGAAGAAGTAGAAGATGATAATTGATATAATAATAAAAATAGTAATAAGAGAGCTGATCGTAATAAATTCTATTTAATTGCAACTGAATCTTAAATAAAATGAAAAATATATTATAAAATTAATTGGCTATTTTTGAAGTCTTTACACTTAAATATTATCTTTGGAAACTAAAAAAATGATTCCAACCAATTAAACATTTTAAATAAGTATCTATCTATCTATTTATCTATCTAAGATAGATAATTTAATATAATTAATTTTAAATATATAGTTGTAACCATAGAATTAATTACTTTTTATTACACATTCATTTAATAATCTATTTCATATTTCTAGGAAATAATAATTACGTTTCAATTATATCTTGGGATTCATCCTAATAATAATCAGTTAGGTATTTAATTCAAAATAAATAAAGATATAATATTGAGAATTAATTTACTTGTTAAAATTAAGTAAGATTAATTTAAGTTTATTATTTTAATTAAATTAAGTACCGGATATTTTATTAATTAATCTAAGTTCACATATAATAAGGTAAATAAATTTGTTACAATTTTTATAAAAATTTGTTATTTTCATATTTTTTACTATTTAAATTTTTATAGACATTATTTTTTTTTTCTTTGCAAATTGAAAGTCGATTGATTAAATCTATTATCAATTCAAAGGTTTATCAAGATCTATTCTTGTCATATCAATTTATTAGGTAGCTCCTTTTTCTTGTCTATTAGTTTCTTATTAGCTTTATTATTTATTTTTATTCACCCTCTATTACTAATATTATTTTAGTTTTAGGAAAAGTCCCATTCCTAATTTAGAAAGACCAAGAATTGGATTTGTAACTAAAATGATGATTAAAAATATGATGAGCACTATACTTAATCTGTCTAGCTATTATAGTTAATCTTCTTAAAGATTGCTAAGCTAGGTTTTTTATTCAATAGATTCGATAGAATAAGCTAAGCACATGAATAAGATATAAGTTAAAAACCAAATAAACTAATCAAATATAAGAGCAAAATTATCTATTTTTTTATAAAAAGGTCTAAGCTTAATTGAGATCAAGAGCATACCTAGCTAAAAAAAGGTTAGTAAATAAATCTAAGCTTTATAATCTTCATGAAAGAATATAATAATTGATGGGAATATAATAGCCTCAAAGAAAAGGAATATCATTTAATATCTTCTTCTAAAAATACTAGATTTAATATATCCATACTCCTGTTAGGTCTTAAAAATATTAAATATTTTGTGTAAATTATCCTTCCAGGTATAAATTTAATTAACTTAAGGAGTAATATTTTAATTTAATTAATTAGAGCAAGTAATTGTATTAGGAAGAAAGTATGAAAGAACAGATTAATGCTCTTAGCTTTTAATATAATTATTAGTGATATAGTATTAAAATGCAAAAATAGAAGCAACCAAAAGTGTGGTAATTATAAATAGCACAATCTACCCACATAGTTCTCCACTCTCTACTGAGAAATCACTTTAGCAGAATCTAGTAAATTACATAGCCTATCCAAACCATAATACTAATAAAATCAACTGAGTGAATTATAATAATAATCCTGCAATGATTTTATCAAATACAAATATAATTTTATCTTTAATTTTTTATATTTTCATAAGCACAAGGGTTATTATATTAATGAAGATTATAAGCAAAAATAATGTCAGAGCTCCACTAGTGCTATATATAATATTAGAATCAATATTGTGTGAAGTGAATTTATCTCCTATAGAATCGACTACTCTTTGATCACTACTTATGAATGTTTTAAAAGAAGCTAATTTTTCTATTGGAGCAGAACCTTTATTGTTTAAATTAAGATTTTATTAAATAATTAAAGAAATGAATACTTAGTTTAATTTATGATTGATTATATCTCAGGTATTTTACATTAAAATAGCGGATTAAATGAATTGATGGTATAAAATTTATTAAAATAAAACTGACTAATTCGGAGTATTAATACTAAAATAAATATCCAATTAATTTTGATAATAATAGATAAATATTAAATAAATCTAATTTGGTACTAGATGCTCTCTAGTTTAACTTGGTATCATCAATAACATTTAAACCCATTATTATTTGTTCATTTATTTAAGATAAATTTTAAAATACCAGTTAGATTAATAATTTTTAATAAATAATTTACCTGCCAAGCTAGTAATAAATGAGTTGAGGATAGATGGGATATTTACATTTATTAAAAGTAAAAAGTAAACTTTTTAAATTGAAAGCATTTACATTAGTAATTGAGAGTTAGGATTAGTAAATGATAGAGCTACAGAAGCAGCAGTAGAAGAAGTTAACAATGCAGAATTGATAATTTTTGCACTTTCATTCATCTTTTTTAATTATTCTTCACTATAAATACTCCCAGTCTCTTAATTACTTTAGCATATTCCATTATTATTGTAAAATTCCTTTTTGCATTTCAGGCAAGCATCTATGTCAATACATTCTAAACAATTTAAATCACATTTTAAAACTGGTAAAGTATCATCATTATTGTTATTATTATTACTATTACTATTATTGTTATCATTGTTGTTGTTATTGTTATTATTGCCATTATTATTGTTATTGTTATTATTTGAGGATATTTACTTGCATTCCTTACTTGCAGTAATGAGAACATTTCCTTTAGTATATCCTTTATTACATTCAGAACAATAATTGTTAAATATTGGATGACATTTGGCACAATTACTAACTTTACACTTGTTGTTAACTACATTTAAAGAGAGTTTTCTATTTTTAATATGATCATTTTTATAAGGTTGATGTCTGATCTTAATTTTTTCAGTATTATAATAAGTACTATCATTTAACTAGTTAACATAAGGTTACTTATCATTTAAAAATCCGTTTTTTCTAAATTTATCTTTACAAATTCCTTTAAAATAATCACAGTGAATGCAACCATCATAACATTTAAAGTTTTAGAAATAATTATTTATTTAAGCTTAGTTACTAGAGCTTACTTTGTCTAGTTCTTCTAGGGGTATTTCTTTTTATTTATGATTTTTCTAAAAGCATTTACCATTTTTTGGTGTTCTATTGCGAAAGCATTCAGTGCATTAGTCTACTTAATTACCTTTTTCACATCTCAAACAAGAAGTATGGCACATTTATGCACTCAATTTCACTTTTTAAAATCCAATTTAAACTTATCCTTAATCAATTTACTCTTTAATGCCATTTTTTTTAATAAAATTATCTAGTTGATTAAAAGTATCGTTAGGTTCTTTTGAATCTTTATTAAATTAATAAAAAAATCTAAGGTATTAGTAAAGTAAGCTAAAAGTATAATTGATGTATAATTAATAAATAGAACTAATATGTGAAAATAAATTTATATATAAACCTGAGAAGAATGTGAAAGAACTAAAAGTTAATTCCTTTTTTAATGAGCAAATAGATGATATACTTGAGGTATTCTATTAATCTGAGATAAAACCACTCTCAGACAAGCTTTAAGAGATATTATTAATTATCTGAGATTTATCTGACCATATTAGGATAGCCAATTCTAAGTTAATTTTATATGATGACTTTAATCTATTATAAGATTTTTCAACTATCATCTTGATTTCTTTTGTTCTTTTCTCATTATCATTTTAATCGTCAATGAAGATAGAACAAGGATGAATTTAATTTTCATTATACTAAGAAGAAATCACATAGTATTATTTAGCATTTATTTCTTCAGTTAGAGTATATCCTTTAAAAAAATATATTAGTAAGGGTATATTAAAGTATGTATGATACCTAAAGAATATGAGAGATACATGATCTCTAAAAGTGTAATAAAAATAAATCTCTGAATATTATATAGCATCTTATCAATAGTATTACTCTTCATTGTTAAGTGATCACCTTTTTAGAGATGTATTAAATTTTATTAATTGTTTCATAGGTTTATAAATTATTTGAATTAAAAGATAAACTGATCGATTGATGTAAAATTAGTAAGGTAGGTGATCTGTCATGATTGGCAGAAAGTATAAGATATCGTAATTAAGTAGATTGATATCAATTTACTGCTTACGAAATTATCTCTTACCAAATTTTAGTAATTTTTATCTAGAAGGAAAATAATGATTTAAAGTATATCAAATTTTATTAGGTGGCCAAGATCTAATTTAACATTCGTTAGATTTTTAATAAAATATCATCAGATGCTAATTTAATTCTTCTTTATTTTTTATGCATCTAGGTTAAATTTACATTAATTCTACAATAGGCAAACTATTCTAAAATATTTTTCTTCAAATACAAACAGTATTAGTAACAACAACAGAAGCAGTCTTCTCTTTAAATTCATTAATAATGGAAGATTAAAGTACGAAATAATATCAAATTTCATATTTTGATATGTCATTTTGTTTTTATGACTTAAAATAAAATTACATTAATGATGTCATACCTCCTTTTTAATTATGTTCTCCTCTCTTTAGCTAAATTAAAATCAATAGCTAACTTATTTGCCAATACATTATATAATTCAATCCCTCTCTTTTTTATTTTTTATTCCAAAATTAGATTCTTAAACTAGGATGCTTACTTACTTAAAATCTTTTTATTATAAACCGATAATAATTCTTAAATACTTTTACGAACTTTAATTGAATCTCATTTGAGTTCCTAATATAAGTTTTAGATATTGCTTTAAGGAATATAAAATAATTAAAAGATTCCTAGAATTTACTAGATAATTTAATTATTAAATTAGCATTAATTATAAAATTAATTTATTTAAAATCTTAAGAAAGGATAATTATCATTATTTTAAAAGCAATTGCAATTTTATAAAGAAAGAATATTGGCTAATTGAAGTATTACTTACATTAATATAAAGTTAATAAGAATTGAGTGTTAAAGAATATATTAAAGGTTAATTAAAATATTGTAATTTATTTAATAATTTATTATAATTGTAGCTAATCTTAGATAATAGGTCATTCATGTTTTCATGACAGTTGTATTTCCTCTATTTTATTAATTTATTAATTCAATTTTATTACTCTTCTTATCTTCAATAATAGAGCCAGAATCGTCATAGAAATCTTGCTATTTCTCAAATTTATTTGAGAAATATTTATTCTTAAAGTATAAATAAATTAATTATCCTATTTTAAGACTACTTATAAACGGATTCCAGACTTATAAAGTTGTTAATAAGATCAATAAAATTAAGCTTAAATCATCAAATAGCTTAACTTTATCTTATGGTATTAATGATGGGTCTGTTATATAGCTGATTTCATCTACATTATAACAAACAACAGTATAGATTATAAAAGTCATTAACCATAAAGATTGATCTACGATCAAGAATAAATTATCTATTTTCCTATAGAAGGGCCTTAGATATGAAGTTATAAATAGTATAATAGTTTATATGGCTATCATCAAAGATGTTTACACTTTAAAATCGCTTCTAAAGAAAAGAACAGATAAAGGTATTAGTATACTCTCAAAAATAATATAGATCATCATGTAGATCCTGTATATAAATATCTCTTTAATACAATTATTTGTTAGCTTTTCTCGAGCTATTGTGATGAGTAAATTTTCTTAAGAACAACTCATAGATTAAGTTTTATTTTATTACTTAACCTCTGTTAATAGCTTACCTTCATCGTAAAAGTATATCATTTAAATTTTATATTAGTAAAATAATAGTAAGATTAAAATGAAAATAACTACTACTAAAAACACTATCTTAAAAACAAGGTTTGGCGAGTCGCTGTAATCAAAAATAATGAACTCTACGATCTGCATGAATATTCCAAAAGTTAAAATTAATATAAACAGCTATAAGGTCTACACAATAATCCCACATAGCACTTTATCATATACGTAAAGCAAAGGAAATTTTATTTTTTCCACCTTGATTAAAAAATTAAGTGCAAATAATCCAATCATAATTAAAATAAATATAACCACTGCTCCACCGCAGCTTGATATAATACTTGATCTTATATCATGAGCATCAAATTTATACCCTATATTATTATAATCTTTTTCAAGAGCATCTCTAAAAATATTAATTTTTTAAAAAGCAAGAACTGGAGCTGACCCTATTAATTGAGTTAAATTTTAATGTTATTTTAAAATAAATCATAAATAAATGAAAGAATAGTTCTTTTTAATTAAAACTGCAAGCAGTTCTAACAATTCTAGAAAAATTCTTAAAATTTAAAAAGAGAAAAGCTAATTATAGCAGTTAGTTATTCATTAAATTTTTATTAAATAAAAATAGATTTTTACCAGTTAGGCCAATTAAAAACTTATATAAGAATTCTGGAGGATTAATATTAATCAGTAATAGGTAGAATACTTTTTAAATGTTTAACATTTGCATGAGAAGTTAACAATTAGGATTAGCAAATCCTGAAGCAGCTTAAGCTGCACCCGAGGAACCCATCATAGCTTAATTACCATTTCTTGCACCTTAGTAAGCATTTGTAGATTGACTTGAAGAATAACTACCCTAATAACTTAAATTTTAGCTGCATTGATTTTATGAAAGATGATATGATGGGAAACACTTTGTACAAATAGTAGAAGATGTACATTCTTCACAATATGAAGGACATGTTTCAGTAGAACTACTACTACTTCCCTTAGGCTTATTATTGTTTTCGATATTACTATTGTATCGAGCTAGAACCCTCTTATTAGTTTATTTAAAATTTATAGCAATCTATTTATGGTTCTATTAATTTTGTTAATTTATTTATATCTTAGCTTAAGATTTATTTTAAAATCCTGCCTTCTTAATCCTCTTTAATTTATTTTTAATTACTTCACTGTTTTCAACTGAATCCAACCATATTGGCTTATATTTTTGAATTTGATAGTTCAATCCAATTTTATTATATATAAGGCAAATCTTATCTTAGAAGCATACCAAGCAATTGTTTGTACAAATATTTATACCAGTTTTAATCAAATCTATTAGACTATTTGTGGTAGTTTTAAGTTTATTACAAAAATAAGAAATATTATATTTATTGGCGTTAGGATGAGTTAATGATAAGCACTGTTCATCTTTTATTAAAAAATATGCATGAATTTGGGTTTATATTAATCAATATTAAGGAAATCCTTATTATTAACAACTAATAAATATATCTATCTACTGTGATTTAATTGAAACAAAGAAAAGGTAAATACTCCTTAACGTATCTAACATTTAGCACTTTAGACAGGCGTAGAATAGCCATTAATTTGCAAAACTTATCTTTCAACAACTAAACTCTATTTATATTTTAACTAATTAATTTGAATTTATGTCTAAATAGAATTTACACTCTTCATAATTATTTAGATTTAGTTTTCAATATTTCTTTATTACATCATTTCATAATTAGGCTTAGAATCAACAATGTAGCAATTATTACTTTCATCTATAGCTATTTTTAATGAATAATATAAACTTAAAAGAAATAAATTGCTGTTTTGTTAATTAAATAGAAGAGAAACGCCTTACCTTTAACAAAGTCAACTAAATTTATAATTAAAAAGCCTAAGGTAAATATCTCTTATGTTTTTATTTTAAACCTCATTTTGTTAAATTTTGTTTGATTTAGTTTATTTATTTATTACAAAAAAGAATATTTTTTTAAGGTTAGATAGATTTCAGCTTTTATTAAAATACATATAAATCTTATAGAAATTACAAAATTAATCATCTAATTAATTAATTTATAAATTACTAATTAATTAATAGATAGATAGGTTATTTATTTATTGATAGATAGATTGATTGATGATTTATATAAGAATAATTAATTACATTTTTAGTTTTAGTTTGATATGATTAAAATACTTTAAATTAAAATTTATGTTACAATTATCTTCTTCAAATAATTTTTTATTGAAAATCATCCAAATGTGTAATTAGGATGGGTTGGAGTCATTTAAGATTAAATAGGCTTATCTATAAGTAGTGTCTATTTCTTTTTCTTCAAATACTCTTATATTGCTTTATATATATCCATAGATATTTTAAATAAGGAAATTAAGGGATTCCAAACCTAAATGATAATCAGCAATATAATTAATACTATACTTAAATTATCAAGCAATAAAATATCATCATCAGATATTGTCTCCTCTATTATTTCAGGCTCTAATTCATGAATTTTAAAGCACAACCCACTGAAAATGCAAAAGGTTAGTGTCCAAAAGAACTAATCTCCAATCATAAAAATGTTATCGATTGTGGAGTAGAAAGGTCTAAAATAAGATGTTATGGCAAACATTATAAATTGAGTAAGCGAAAGTAATACAACTTAAGATTTAAAATCAAAATTAAATATAACTACAATGAAAGGAATAATTATTGTTTCATAGAATATGTAGATGACCATGTAAATTCTACAGATATATACCTCTCTGAGACACTCATTTTAAATCTTCTCTCTTATGAAAATAAGCATTCTTATGTGTGGTTTTTATATCTAATTTCTTTCTTCAAAGTTTATCACTTAAGAAGAAAAATCATTTAAGGAGTCTTTTTTGTAGTACATTTATTAGGATGTGAAATAATATACTTTTGATATTGTAAACTGAGCTACTAAGATTATAGAGATTATTACTAAAACTATTATCAGGATACAAACTTTTGCACCTAAATTTGGGCTTTAGAATGATTTTAGTTACATAAAAACTCCAAATGAGATAATTAAAATCAATAATTATCCAAATTACACTATTAATCCAGAAACTACCTTATCAAATATTCTAGTAAAAATATCTTAAAATTTCTCAATTCTCAGTATTAAATAAAATGTGGCTAATATGATCAAGATAATTAAAAATAAGAAGAAAGTTCCCCCAGAGCTGACTACAATGCTACTACTGATTTTCTACTTTTCAAACTCATATCCAATAGTATTTAAATTATCCTTTTCGCATAAACTGTCATTTAGACAGAATAAATTCACATCTTTGCTTTTCAAAACAGGAGCAGAACCTATTAATTAGGAAAAAAATATAATATTATTCAATTACACAAATGAAATAATTAATTTTATTGCTTTCTTAAATAATATTCAATAAATTAATTTTGCTAATTATTTTCTTGTTTATTCAATTTCTCAATCAATTATTCAAAACAATATTTTTATTACCTGAAATACCTTTAATGAAAGAATATAATATTTCTGGAAGAGGGATAGATACAAGGAGTAGAAAATATACTTTTTAGATGGCTAACATTTGCATTAACAATTAACTATTTGGATTAGAGAAACTTGTAGCTAGTTAGGCAGCAGAGGATGAGGCTAATATAGCTGTATTAGCTGTCTATGCGGACTCTTCAGTTTATTTTAATTGTTAAGGAGAATATTTATTAGAAATCGGTAGTGCTTATGTACAGTAGTTATCTTTTAAGTAATAATTTGTATCACATTCGACACATGTAATTTCATCACTACAAAATACACAATAACTACTGCAAACTAGTGTATTTGTATTATCTGATAAAGGATCATTTGTCCCCCCGCTACTTCCACTGCTTCCTCCACTCCCACTGCTTCCTCCACTCCCACTACTCCCTCCACTTCCACTGCTTCCTCCTCCCCCACTACTACCATTATTAGTAGAATTTGAAGTAATTTTTTAACAAACTTATTTCTTTTTATTTTTGACAAGTTAGTATCCATTATTACAAGTTTCACATTTACCATCATCGCAGGTAAGACAATTTGGAATAGAGTTACAATTTTTATTTTTTAGGTTTCTATTATTTCTATTTTTAAGAAGGTTACTGTCTAAATTAGAATTTATTAATTAGTCTGATTAATTTGATGGTTTTTATTTGATAATTTATTTTTTATCAATTAAGTGTGCCTTATAATATTAATCTTGAACTTCTAAATGTGCTTCTCTGTCCTATATAAAGATAGGGCAAATACTTTCAAGTACCTCGAAATTGATATTTGGTTGGTTTTCCTCTAATTGGTTTTTAAGAATGGTACACTCAATAACTTATAATTAACACTCTGGAGAATCCTTAGTAAAATATTGTTAATATTTAATTTATGTAAGAATATTTTAAGATTCATAATTGATTTGACACTGCTCAATTAAAAAATCTGTATTTTTGAAATAATCAATGTCAGCCACACCATCATTTCCTAAAAGTTTTTATTAAATAAAAAAAACAATTAATATTTAATAAATAAGTCAAAAAAAATTTGATATTCCAAAATTTGATTATTAAAAATACCATATGAATCTATTAAGAAATCAGCATCTCTATTCTTTTATTTTATTCTCAAGCTTTAAATTGCAAATAAGTTAAGAATTTTTGGTGATAGGCTGTAAACTTGTTCTTTATATTCCTTTATACATAAAAAAAGTAAATGAGAATGTTCATTTACTTCTTTCTTTAAGTTATTGTCATTCTTGAGAGTTTAAAAACACTTTAATAAAAAATAGTCAGGTAAAAGGTAATCATTTATGAACTTTATAGTGGATTCTTTAAGCAAATTTTAGAGAGTTTTAATCTATTAAGAAGTTTGCTAAACAGCATTTATTTTGGCTATTTTTGTAAATATTTAGGGAATTATGAGTAAATGGTAAATTCAAATTAATTTATCAAATTACTTAAAGAAATTAATAGCAAAAGAATAATAAATGATAGCTTTTTGGTCATTTATCTTTCGTTTTTAAACTTCTAATTTTTGTTTTACTTTTATTTAATTAAGATCAAAATTTATTATTATTAAATTCCTTACAATCTATACCATCTTAATAACCCAGATAATAATTACGTTTAATACACATTATAGTATCGTTATGGCTATTCTAATGTAACAAACAACAATAAATATTCAGTTATTCATTCTATTTCAATTATTTAATATTAATTTCACAATCATTTTACTCTTATGTTAAGTTGTTTATTTGCTCAATCTTAATTTTTCCTTTTTAGTTTTAATTCTTTAAAAGACAGAGGGAGAGAAGTTGATTAAAAAACTAAATTGTATAAATTTTAGAATAGCAAGGCTTTGTTAGATACATTATAAGAAAAGCTTTAACAAAAATCAATTTAATGGAAACAATTTTAAAGCTTTTCTTGATTAATCAGCCATGTATATAATCATTTAAATAGTGATGTTATCACTTTTATCAATGAATTCTTTTAATTCTTACATAAGAATAGCTCTGGTATAAAAATCTTAGATTTTATCCTGGTTGTTAAATCATTAATTTTGTTAATTAAATTGGTTATTTTTATAATATTCCAATTTCCAATTTCGAGAAAAATAATTGAAGTTGATTTCGAGGTTATATTAAAAATCTAAAGAAATTTTGTAAACACAATATATCAAAATTATATTCTTCTCTGTAATATGATACACTACAAATCTTTTTTACTCCCATAATTATTTCTTGAAAGCTGAAAGAAACTACACAAATTTTACTTCTAATCATTAAATTTTTTTATCAAATATTTATGTGATTTATCTTCATTTTATTATAATGAGGAATTATTAAAGAATTCATATAAAAAAATAAAGATTGAATTATCAAATGTAGTTAAAACTTGAAGAACTCGACCTTATTTCTAACTAATTTTTTTATTAATGTTTTGATTACTTATAATCTCTAAAATTTGAAAGTATCTAATATATTAACTTTTCCCATTAAGATAGACAGTAATTTAATTATTTAATCTTTCAATATTAATAGAGTCTGCGATTAATATTAGAAAAATACTTATAAAAGAAATTAACAACTTTTTTAGTAATTTCTTTACCTTTAGATACTACATATTTACAATAAATTCTAAGTTTAAATGAAATTAGTTAATTGCATTTGCAACACTTTTATTACAAGTTCTTTTTAGTACTAGGATTAGAAAATTCCTTAGAATATTTAACAGATGGTATAAAGAAAGTATTAAATTATATCCAGGTTAAAACAGAAAGAATTAGAAAATTACCTAATATAATATTAAAGTATTCAATAAATTATTTTGAAAAATAATAAATATCCAAACAAGTAAAATTTTTAAAAGGGTTTTTGCTAAATTTAACTTTTTAAAATAATTTTTTGTATAGATTTAATTTTTAACTGGATTACCACAATTCAATCTAATAACGGCTAAATGAATTAGTAATAAAAGTGAAATTATGATTAAATTAAATTGTATTCATTCTATAAAATAAAAGAAAATTAAAAATGAATATTTAATTTTTAAAATTTTTAGATTCCCATTAAAGTTTAAATGGATAGGTTTTATAAATTGTTTTCTTATTAACAAAATAATTTTTTTATTGATCAATTTAAAAATTTTATAAAAAAGAAGAATAATTAAGTTTTAAAATGGAAATAACAACAATTTTATGATTGATTTAATTCTAAATAAAAAATATAAATTATTTGAAATATTTCTTTTTTAATAGTGATCAAAACTTTATGATTGTATATTCATTTATAGTCCTTAAATTGATATTAATATATTTTATTATTTACAAGCATTCTATACTTATAAAATTTATTTTAATTAAATATCCCTCCCTTTTGGCTATAATATTTATCTAGTCGTTAAGAGTCTGTATTTATTAGGTATTAGATTAAAATTATTTTTATTGAGGAAGTAAATATAATTATCAATGTTATAATTTATGGATGAATTGGTTATTTTTCAATTTCAATCTGTTAATCCTTTTACTGCCATTAGTATTTCACAGCATAAAAAAACTATATGTATTTTGTAAATCAAAATTAATTAATTCAGTTGATTGAAGGGAAATTTAATTAAAAAACCTTAGAAATGAAAGTATAAAAATTAAAGTAAGTAAAATTTAACCAAAAAACTTAAGAGTAAGTTATGATAAAGATTTAAAGGATATTTTCACATTATATAATATTTCATCATAAATTTTTGAAATCACTCTTGCTAAACATTTTATTTTTATATATGACTTATCAATTCACATTCAATCAATTATTATTTTTAATAACTAAGTGGACCCTTTAGAAGGGAGCAGTAGCAATAATAGTGAAGTATCCAGGAACTTCGGGGTCGGGAATGATATCCTTGACACTTTCTCTAGTAACAATCTTTAAGCCAGTGAACCAGAATTGAGTACTCAAGAAAATTACAGTTTATTCATCGCAAATACCACTTACATAGATAAGTTCATAAGAAACCTTCTAGCTGTTGAATTAACTTTTTTCAACCTGACCACAAATAGCTTGAGCGTAAGGACGAGATAAATGTTTAACCTTGTTTAATTATAATTACCCGTCTTCGGTATAAAAACCTTCAGATCCAGGACCGGCTGCAGTAGTGAAATCAGCATAACCTTATAAAATAAAATTTAATTTTAATTGATTGTATTATGAAATAATATTTAATAAAAATTTTACCCTTATATTACCAATAAGCCCAACTTCTAAGGTGGTTATCAGCCTTATCGAGAAGGTAATCTAATTCTTAACCAGATTTATGAGAGTTAGAGAGAGCTCCAAATTCAGTTAAAAAGCCTCCAACTTTGATCTTTTGTACATTCTTTTCCTTACCACCAATGAAGATGCTATCCAAGATATCACAAAGGATACGAGAATAAGGATCACCTACGGGATTGACAGCCATACAGTAAACATGATAGGAAAGAACTTCCTTTTCAGGATTACCCAAATTGTGTTAGAAGCCACCACTCAAGTAATCAACAACGGTAGGCTCGTAAAAGACCATAGAATCAGGATGATTTTCCCAAATCTTAGCAGCAACCTTCTTGTAGAAAGGTATCATATACTTATTGTTACCTCTGCCAGGTAAGATCCAATCAAGGAAGTGATTGTAAGGAGAAACACCAAAAGGCTCGTTGATAATCTCATATCCCAAGAAATTAGTCAAATGGTCTTATTTAGAGAAGTACTTAGCTACTTCTCCCCACATATTAGCAAAGTCATCGGATAATCCCTAATAGTTAAGGAATAAGTTCTCACCTTATTGAGCACCATCCTTAGTCAAATAATAAGTGGAGAAACCAACTTTAAGACAATCTAAATTATAAATTGAAATTTAATAAGAATATTTAAATAATATTATTAGAAATATTCTAATAAAATAAAAGAGTTATTATTAGAAAGAATTTGGTAGACTTCTTTTATTTTTATTTTTAAATCAGAATGGGCAGTGAATATTATATACTAGAATTTTTTTATTAATTCTAATTAATTTTAAACAGAATTTTTCTCATATCTTATCTAAAAAAATAGATCTTGTTTTGAAATTTGTATGGAGAATAAGATATTAAATTTATGTAAAGATTCTGCCTTTTATCTATGCATCAGCATATACCAATTCAAGTTTAATTTAAACGAATAACTAAAGTAACTTTTATGTATTAAATGGTAATTTACCTTCCAATAGAGGATATCCGTTATCATCTCTTCTTAAAAAGTGTTTGGGTAAAGGATAGGGGAATGTTTTATTGGTGTTATCGAGAACAGTCCAGTCGGGCATGCCTTCACCACAGAAGAATCTATTGTAGACATCTTGATGAGCATCCAAGAAAACAGAAATATCATACTATTTGCAAAGTTCAACAATTTTTCTAAGTTCATCCAAATATGTAATGTTATACTATTGTCTAACAGGTTCGAATGCTTCCCAAGCCATAAAGAGACGAATAGAATTAAAACCCCATTTACGGAGATCTCTAGCATCCTTTTCAACAAAAGAGTTTAAAGGATCGAAGGTGCTATTAGGAGGGTAGAAAGGGAAAACTTTATAAACAACGTTCAAACCGTGATAAATACGAGTTCTGTTGTAAGCATCAACAAACATTGTTGTTTCAGGATTTACCTTAACATTTAATTTGCATGAAGACAAGCAAATTAATGTGCTGATTAAAAGAATTATTTTTGTTGAGTTTCTCATTACTTTTTTTAATATCTTCTTTTTTATTATGTAATAAGTCAGTCACTTAATTCCTTATTTCTTTTTTTCTTTCGTTTATATTTAAAGAACAAAAAAAAAATTGTTTAATTGCTTGGTTTAATTGGTATCTCTGTTGTAAAAGAAAATGTAATTAAAATGACGCACATGATTTAATATAGTAGTAAAGACTATCCACTTTCAGAATACAAATCATTACACCTTTCAGCCTTATTTTGTGATGATTTTTATTTAATTAAAATAACTTACATCTTTTAAGAAATGATGATTTTATTCTTTGCTTGTTTATTTGTTTGGTAGCTAAATATTTTATTTTCTACCTTCATTTAAATACTACCATAAGTTCTAATGTTAAAATATTTTTTTAACTATTAGCTTATTCCATCCACACATTTCATTTTTTATTTTTATTTTCTTCAAAGGTACAATCAAAGCAAGGCAAATCTTAAAAACAAATTTATTTCTTAAACTCTAAAAATAGAAAAAAGATAATTTGATAGATAAAATACACCTAGAAAGTATTGTTGATTGAAGTAAAATAAGGTTAACTTTAATATCAACATACATTTATTATTTAAATAACAGCATTTTCTTAATAAATGTTAAATGTAATATCTACTTAAACAAGTTTACATAAATAAAAATATTATTTCATACTCAAACAAATTATAAAAATAATATCTAATTTTCTATTTTAGAAAATTGAGAGAGAAATTGTTATTTAAATACAATAAATATAATAAAGTTGGTAAGATAGTTATCCATTTTTTGAAGCATTAAATGATAATATTATAAATAATACTTAATTAATTAATTGTTTTTCTATTTCATCAAAAAGAATTAAAAATTATCTTTTTAATATTTAGTTTTTATCTTAATATGATATAAATGTCTTAAACAAATTAATATTACAAATATAGTAATAAAGAAATGGAAGTAAGTATAAAGGATTATTTAAAAAGATATTAATCTATTTTGGGAGATTATAAAAGAAAATAGATTTACCCAAAAATAAATAAAATCATACAAATAGTGAGTGGCAGACTGCTTAATTTGATAGTATGTAATATAATTAATTGGAAGGTGTTGGTTGAATCAATATAATATAAAGAGATTTAGTCAAAGACTTATTGTTGTTGTTATTGTTATTATTAGCGAGTTATTTTCATTAGTTTTTTTATTATTGTTTATTTGTATGTTTATTTAATTATTTACTTGCTTAATTGGATGTTGTTGTTATTATAAATAGATTTTTATTTAAATATATAAATAGACTGACAGTGTATTCTATAATTTCCTCAATTAGGAAATACTTAGAAACAATTTTTCCCTAATTTTTCAATGCTTTTTGCCTTTTTTCAATAAGAGTAAAGCTTCCATAGGGTCTTAACGAGGAATTCCATACTTGGCAAGTTTATTATTTCTAATTTCAATCCAACATTTTCTAAAAGTTAGATCGGTATCGTCTTCACTTGTAACAAGACGATAGAATTTATTAATACCATGAGGTAAGCAGAGAGGTTCATATGCATAAGAAATACCTCCAACGAAGACCATAACAGTACTGAATAGAATTGTGTAATCAATACTTCTTTTCTTGATTATCCCTCTTTATTATAAAATTAAAAATATAAATTAAACTCTCCATATTAATATATAGCAAATCTGTGAAATTAAAATAAGTGGTTTTTTATCTTAAAAATCTTATTTATTTTTGTTGTAAACGTATGTTAAAATTTAGACTTTTTTAATCAATTTAAATTTATCTATTTCCTAATTCGATTTTCTTTTTATAAATATTGAAAGGTTATAATTATTTTTGATGATAAATACCTATTGATCATAGAGTTGTAGAAGCATTCTATTCCTCTAGCTAGGAGGAAAATACCCCAAACTGCTCTGTTATTTTTTTGACGAGTTGCAAGTGAGATGAATCCTGCTAAAAATCCACTTATGAAGTACTAAAGTTTCTCATTGCATCCTTATCTCCTCATAAAGCAGAGAGTAGACTACATAACAAGATTGAATACACCAGGGAAGCATCCAAATCTAAAGGAATCTTTGAAGATGCTGAAAATATTTAAAGGATTCTTTATGAGCTTCTTGAAATTTAAAAGAAGACCTACTAAATTCAATGCGCTTTTGGCGGAGAATCCTAGGACGAATCCCTTAATAGTTTTAATAATTAGGTTCAAAAGGCACCCATCATTATGTTTGCATTATATAGTTTTGGAGCATTCTTTAATATTAATAATTTTTAATAAATATTTCTTAATCATCTATTCGAAATCGACAGATTTGATAGGCTCTGCTTATTTAGGAGCTTCAGAAGCCTATTATGCTAATGATTCGGTTTGATTGGCTTATGCTGACATTTATAAAAAGATATTTTTTTACTTTATAATTCTAAGCAATTATTTTTGTTTTTTTGATTTTTGTTTATTATGCACATAGGCTTAATTGTTTAATCTGCTATTTGAGGGTAAAGAGATAGAATTGAATTAAATAACACTCCTCTAATCCACTCAAATTTTTATTGAAAATCTATCTATATTGCGTCATTTGTGTTTTATGATTTAATTATAACTTGGATTTATTGATAAATGAACTATTATTCCAAGTATAACTTATTAATTTACTATCGTTTGAGCCCTATTCACTATTCTAACATTCTATTTAATACATACTATTCTATCCTTCTGAACATTTACGATATTATTTACATCCAATCTGTCTTTTCAATTACAGAATACTTAAAATTTAAATTAATTTAAACCATACCAATTCTCAACAAATAAAAATTATGTCAACTTTAAACATAAAATTATCAAACTTAAGATTAACCTTCAGCTGTAAAACTATCCCATTATAATCATCGTTTTCAAAGGTTCATTTTCTCTATTAATAGGCACATTTTTATAAAAACAATTTCTTAATTTCTAATAATCTTTTATATTTTTGATGAATGGTAAGAAAATAAATAATTTTGATAAAAGAATTAATGTATAACAATAGATTAATTTAATACTTAATTATAGAAAAATTCATATTTTGCTAATTTATTTTGAACAATATTTTTATAATAATAATTTTAAAAAAACTTTTCTACAAAAAGAAAAAGCAACAATGATAAAGAACTTTAACAGAATTAAAATAGATTAACTTCTGTATTCTTACTTACTTATTATATATTTTAATTATTAATCTCACTTAACTTATTTAATACAGTTTAATTATAAATATCTAAAATAAATAAAATAAAAGTTTTTAATCAATTAGATTTTCTCTTTTAAATTCTTTCTACTCCTTAAGATGTAAAAATGATAAATTATAATTCCTGTTTTAAAAAAATATCTTATTTACTAAACTTTTAATAGAAACATTCAAATATATTACTGTCTTTATTATATTAATTGATTCTAAAAATTAATTACACTAAAAAAGAACAAGGTATTTGATATAGTGTTTGTACATTAGCTCAACCTTTACAAATTAAGAAATAGTAATTATTATTTTTATCAAAAATTCTATTTTATCTAACGTATTTATAAATTGAATTTGATATATATATCTTTTTATATTATAATAATATGTTATTTGATATAGATAAATTAGATTATAAAAGTAATTATTATTAAATTTATTTACCTATTATATCTTACTTAAATCTTTCAAGTAATAGATATTAATTAACTTCCCTTTAAAAACTAATCATAAATTTCTCATCAATTAATATCTTGAAATTAATTTAAATTTAAAAAAATAACAAATAATATTTTATCATGAGAATCTTGAATGTCTTTTTAATCATTGTATTCTTTACATAAATTAACAGTTAACAACAATAATCAATACCACAATAATAATAAAAATAATAATAATAATAATTAGAGTAATTTTAATAATAATAGTAAAATAAAGAAAAATTATCATAATTTTAAGAATTGTAATAATAGTAGTAGTAGTAGTAGTAGTAGTAGTAGTAGTAGTAGTAGCAGTAGCTGTAATAATAAAATGATTATAAAGAAATATAAGGATCAGAGCTGTTTCCTGGAAAAATAGTGATCTAAAGACCAAATATGAAGAACTTAAATATTAATAAAAATATGATGCCAAATATTAATCATATAAGTTAATAAATTAAAAGTTCTATGAAAAGAGTAATTTAAAACCTTCCAAAATATCCATTAAATGAAACTACAGTTGAAATCTACTTAAAATAAATGAAGTGTTTAAATGGTAAAGGAGAAATAAAAATAAAATGTTTTAAATTAGGATAAAATATTCCTTAATTTTAGTAGATACTTGATTACTAATTAAATAAAGAAATAATAAATACTTAAAACATCAATAGTAAAAAGAGTAACAACACAATAAATACTCCTCCTAATATTAATTCAGCTAAAGAGTGATTGTATAATATAACAAAAATAATATTAATTAAATTATTTTTCATAATTTTATTGATGAGTAGGATGATTCAAAATAATTCATTTTATTACTATTTATGACTATATAAATATTATTTTTTTTGTTTACTAAGTTATAGCCAATATTCTTTTATTGTTTATTAACAATTAAATAAATTAAGTAAAACTAAATAAATTATTTTATTTTCTATTAATTTTTTTAATAAATTTAGATGAAAAAAAGGGAAAGTAAAACATCTATCTTTAAGGTAAATAACCTTTTAACATAATTTATCATTGTTTTAAGGTAAAAAATAAGGCTGGAAATAAAAAAAACACCTCCTATAATTTATAATTCTAATGAAATTTTTTTAAGAATTGAATTGAAATAGGAGCTAGGAGAGGTGGAAAGAAAATAAAAAAAATAATTATAATATTTTATCTTTTCTAATTATTTGTGATAAAAATTTTGGAATAAAATAATAATTAAATAAAAGTATCTAATAAAGAAATGACTTTATAATATATAATTCTCATCGAAGATAGCTAAGAGTTTAGTGAAACTATTGATATTGACTTATCAAGTGAACTCTTTGAATAACATTTACAGACAAAAATTGATTCGTTTTATTAAATGATTGGTGGAGATAGTATATCAGTAGATTTCTAACTAGGAATAGGCTTAAATTAATTGATCAGAAGGAAATGGAAATAGTCCTTTTACAAAGATATTAGAGCTAAAATAGCTTAAGTTTTCTAATATATTAAATCTATTAACATTCAACAATAAATTACAACAATAAAATACTCAAATAAAGACTTCGAACTTGATGTAGAAGATATTGTCTTCGATTTTTTTAAAGATTTAATAAATCTTTAAAATCTAATTATTAAGCATGAGAAGGGACTATCAAGCAAATAATTTAATCAATTACTTTAAAATATAACAACTAATCGTTCTTCTTACGAAAAACTCCAATTTCAATTTGGTTTGACAGATGAGTCTTAAAAAATTTAAAAATTTAAAAAGATTGAGACTATTGAATGTCTCTATATAAACGGTTTCACATCAATATTTTAGCTAAAGGTATTTTAATTAGCAAAAGAAATAAAAAAGGTAGAAATATTTAATTCCTTAACAACTACTCTTAAGATGGAACAAATCTCTAATGACTTAGTTCATATAAAAAATTCTTTAAAAAGTTTAACTTTTAATTTGTTTAATTATTCTTTAATTACTTAAGAATGTATAAAATCACTTGAGAAACTATCTGGTTTAGAGATTTTATCTATTTCTGGCAATAATTTGTAGAAATCTATGCTGAATATAGAAAAATTAAAGAATTTGAAGAGTATAGTTTTCAAATTTAGTAATAGTATTTAATACTTACTAGAACTTCAAAACCTTCCTTAATTAGAATATATAGACCTATAAATAGGCAACTTTATAATAGATTCGATTGATATCACTAAATTCAGATATCTTAAATAATTATTTTTTAAAGTAGAAGGAAGAAATAGGGATGTGATAAAATGCACTATTAGCTGTTTAGAGAGCTTCTCTTAATTGTACCATTAACTAAAAGAGTTAGAAATAGATTTTTCATCTTGTGCTTACTTTGAGAAAACTATTATGAATTCAGATTTAATTAAATCATTAGGCGATGTCTTCTAAAAGTGCAATCTACAAGCTAATATAAATGTATTAACAAAAAATTGCTTATTTGATGTAAATAGGAGGTTTGAACTTGCTTCACAAATTATAAAAATAAAAAACTTTTAATTTTTTTTATTAAATGGTGAATGTGTATATGAAACTGTAAGTTAATTAATTAGAGATTAAGGATACTTAACTCCTGTAAATGTAGATCCTAAGTGTTATCCTTATTACTTAACTATGGCTTCGATATGCCCAGTATTGAGTTAATCTGTCATTTATATTGCACTTAATGAAAAATTTAATAATGTTTATCATAAATTTAAGCATTTCGGCATCCGCTTTCCACATTATCAAAAATAAGAATAACCAAAAATTATAAAATCATTATAAATTCTTTCTCAACTGCCAAATGACGTAATTTATCTTGAATTTCTCCATCGATTTACTTTTAAATTACTGAAAGAAGTTTAAAGATATTTTAAAAACTTAAGAATTATCAAATTTAGCTACATCTTATTTGAAGATGTATTTGATATGAATACTGAAGAAATTAGAAATATTTATAATCATAACCTACATTTAATAATTTAGAGTTAGGAAACCTATAGTTATCATGAGAAGTATTACTAACAACTTTTCAATCTAAAAGATTATATTCTTCAATTTACTATTGAAAGCTAATTCAAGATGGAAGATTTACTAGAATTATTTGAAATGGTTATCAATAAAAATAATATAATATTCTTTTACTTATAAAAATAGATTGATTAGAATAATGAATAAATAGAAGATGGTATAAATTAAATTAACAATTACTGCTTCGAAATTTAAGGTGAAATCTCCAAAATTATTTGTTATAATTAGAATTTAACTGAGGCCTTAAAAATTAATCCTAAGATGGTATATTTAGACTTAATGATAGATTGTGAAGATAATTAATTTCTTTTTTTCATTATAATTTTTGTATTTATATTTCATGTTTAATAAAATACATTTATTTTTTGAATAAAATCAGAAATCTTTATAAAAATATATTTAAAATTAATATTCAAATGATTACCTGCATACTTACTTACCTACCTACCTAGCTACCTCTTCATATATATCCTCATTCTCTTATTATTTTTAATACAAGATGAATATGAGATAATTTATTAAAAATATGCATTTTTTAATTTCTAAACTACCATATACATTTCAATAATAAGATAGTAATAAGATAAAATTAATTTTTTTATGCTATCAACTATCTACCTAGAAAGCCCTAACTATTAAAGTTTAGAAGGTGAAAAATTATCTTTTTGATATCTGTTTAAGAAAAAAATTAATTTTTTTAGAAGATAATAATTTCAAATTTGATTAATATCATTATCATTTTTTAAATTAGTATATAAAATTTTTTGGAAAAATTTCAATAAACAAACTATATGTTTTATACAAATAATTCATACATTAATAAATGAAAATTGTTTGATATTTTACAATATTAATTAATAATCTTTAAAAATAGAATAGAAAATACTGTAATTTTGGAAAAACTTACAATATAATAAAAATTTATAGCAATTAAAAGTTTATTAGAATAAAATAAGAATTTTTAAAATAATTATCATCTAATGAATATATCATTATTAACCTAAAAACCAATATATATTAATACCTATAAATTCTAAGATATAAAATTCTATAATCATTAGATATTTTATAAGCAATCTAGTTAGCTAGTTTATTGTAAAATAATATTATACTTGTTTTTTAATGCTAAGCATCCTTATTTTTATTTATTAAAACATAAAGCTAGAGATAATAGATACATTTTCAAAAGTTCTTGATAATAAAAAAAATTAATATCAGTGATTAGAAGGAGGATCATAATCAATAAATTATAAGCTAATCGATTAAAAATGTTGTGGATTTAGATATTGATAAAATAAATAGAAACTTTTTAATATTTAAAATATGTTAAAGTGAAAGATTTAAGAGTATAAAGAGATACAAAATAATTTGAAAAATAATAATAATATATACTAAATTGATAATAAAGGAATTTATTTTAATATATAATTTTAAAGATAAAAATTCTTTGGAAATTAAACAAAAAAATCTTTAAGAAAACAGATATAAGCTAGGGAGATTTTATTTTGACCTATACGCTGGCCGGTTTTTCGTTAGGCTGGCTGAGTAACAGAAAATGGTCCCAGTCTACTTCTCTTATATAAGAAGAGGGTAGTAATTGATTATTAGCTAAGAGGTTAAAAGGGGAATAGTTATTTCCATAAAATATTTTAACTAATATTTAGCATAAAAAACTCTATAGATTCCTTATAAATAGTAAAATTTTCTACGATCAAGTATAAATAATAGATTAGAATCTAAAGTCTTTCCTAGGCTTTAATATATCTTAATTCTGTGTAACTGCTTAGATATTATAAAACTACCAAATTATATTATGATGTTTTGATTCAGAATTTTATAATTTTTATTTTCTATACTAATAGATATTGCTATTTTTTCATCTTCTTAAGGCTTATTAAACCTTTCCTTTTTTCATTCTGATTATAGATAATAAAAAGAAATAAAAATAAGATTTTTTGAATTTATTAATAAAATATATAAAATATATAGAATATATTTATATTATTATCATTCTATATTATTATAGAATAATTAGCTATTTAAAATTTTAATAATAGGATTAATAAATTAAAAATAATATTTTTATTATAATTTTAAATATTTTATATTTAATAATTAGTTTACCTACCTAAAATTAGATAGAAATAATATATTATGTTTAAATATAGAGTAATATGATTTTAAACTATTCCAAAATGTAGACAATTATTTAAAAATTAATTAATAAATACAATTTTTTTATTTTTAAATTTTAAAAAGAAAATGAATAATCTCTTAATATTTATTTCAGAATATAATTTTATCAACTATAATTTTTAACTATAGTTTTGGAATTCAATTTTAATTTTTAACATCCAACCATCTATATTAATAAATTGTTTATTATAAAATAGGTGAAATTTAAAATTGCTTATAACAAAGATGTTTTATTAGATAAATTAATAATATATGTTTATAATTTTTAGAATTATTTAACAATTTTTAAAAAATAAATTTTAGGATAGAGAGAATGTTGTATTATTTATATAATTAATCTAAAAGAATTAAAAAATCATTTAAATAACTTTTTGTCATATCCAATTTTTTTAAAAACACTACTCAACTCTGTGTTAAAATATTCAATTTTGTGGTTATGTGATTTAGTTTTTTCACATCTTTCTTTGAATAGACGTTTTTTTAAATTAAAGATTAATTAATTATTTTTAATCATTTAATAATTTGATTGAATCCTGATGTTTTTTTGTAGTTTCTTTAAGTTGATAATATTATTATATATTTCTTAAATTTAATTTATTATAATAATTTTGTTCAATAATTTAAATTATTTAGTTTGTTCATTTATCACAATTTATCATAAATGTCTTACTTATTATGAATCTTTACATTATTACAATAAATTAATTGGCCCCTTTTCATAATTTATCAATATTATTGTTATTAGGAAGTAGAACAGAATCCAATAGATATATTCATACTATTATAATAATAAAAAAGAAAATTTTCAAAATAATAATAATTTATCAAATCAAAAAAACCAATTAACAAGCAAGTTTCAAATTAAGAAATGTCCTTATCATATAGGATTTATATCTCAAATACAGAAAAACGAGTAATCGAAACTATTGATTTATCTAGGGAAAATTGATGGAAATCCTTTTGGAATAAATTTCTAATTAGGCATAGGTTTAAGTTAATTAACCAGTAAGAATGAGAAATAAGTATTTTGCAAAGATATTAGAGTTAAAATAACCTAATTTTTCTAATATATTAAATCTATTAACATTCAACAATAAATTACTGCAATAAAATACTCAAATAAAGATTTTGAACTTGATGTAGAAGACATTGTCTTCGATTTTTTTAAAGATTCAATAAATCTTTAAACTCTAATTATTGTGCATGAGAAGGGACTATCAAGCAAATAATTTAATGAATTACTTCAAAATATAACGAATAATCATACTTCATATAAAGAACTCCATTTTTAATTTGGTTTGACAGATGAATGCTAAACAATTTAAAAATTTAAAAAGATTTAGACAATTGATTATCTCTAAATAAGTGGTTTAACTTCAATATTGTAGCTAAAGGTATTTTAATTAGCTAAAGAAATAAAAAAGATAGAAATATTTAATTCCTTTACGACTAAACTTAAGATGGAACATATTGCAAAGGACTTAGTTCATATGAAGAATTATTTACAAAGTTTATCTTTCAATTTGTATAATTCCTCCTTAATTACATAAGAATGTATAAAATCAGTTGAGAAGCTATCTGCTTTGGATTTCTTATCAATATCTTGTAAGTGTAAAGATCTGAAGAAATCTATGCTGAATTTAGAAAAATTAAAGAATCTGAAGAGTATAGTTTTCAAATTTAGCAATAGTATTTAATATTTATCCGAATTTAAAAATCTTCCTTAATTAGAATATATAGAACTACAAATAGGCAATACTATCGTAGATTCCTTAGATATCAGTTAATTCAGATATCTTAAATAATTATTTTTCAAAGTAGAAGGAAAAAATAGGAAAGTGATAAAAAGCACTATTAGCTGCTTAGAGAGTTTCTCATAAGTATACCATTAATTATAAGAGTTAGAAATAGATTTTTCATCTTGCACTTATTTTGAGAAAACTATTATGAATTCAGATTTAATTAGATCATTAGGCGATGTCTTTTAAAATTGCAGTCTACAAGCTAATATAAATTTATTAACGTAAAATTGCTTATTTGATGTAAATAGGAGGTTTGAACTTGCTTCACAAATTACAAAAATAAAAAACTATAAGCTATTTTTATTAAATGGTGAATGTTTATATGAAAATGTAAGAAATGAAATTGAAGAATAATTGTACTTATGTACTACAATAGGTGATAGACTATTTCCTTATTACTTAACTATGGCTTCGATATGTCCAATATTGAGCAAATCAATAGTGAGATTTCAACAATCCTACACCAATTCTTTTTTTTTAATAGATGAAAAATATTAATATATTTTACATAGATTTAAGCATTACTGCATTTATCCTTATTTAAGAGAATAGCTATTAATGCCTTCATTAAAAGTTTTATCTCTTCAATTACCATAAGATCTTATATATCTTGAATTTCCACAACTATTTTCTTTTAAACTTCTGAAAGAAGTTTCTAATTATTATAAAAATGTAAGAACTATTAAATTTTTCATTAACAATTTTGTAGAACTATTTGATATTTAGGTTGAAGAAATAAAAGAAATTTATAAGCATAATCTTCATTTAATAATTAAATCTAGGTGGATCTATAGTTAAAACAAGAAATATTATTAACAATTGTTTGATCTGAAAGATTACATTCTTTAATTTACACTTTAAAATGAATTCAAAAAGAAGGATATACTAGAACTATTTGAAATGGTGATCAATAAAAATAATATAATATACTTTAAATTAGAATTACTTTATTGGTAGTAATAGTTTTAAAATTTTATGTAAGATGAATAAATTGAATAATCTCAATTAGCGATAAAATATGTAAACGAATACTGCTTAGAAATTTAAGAAGAAATAGCCAAAATTATTTGTTATAATTAGAATTTAATTGAAAACTTACAAATTAACCCTAAGATGGTTTACTTAGACTTATTAATTGATTGATTGATTATTAGATTGAAGATAATAATTTCATTCTTACATTAAAACTCCTTTTATTTTATATTAGATGTTTCTTTAAGTTATATCTATCCATATTTGGTATCCTTTATTAAGCATAAAGATATAACTTAAAGATTAATATTATTTATTTTTGGGTCATTCTATTTGATTATATTAAAATTTATTCTAAAAGTATTTATTTAAATCTTATACTTTAACATACATCAATAGTTCTATTTCTTTTTTTAGTTACAGTATTAAAGAAATAAATTTAGTTATTAATTAATCTTAATTAAAAAGTTATTAATGTAAGTATTTAATCATTATTTACTTATAAAATATTTAAATAAAAATTAAATCAATTAAAAAAGATTCAAATCAATTTATTTTGTGAATTAAAAAATCTTAATATAATTTTGCAAAAATCTGCTCTTCTAATATCAAAATGTTATTAAATATCTTTAAAAAATTTAACTAATTTTAAAAAATGTAAATAGATAATAAAAAAATCAAGCTTTAATCTTGAGATTATTTGATGAATTTGTTTATGAATGAAGAGATCTATATAAAATTAAAATTGATATTGTAAGAGGAATAAACTTTGTTAGATAAAAAGACTTATCTGGCTTATCTTCATATTTATAATTTATATGTTTTTATGAAACTATATTCATCCATAAAAGAATATAAATTAATAATATTTTATTTAATAGATTTTAGAGTAAATATTTTTATTTTTATCTAAAATAACTTATCCCAAGATACATTTTTTAGTATTTTTAAAATGTTAAGGTAATAAAATAACATCTTTATTCATTTTGAAAATTATCTTCGATCAAGCAAATATGATAAAAATAAATAAAATTACCTTTTTACTTGATGAAACATTCTTGATAGTAAAAGAAGTGCCAATTATTAATTAACATACTATTATTTACAAGATGTACTATTTATTACAACAGATTTTTAATTGATTTTTCGAATAAAAACTCTATATTAAGAGTTACTATGTAATTTATTTAATTATGTATGTTATTATGAAAACTTATTTCAAAATAATCTATAATTAGAATTGAATTTGTATGAGGGCTTAATATTGCTATATAAAGAGACTTGTTGGATTTTTTTTAATGTAATGGTTTATTTAATATATTTGGAAGCAAATACTTAGGTTTTTATTTGATATAGCTTTTGTCATGATTCTTTTTTAAGTATTTTTAGAAATTAGTAAATTAAATAAACATTCTAATCCTATTGAAAAATATCATTAATCAAGCCAGTATGACAGAAAACAAAAAGCTTATTAGCATAACCAATGATATTCTTGATAAAAAAAAACATTTCTTTTATAAATTAGAATTATAATTATGAATAAGCTATTTATAATATTATTAAAATACATTTTATTAATATTTAAACGGGTTTATTAATACATCTATTTTTCAAATCTTATTAATCAATATATTAATTATTCGAGCATTTTTATATTCAATAGCTTCAATTAAGAAATAATTAAATATGTATATTACTAACTAGATTTTCCTAATAATTAATTCTAAATTCTCCCAACAATTAATTCTAAATTCAAGAATCCTTATTTACAAATAAATCCTTTTCATTTCTAACTTTTATATGTAAAATTTCAAGTATTTTCAATTTAGAATTTATATTTTAAGTCTTTTATATGTAAAAAGAAGTCTCTGCTCAGAATTTCTTGCTAATAGATCCATTTTAGTATTTTTAAAATGAAAATATAATCACTTGCTTAGCCTTTTGATAAATCAGGTAAAAATTAAAAAGAAAAAGTTTCTAGAAAAATAATAGAAGTTAAATAAAATAGCAGGGCAAATTTCATAATTAAAATTATGATTGGTTTTTTTTTAGCTATAATATAACCATAAATTTCCCTATTTAACTCCTTATTCTTCTCATTAAATTCACTTAGCATTTCAGAGTACTGTAATGTAACTTTATTAGAGTATTCACAATAATGCACTTAAAAGTAGAAAGATTGCAAGAATAGTTTTCTTTTTATCCGTTTTGGAGGTAATAGTTCTTAATTATGCATATTAAACTAAAAAATGAGTATTTATAAATATGTTACACACTATTCAATATAGTTTTTCAAAAAATAAGATTTCAATCAATATTTTTGTTTGATGCCAAAAGGAATTTAGCTTTTATTTGTAAGATAACCTAATTAAATAAATTTTTCAGAATCACGAAAGAAGGAAATAAAGAATAAGATTATTATATTAAAATATTGGAATTAATATATTTTAAAAATCTTTTATCTTGAAACTTTTTAAAAATATCTTATAACTAACAAACATACTATTAAAATTTTAAAAAAATGAATTGATTGATTGATTAAGTTGGTGGGAACGCTCTATTTTTCTATAAATCAACCTTGAATTACATATGTGATAATGATTTCTTAAATCCCAAAATTTAAACTTTTTTCAAACCTTAAATCACCATAAAAAGATTAATTAAACTCCAGGTTTTTGGTGATATTAATTAAGGAAAATAATTCAATCATATCAAAATTATTGAACAGTAATAGAGGCTGTTCTCCTTTTTTATCTAATGAACTTGAATTATGTATAATCCAGCCTTTCCTGTGTCTAAGCTGATCAATTTTAAACCAGAAAAAACTTATGTTAAAGAGAAAGAGATCCCAAAAACTTATAATTAATATTCAAAGAAAATAAATTAAAATAAGTTTTGTTAAAAAATAATATCTAAATAAATCGTCTAATAAATGAATAAAATACTCGTTACTATTGCTATCATTTTAGCTCTTTCTGTTGTCTCAGCTTAAAATTCTGCTGCCAACAATTAACAGTTAACCGATGACTAAATTAAATTAATCTAAGCTAAAATTGATGAACTTAGCAAACAAAAATTAACTGAGAGTCAAATCTAATTACAATTCATTGACTTTGCCAAGAAGAATAACTTAAATTATGATGCTTTAGTTGCCTACCTCAAGAACTTGAAATAATAGAATGATAAATCTAAGGCTGCAGCTGAATAAAAAGCAAAAGAAGAAAAAGCTAAGGCTGATGCTGCAAAGGCTGCTGCTGAATAAAAGGCTAAGGATGCAAAGGCAAAGGCTGATGCTGCTGAATAGAAAGCTAAAGAAGAAAAAGCTAAGGCTGAAGCTGCCAAGGCTGCAGCTGAATAAAAAGCTAAAGAAGAAAAAGCTAAGGCTGATGCTGCCAAGGCTGCTGCTGAACAAAAGGCTAAGGATGCAAAGGCTAAGGCTGATGCTGCTGAATAGAAAGCTAAAGAAGAAAAAGCTAAGGCCGAAGCTGCTAAGGCTGCTGCTGAACAAAAGGCAAAGGAAGCTAAGGCAAAGGCTGATGCTGCAAAAGCTGCTGCTGAATAATAAAAGAATGCCAACAAAAATAACTCAACTAGCTCTAATACTAATAGTAATACAAATAGTAATAACAGTAATTAATAAATCTAACCTTGATGATTGAATAGATTAAAAACTAAAACTAAAATTAGAATATAATTAAAAAGTTTATTTATGTATAATAAGTAACTTAACCACTTAAATAATTATTTTAAATTTAAAATTTGAGTTTTCTTAATTCAAGATAAATAAATAATTTAAAATTTTTAAATAAGCAGTTATTATCAATTTTCCTTTTCAATAAAATAGTATATTTATTTATTAATTACGTTCAAAAGTAAATAAGTTGGTTATATGGAATAAAATTTAAATTAAATTAGTAAATAAATTGAAAAAAGAACAATCTCATTTAGATTACAGTTTCTACTCCCCCATCAATTTCTTCAATTAATTTTATAGATAAAGAAAAAGATATTGAATGATATCATAAACTTCTTATTAATATTTTATAAAATAATATTTTTTTGAACATGAAAATGGAATGTAAAATTTTTGATAAAATTAAAGTTTTTAAAAGAAGTTTTTATTTGGTTTCCATAATAGAAATGTTTATTTTATGATTCTCTCCGAACAAAAGAAATTTATCTTTATTATTATATGGTTAAATCTAATAATACCATTTCAATTATAGTATCAATTTTTATGAAAAAATTTCAATCATTTAACTTAATACTTATTTAAGAGGCTATCTATCATTCATTTGAAAAACTAATTCGTTTTATAAAACTTTTAAATATAAAGAGCTTTTATATTTAATTCTAATCTTTTAATTCCATATAAAAATAAGTTTGAGATATAATTTTATTTAATCCTTAAATAGAAGATAGATAGATAATTCAGATTTAATATTTCCTCTCTATCATACGATTTAGAAATATAAAATTCTTTAAAACTCATCTAATATTCTATAAAATCATTCAAGATTTAGTTAAATAAATTACTAAAAATTAAGTTAAATATAATGTGGAAGTACATACTTGGAAAGACAATTTATATAGAAAAGTAAATGGTTATTATTTTTAAAATAATGCAAACAATACTTCAGACCTAATTAAATTAATACAATAAATGAATTACTATGTATTTCTGTTTTGATAAGGTTATAATATAAAAATGCAAATATCTTGTATTAACCTAATTTGATTTAATTCGCTATATATAAATAGTGCCAAACAAATATTAATTTATTAATTATTTGTATCAATAATACTTCACTAAGCAAATAAAATAAATTTTATCGAAATGGATATAAAATAAAAAGAAGAGTTTGTTTAGGTGCTTGTGAGATGTAGGTCAATAAGTAATTCAGAGTGAGAAGCAGGTAATAAAAATGTTGTAGAAGTTTCTTAACAAATTAATTAAATATCTGTTGAAGATTATAACCATTTTAAATCTAATTTCTAAGATACTTTTTTGATTGAATGTCTACCTAAGAGTAGATTTATATGATTTCTGATCATCCTATTATTGAAAGTATTATTCAGGGATTTAATGGAACTATTTTCGTGTATGGCTAAACAAATTCAGGAAAGACTAAAACATTAATAGGAATTTATATGGCAATAAATTAAAAGGAATAGCTCCAAGATCAATTGATCGTATTTTTTTTAGAATAGAGAATCTTTAAAACCAAAATTAAAATTAAAAATTTACTGCTTTTGCTATCTTTTTATCAACTATATTCAGAAATAATAAAAGACTTAGTTTCTAATAGCAAAGTTAATCTAAATATTGTAGAAATACTTTTTAACTCAAAAAGAAATTAAGAAAAATTTTTGTCTCCATTTTTATACTTACTTTTTTTATTAGTTATGCTCATTATAAATTCTAAGACAAAATTAATAAGTTGCTAAAGAAATTGATTGAATTTTATTAAAAAATTTAGAAATTTAAAGAAATAATTTATATAAAATATTCTTTACCTTTGAAGTTTAATTGATACTTTAATTTTCTTATTCATTTTATTGAAATTAAGGAAATTTTTAATCATAAACAACTATTGTATTTTCTGAAGAAAATTTTGTTTGTAAAATATTTAAATAACACATATAAAATTGAAATGTATATATTGAACAGAATCCTTATTTTATTAATTTAGGTTAAAATTTATATATTACTCTTCTTAAGTATTCATCATTCATTTGTCTATGTCCATTTAATTATCTGCATAGATTTAATTGATGAAATTTTATTCAAATTTTAAAAAGATAATATTTACTTTTATTTAAATAAATCTTAATTTACGTCAACCACATCAAGAGAATTTCACTAAACTTCTGATTTTCTTTAATTTCTATTACAGAATTGGATTTATTTTGTTACTCTAGTTTCATTATTTTAAAAGATTTAATTTTAACAAATAAAGAATTATGATTAGAAATATAATAAAAAATAGAAGAAAAATGATTAGTAAAGTTATACTCCAAAGTTAGATTTAATGAACTAAGTAATGGAAAATGTTTTAATTCAGATATTAAATCTCTCTAACCCTTAATTTCTACACCATTATATCTTTTATTTTAAAAGAAATAAGTTAATAAAAATTTAGATAAAATTAATTAGAATTTAATAGTAGAGGAGAGTTAAAATAATAAAAAATTTACCCTAAATCAATAGTTAATGCAGTAAGTTATTAGCAATTTTTTAATCCGATTCCTAAACTACGAGCACCCATATTAGTTATCATATTTCGGCTTTTATATTAAAAATAAAATAATAAAATTGAGAGAATAAAGTTTTAATAAAAATTGAAGATAATGATTTAAAATTTTACTTAAATAATATGGTTAAGGTAGTAAGGGATTAGCAATTTCCTAATTCAGATGCTAAATCAGAAGCTCCCTAAAACTCAACATTATTTTAACTTTTATATTTTAAGAGTAAGGTCAAAAAAACTTAGAGTTTAAATTTGTTCTAAATAGTGGAAGAGAATATAAAGTTTTTACTTTAAAATTAAAGTTAGAGAAGTAAGCTATGAACATTTTCTTAATCCTTCTCCTAAACCAATAGTACCTGAATTTGTAAATAATTCTTAGATTTTTATTAATTTAGGGGGATAAATATGATATAAATAATTTCAAGTTAAGAAAACGGTACTTGATGGAAAATTACCAAAGAAATTAAAGAAAACTAATATAATCTCTAATATTTTATTAAATTATGAGTGAGAGAAACATGAGAAATAAATAACTAAATAATTAAGACTAAAAGACATATTACTATATGATTATCCCACACTAAATAATTAAAGTACACTTGATTTTTTTAATTTAGAAAGTAGGTATGCTGACTCTCTCACTCCCTCTTTTTAATAAATTTATCAATATTCACCCTATGTTCGTTTTAGTGAATAATTTCATAAAATTTATAAAATAAACTAATGTTTTATTAGCGAATACAGATATTTTGTATTATTCGTATTCACCTAAAATTTGAAAAGAATGAAATATTTTTATTTGAGAATATTAAAATTAAACCTATTTGCCCATACTGGTTATAAAAAAGAGAAATAAATTTGGATCAAAAGTATTAAATTAGTAGTGAAAATCAATAAATTTTATAATAAATTGAACATTTAAATGTAATTTTAATTAATAAGGACCAATAATATAAATAAATGCGAAACTGATAAACAATTTCATTAAATTACAATTAATCTCAAATCTAAGGAGAAATTTTTCCTAAACTTAGAGTAGAAATATAGTTAAAATTTTTAAGAAGATCAGTTTATTTAATTTAGTAATACAAAAAACAATAATCAATATTACTAAATATTACATAAAGATTTTTTTTTCTAGTTAAAAGGAATAGCTTAAAGAAAAAGTAGGTTTCTTATAATACTCAATATTATTAATTAGAATTACAAATCATATTTTGATTCTGTACTATTTATTATTGATCTACCTTTTAATTAAAATTATCTACTAATATTAAATTATATTCTACTATTTCTTCAAGCTTTGTTTTCTAATAAAAATTATATTTTCTTTTGTTTATGAGATTAAACCAAGCTAAAAAAATTAAATTCCTTTTATTGTTAGCATAATATTATGATCTTTATTAAAAATATTAAAATTTTAAAAAGATTTATTTTAGATAGACTAGTAAGTTAAAAAGACATTGAATAATTTATAGATAGATTTAAATCCTGGAAGAGAATTAATTTTTATCAGTATCTCTTTTTAATAAAAATAGAAATTTATATTCCACAATGTAACATTTAAGAATGAATATTAATGAAATCAAAGACGTCTAAATCTCCTTTAAAATAAAATACCTTTAAATATCTATTCTAAGGTATTTATTTTAAAAATATTGACATCAAACTTTTTTGATATGTAAAGTCTAATTTGATTGCTTGTTTGTTATCTATAAACATAAAAAATATAGAGGCTTTGATGGATTGATCATTTAAAAATAAACCTTATTTACTCAATTATATTATTAAAATAGAAGTCTAATCTGATAAATTAATATTATGTTTCAAATTGCGCATAGTTTAATATGTTGAAAGAAAAGATATTTTCAAACGTAATTACGATTGTGTAATAATAATATACTTTGAAGCGAATTTCACTAATCATTAATTAATTGCTCTAATATTTTAGTACAGTACTAAGGAGTCACTATCAGGTCAAAATTAAAAAAATATTTGCCTGAGATGATACACCTTGAATAGAACTTGATTTTCTTATCAACCAAAAATATTAGAATAGAAAATAATAAATTTAGAATTATCTATTTTTGAAAACTCATTATCTATTATCAGTTAACATTTGGGACACACTTTGTTGGTGTTTTAATTTATTACTTTCTGTTTAAAAAAATTCATATGCTAAGATTTTAAGGAAAATGTTGGGATAGAAATTTGTTTTATTCAAGATTTTCATTGAAAATAAAAACATCAATTATTAAGTGGAGTAAGTGATAAGAAATTATAATCTTAGAAAGAAATCAAAATCAAAAAATTTGAACGGACATTGATAGAAAAATATTATTAATTTTAATACTAATTGCAATAAGAGAAGAATTTATATAATTATATTTAAATGCCTTTACTGTCTAAAGGTTTTCAAAATTTTAAAAGAAAAGGTTTGTTCGATCTTGCCAATTATCAGAATAACATCTTAACTTTAATTGTAATTAAATAAAATAATATATGAATTGAATGGGGGAGTACATTTTAAAAGTTGATAAATTGTAAAGAGTTTAGAAGAAAAAAGAGAGAGGTATATATATATTATGATTATTATAAAAGATAGTGGTATAGTACGTAAGAAATTGTATATATATTATAAAGACAAATAAAATATGTTTAAAAATGTTTAGTTTTTAATCGTAGTGAAAGTAATAAAGTTCTAATAGCTAATCATAAATTGCAGTTTATGATTTTGGCTACACTCTTTCTTTTTCGTAATATCATATCAATTATTATTATTAATATTATAAATTAGAGGAATAGTATAAGTTAGACAATTTTAATTTGATATTTAGTTAGTTGTTGGATTGTTTGTTTGTTTATTGGTTTTTTTAGCTTGCTTGCTTGCTTGATTGATTGTTATTTACTGGTGTGCTTATTAATTCATAATTCCTTAGAAAACTAATCATCTATCAAATAGAAATTATAGAGAAAGAATTTAGAAACAGATCTAATCTCAACTTTTCTAATCAATAATTTATTATTTTTAAGTAAGGAGAGGAACATCTTATTAAACATTAATCCAATTAGGTAATATCTTGGGTGATAGTTAGTTATTTAAGTTAACCTTATGTTGGACTCTATCATAGAATGTGCTCACTAAAGTTTTAAAAACGGGTAAAGAAGTAGATTCTTAGATATCATACATATCAGGCCACATATTGACTTCAAGAACAAGAATACCTTTAGAAGAAGAATCAACAAGATCAACACCAACAATCATAACATCAGATGAGATGCTGTCAACTGCTTTTTTAGCAATATCATAATATTATTACAATTTAGGATTAGTCATGAATGAGGGTAATGAGAAATTTTCATGGTAAGAAACATTGGATCTGAAATCGCCAGACTTATCGTTATATTGAGCACATGCAAAAGGTTTGCCTTAAATAAGAAGGACTCTCACAGATTAACCCCAAACGTCAGGGACTAACTCCTATGAAATAGATTTGATATTGATCCATTAAAGTTTAGAAAATTGTGTGATTCCTTCATCAGGGTGTTTGCTTAGCTTGATTCCATCACCACCGTAGTCAGCTTATTATTTAACGACAGCTTTTTCTTTGAGTTCCTTATAATAATATTCTTTAGTAGACTTTACAGAATATGCATTAAAAGTATTAGGGATTGGCACTTTAGCTTTAGAGAAGTAAATAGCTTATTAAAGTTTGTTGGAGAAAGCTTCGATTTCTTTGGGAGAGTAAAGGCAAACAATCCCCATTTAGTCAAATATTTTAACTAATTCAACATAGTTATCCATATTTTATGGGCTCATGTAACCATAGCTGATAAATCCATCAATATGGAGGGGTTTACCTTAGAAAAATAATTCGATTTTTTCACTGCTAAATTTAAAATAAATATCTTCGAAGGTTATTTAAACAATATCAGCGCCGTATTCCTTTAATTCATCTATCAATTTATAGTCTAGCTCATTGAAGAATACTGGATCAGGATTAACCATGTATGCTATCTTGAGCTGTCTTTTTTCAGGTAAGGTTTCAACGTCAGTACTATCAGATAATGACCCATCGTCGTGAGATGTTTTCTACATATCTATTTCTTCTTTATTTTATTATGATTTAGACAGGATTAGGTTTTTATTTTTTTTGTTTGTATTTAATTAATTAGTATGATTTATTAATATTAAATTTTTACAATTCTGTAGATAGAGTATTTCTAATTATCTCCCCTTTTATACTTTTATTAAAACTTTAAAAAAATAGATTAAAAAGTCATCTTTGAAATTATTAATTTTCAAACAATCTATATATAATTGTTGACTAAGATAGAGAGTGCTTCTTTAACTTTAACTTTAAAGAAAAAAAAAGGAAAAAATAAAGAAGGAATAAGGCAGTTTCATGCTGTAATGGGAGAAAAATGTAAATTTAATTGCTTTTGCAAAGGTCTTTGCAAATATTTACAAGTGCGAACAGCCTCAAAATCGAGTAAAAATCGAAAGTAAATACATTGAAAAATTTCTGTAATAATTACTCATTTTTGTATTATAAATTGATAGAATGATATATAGGCAGACATATATGAAAATGTAATCTCTCTTCGAGAATATATAGATTTTTATTACTAATATAGATGCATTTATGTTTCTACCTTCATTATTTAATTTTTATTATAGATATTATTTTCCAAGCAATTGTCTCTTTCATTCACTACTGAAACTAACGTATTTTACTATACTTTGGATGGTCAATAGTCATAACTAATTTATAGAAGTTTTCTCGACTAAATTCTACAGCTTTCGAACTGATTAATCCTTAAATACTAGGAGATTATTGTAATAAAATTTAAGACAGTTTGCTTTTGCATTTTTAGTTGAACCCTGATCTTTCATTTCATCTTCTATAGACTTCTAGCAAATTTCTATTCCTTTCTAATAGTTTCCAAAATAAAAGTACATAAAATAAAAAGAATTTTAGTAACAAAATGCGGTAATTGAATGGAATACTTCAACAAATTAATTTGAATAGGCTTAAAAATAATCATCAAAGTCCTTCTTATCTTTATAACACTTATCTGTTCCTACCAACTCCTTATAATCTTTTAATTTTTCGCTTATTTTATTCACATTATTTACACATTCATCTTACTAATCCTATAATGCCAAAAAATAGAATTACTATCATTCCTAATTATAATATTCTATCTAATTTGTGTAGAATGTTAAAGTCAGTTATTTTACTTGCAACTTTTGATATAGACTTTTAAATTACGCATCATTTTACTTGAACCTTTCTATAAAACACCAAAACTCAGCCATGATTCTGTCTAAGATATAGATTATATTTAAAAATACCAAAAATTAAAAAGTTTCTTTGAATGTTCTTTAAGAAAATTTAATAACATAACAATTTTTAAGTAATAAAATCTGATTAAATATAATATCGATATAAAACTATAAATTTTACTATGGAAGAATTAGAGAAGTGCTAAAGTATATGAAATATTTTAGCTCATCTTTATCTATTCCCTTTTCCAATTTAAATTCAATCTATTCTAAATTGTAAACAGTTTAGTCTATTTCATTTACTCAATTTTATATCTTTTTCAAATAACGCAAAAGTATGTAAATTACAATTTAACAATTTAATTAGAAGTAGAAAAATTTACTAAGTGAGTTTTTAATTTATACTTACATTTTAAAATTAATTAAAATTAATTCCTAAAAAATAATAAACAACTAAATAGAAGGGGTTGGGGTTGGGGTTGGGGTTGGGGTTGGGGTTGGGGTTGGGGTTGGGGTTGGGGTTGGGGTTGGGGTTGGGGTTGGGGTTGG